>CM062294.1:154163285-154661334 GCA_031216915.1 Pictodentalium vernedei
TTTTTGGTGGCCTATTGAAATTAGCCCCCCCCCCCACCCCCCCTATCCCACTCCACCAACCGAAGGTTAATGATGTCGAGATTAAAAAAAAAAACTGTCAAAGATAGATTTTCGTGCCAAATTAGCAAATAATACAATAATACGACATTGAAAACATTTCTTCACTGAAATGGGGGAAGATTTCTGTGGCCTATGAAAATTGTGGCCTATGAAAATTGCCCCCCACCGCCTGACATATTGACCATTTAAAAAATTTGAATTTTTTTATTTTTGGTCAACGAAAGGTTTTTTCGCCATATTAGCAAATAATATGACCAAAAAAATTGAGAAGAAAACAAATTCAGATGGGGGGGGGGCAAAAAATTCAGGGCGGGGGTAAAACTTTGGCGGGGGATAAAAACCAGTAATCAGTTTTCAATGAGTGCAGGTAAAAAACATTATCTTTCTGAATTGAAAGATCGCATGTTTGGTTGCTACCCTTAATACAGATTTGTATTTGGTTCAGACATTTTTACTTGTATTGGGGAAAATACGTTCTTGTTGTAAGATAAATGCTCAGTATGGAAGTACTTAGGTTTGCGCCCCAGCCCTCCTGACTCGCATCCGTCATAGTCGGATCCGGCAGTTGAAGTGGAACCCCTTGAGTTAACCACTGAAGATCTGCCCAAATCTGA
The DNA here is from genome assembly GCA_031216915.1 of Pictodentalium vernedei. Lineage (NCBI taxonomy): Eukaryota > Metazoa > Mollusca > Scaphopoda > Dentaliida > Dentaliidae > Pictodentalium > Pictodentalium vernedei. The sequence goes on from CM062294.1 coordinate 154,163,960, forward strand.
ACCTTTTGTTTTACTAGGTCCGTTAAAACAATACTGGTTTCGAGCGAATGCATCTTCACACTCCAGTTCTGTGTAAAGAATATCTGGAGGGGACACATGCGCAGGCGGCCCATCGGAATAAGATCTGCAGCCACTCCGCACAGCCCCATTAGTCACATAAACTCTTTCGCTGTTACTGTGTCTTGAGTTTTGACAAAAGCGAGCATAACAACTGACTAATTTCGCTCTGGGTAACGGCAGATAAACCAGATTGTTGTGAGACTCGAAGCTCATTCCCAAGTGAATGAACGACTTGGACGGAGCTAGATCCGACTTTTTCTCATTTACTATGAAACCGAGACATCGGAAGAGTTGTAGCAGACTCTGAACATCGTTCTGAAGAATACTTCTGTTAACGTATCTCTGAAGAATGTCATGCAAGTAAGCCGACATTACCGCAGAGGAATGAGCTCGGAAGTATGACATTACCGAGTTCATTATTCAAGTGAAAGCCTAAGGAGCCAGGTTCAGACCGAAGCACATTGCTCTGACTGGTAAACCTCTCCTTGCACAGCAAACCGCAGGTACTTTCTGAATGCCGGATGTACCAGGACATGAAAGTAAGCGTCTTTTAGATCTATGCTTGCTGCATAGTCGTCCACTCGAATGCTCGCTTTTACTGACCGAATGGTTTCCATATAGAACTTTGGAGCCACGATCAACTTGTTTATCCAGCTGAAGTATATTACCAGTCGGAATGAGCCATCTGGCTTCGGTACGAGTAACAGGTGACTGTAAAAACCTTGAAAATTTTGATTCTCGACGACATCTATTGCTTCCTGTAATAAAAGAGCCTGTACCTCCGCGAGGAGGGACTCCTTTTTGAAAGGATCTGCCGGAAGATTTGTCCAACGCGGACATCTTGTTAGTGGGGGTCTTGCTCGGAATGATAGCCGTAGGCCTTCCAAGACTACACTTCTCACCCACTGATCTTCCGTGACTGCTATCCAGTTTCTCGCGAAGTTTGATAACCTTCTGCTAACTGGCAAACAATAGAGGTTTTGACCATCACTAGTGGAACTTACGGGAGGAGAAACTACATCCTCCCAACAATGATCCTTGTCCCATTGGCTTAGGGGCATCTAACCTATAATCCTGTTCAGACCTACGCCCCTTTCCTGAGTCACTGTACTGACGACTTCCGGAGTAATTATAAGAGGGTTTCTTGTACCCTTGTGAGGAGTTCCCTTTACATGATTTAGATTTTGAACGTCCTCGCTTACCCCGGTCTGCTGAAGCGTGTTGTAGAGACGCCGACTGGAAGCTTTTTTCGTAGCCTGTTCATAGACTAATGAAACAGAGTATGGAGCGACTCAGAGAGAGCTTTTCGCCTTGTCATCTATAAGTGATGACGCAAGGGCAGCATCACATCTAGACACCTGTCTAGACTGTATCGGGAAGGACAGAACTTCCGCTTTCCTCCGCATGAAGTCTGTGTCTAAAGACGACAGCGGTTTCTCCCTAGTTGTCGTAACTTGCTGATCAGGGGGAACAAATTCAGGATAGTATTGATGGATAAATTCCATCGATACCATACGTTGTTCCGAAAGGGAAGGGTAATCCTCTTCCTTGTCACTTTCACCATCTGACTGAATCAGCTGTGACGTTCAGTCCATCGCACCTGCAAAGCTGTGACTTTCAGTTCAGTCAACTGCATGTGCAGATGACTGGACCGGCCCAGCACCATCCGACAGCTCACTACTGGAATCTGCGGGAGGCTACTCTTGCACTTGCAGGGATGCTGCTTTCGTGTGTGCTTTTGAATCCTAACGGAAGAAGCCATGACTGTAGCCGAGGTCAGCTGCAGTCTAGACAGAGCGTCCAGAGCGGCAAGTGTGGAAGCATGCTGCGGCTGGTGCAAGTTGCTCAAAACAACATTTGGCCCCAAATGTTGTTGGGTTAGAGAGGGACCTCTCCCACTCACGGCCTTGTCAGACCTCGCCGAGCCTCCCTAAAAGAAACTTGCTGACTTCCTCCATATTTCCGTTGTCGATGGGAGAGCTTTTGATTTTAAGGTGCTCACTCTACCCAAATCTACACTTTCTTCGACCGCCTCAGACATGCCCGGTGTCACGGCTCCCACAGATGGAGTAACCGCTTCACCTTCGAGCCAGCTGCTTGCAAGGGATTAAAAACACTAACTAGAGGCCTTATCCCTTGCTTAAAAATCGTGTGCACCTTTGCAGCTAGCTCTGTTTGCTCATCAGAGCGCGACAACGGTATCACACTTTTGGTGGGTGTCACAATACCATCACCATGTTTTTGTTCCTCTGAAAAAGAAACAGAAAAACTTAGTATTAAATTATCTTGCGGTGAGAGTTCCAGCATAGGAATCTCACCACCAACGACGTTACCGCTTGTCATCCCAATCAACATATGTACAACAAGAATTCGCAGGAGTGCATTGAATACAGCCAAGGCAACAAGCATGTAAATCTGAGGAAGACTTCTTCGCCTTGCATTTAGAGCAGTAAGCTTTCATGATTTAATCAAAATACAAAGTCGATAGCACTCCTACAAACTCCACAATATAATATATAATAAAGATACATAAATAATTGCAATCAAAATCAAATTCAAAAAATTAAATCCAAAAATTTTTCAAAATTTTTTGAAAAAGTCTAAGTTCCCAAAGGGAATATGATGTGCCCAAGGGCATCCCGATAGAGCCTAAGTGTGGACTAAATCCAAATGTTATTTGCTACACTACCGGAATCATAATACATGCATCCTACAGTAATCCGACAGTAATAATAATACTAAATACTTCATATATTGAAGATGTTCCCAATGTAAACGTCAAGGAAAAAACTGGAAACAAGACATCAGGCACACAAAAAGGCCCAAAGTCACTAACAGATTTTAATGCCACCAGATGTAAAGCTAGATCTTTAATACGAAGAAAAAATGATACATCGCATAGAAGATGCAAGACCAAAATGACTCAACACCCCAAGGGTGAGGACGTAACCATGGGCATAAACAGAATAAACATTCTGTTATACACGTTAAACTCCCAAGAAATTTAATAAAAAATTTCAATAAAAATAGCCAAAAAGCTTAGGAGTATAACAGGAGGGATAGGGAAGGAACACTTAACAAACAGTTGATAAATCATTAGTAAGAATGATGACGTTAGGCATATGTCCCTAAATTGGGAAACATGAAATAATTTTTATAATTGTTATAAAGTTACAGCCCTGAATGTTTCCAAACACCGTTGTTTCCTTCCATCATGCATTTACAGCCTTGGATCCACCAATTTTACCATTGATTTGTGTCTGGCATCCTCAAAAAAGGAGATTTAAAAGCACAGATGTCAGTTCATTATTGCTGACTTTAGGGCCTAACAAAGAGAATGCTGATTGGTGCTAATTTCGGTACCTTCCTGAATACTGTGCATGCACAAATCTCAAAAGTATGGAGGACCATCTAGAAGTTATTTTTTTCGGTTTTGCATGCAAATTTTGGGGATTGGGAGGCAAAATTTGTGTTTGGCCCTGGATTAATTTGAGTTAGCACCAGCTAGTCTGGGCTATTGGTTGTCGTATAAAAATGTTGTCATTCCACTAATTTTATTTTTAGCTCACCTGACTTTCAGTCAGGAGAGCTATAGTGATCACTCACCGTCCGTCGTCCGTCGTCCGTTGTCCGTGAACATGGTGTTTGCGTCTTCTCCTCCCAAACTGCTGAACCAATTTAATTGATATTTGAGATAATAGTTTGTTATGACATCGCAATTTGATTTTGTTCAAATCAAGTTGCCCCGCCCGTGGGTAGGGCCACACCCAAAAAGTGTGCTGAAATCTTAAAAAATCTTCTTCTCATGAACCAGCAGTAGCAGAGACTTGATATTTGGTGTGCAGCTTCCTTTTGAGGTGTAGACTCAGATTTGTTCAAGAGAAGTTTGTGGGCCTATACTTGGCGTCGTTATGGGAGGGGAAAAATTTTTGGCCCCGCCCAAAATTTCTATTTTCCAAACCGAGAGGCTGATTTCAACCAAATTTTATGTGAGGGCTTATTGGGTCATAAGTACCTAATTTATGCTGATTTTTTTTTCCTGTAGCCCCATGGGAACCGCAGGAGCTAAAAATAGAAAAAAATTAAAACGCCCATATCTCCAAAACTCCATGGCACCGAGAATTTTTATTTGGTGTGAAGCTTCCTTAGGACCAACAGAAAGAATTGGTAAAAAAAAAATGCCATCGGTTTTATCATAGGGTACAGTTTCGGAACATTGAAAAAGTGCTGAGTCAGCACTTTTTAACACTGTAGGCAATGGGAAAAACATTAAAAAATCTTCTCCAGATCCAGCAGGCAGAATCTTTTGATATTTGGTATGCAACATTGGAGGGTGGATCTGATTCAAGTTTGTTCAAATCGGCCCCCTGGGTTCATATTTGGGCTCAGTATAGGAGCCCGATTTCGAACTTAGTGCATTTCAGGCAAATTTCTTAAAAAATCTTCTTCTCCAGATCCAGCAGGCAGAATCTTTTGATATTTGGTATGCAACATTGTGGGGTGGATCTGATTCAAGTTTGTTCAAATCGGCCCCCTGGGTTTATATTTGGGCTCAGTATAGGAGCCCAAATTTGAACTTACTGCATTTCAGGCAAATTTCTTTGAAAATCTTCTTCTCCAGATCCAGCAGGCAGAATCTTTTGATATTTGGTATGCAACATTGTGGGGTGGATCTGATTCAAGTTTGTTCAAATCGGCCCCTTGGGTTTATATTTGGGCTAAGTATAGGAGCCCAAATTTGAATTTAGTGCATTTCAGGCAAATTTCTTTGAAAAGCTTCTTCTCAAGATTCAGCAGGCAGAATCTTTTGATATTGGGTATGCAACATTGTGGGGTGGATCTGATTCAAGTTTGTTCAAATCGGCCCCTTGGGTGTATATTTGGACTCAGTATAGGAGTCCAAATTTGAACTTAGTGCATTTCAGGCAAATTTCTTAAAAAATCTTCTTCTCCAGATCCAGCAGACAGAATCTTTTGATATTTGGTATGCAACATTGTGGGGTGGATCTGATTCTATTTTGTTCAAATCGGCTCCCTAGATTCATATTTGGGCTCACTATAGAAGCTCGAATTTGAACTTAGTGCATTTCAGACAAATTTCTTCAAAAATCTTCTTCTCCAGATCCTGCAGGCAGAATCTTTTGATATTTGGTATGCAACATTGTGGGGGTGCATCTGATTCCAGTTTGTTCAAATCGGCCACCTGGATTCATATTTGGGCCCACTCTAGAAGCCCAAATTCGAACTTAGTGCATTTCAGGCAAATTTCTTTGAAAATCTTCTTCTCAAGAGCCAGCAGGCAGAATCTTGTGATATTTGGTATGCAGCATCCTTAGGGGGGTGAGATTCAAGTTTGTTCAAGCCATGTCCCTAGGTCCATATTTGGGCTCACTGTGGGAGCTTGAATTGTAACTTTGTTCGAAATGAGGAATTTTCTTAAAAAATCTTCTTCTTCAGATCCAGCAGTCGGAATGGTTTGATATGTGGTGAGTAGCATCCTTGAGGGGGGAGGGGGGATTCAAGTGTGTTAAAGCCAAGTCCATGGGTCCATATTTGGGCTCCTTGTGGGAGCCCAAATTATAACTTAGTCAATATGAGGAATTTTTCTTTAAAAATCTTCTTCTTCAGATTCAGCAGTTGGAATGTTTTGATATTTGGCATGGAGCAACCTTAGGGAGCTGAGATTCAAGTTTGTTCAAGCCAAGTCCCTTGGTTCATATTTGGGCTCACTATGGGAGCCTGAATGACAACTTAGTTCAAAATGAGGAATTTTCTTTAAAAATCTTCAGATCCAGCAGATGAATGCTTTTGATATTTTTTATGCAGCATCCTTAGGGGGGTAAGATTCAAGTTTGTTCAAGCCATGTCCCTAGGTCCATATTTGGGCTGATTGTGGGAGCTCGAATTGTAACTTGGTTCAAAATGAGGAATTTTCTTTAAAAATCTTCTTCAGATCCAGCAGTCGGAATGTTTTGATATTTGGTGTGCAGAATCCTTAGGGGTGTGAGATTCAGGTTTGTTAAAGCCAAGTCCCTGGGTTCATATATGGGCTCCCTGTGGGAGCCCGAATTATGACTTAGTTCTGTATGGGGAATATTCTTTAAAAATCTTTTTTTAGATCCACTGGTCAGAATATTTGGATATTTGGTTTCAGCTTTTCTTAGGAGGAGCAGATGCAACTTGTGGAAATCAATTCTCTGGGTTGATATTTAGGCTACCATGTCAGGTGAGCGCCCTCAGGCCCCCTGGGGCCTCTTGTTTAATTTCCACCTCAAAAACGTAGCTTATAATTTCCTCCCTCATTGGAAGAAGCTCATAAAGCTTGTTACAGAGAGGGATTATTAGCTATGTTGTGGAGGTAAAAAATTAAGATTTTTAATTATTCCAAATGTTTTTTGCAACTGCAGTCTTCATGTCGTTTAAGATAAAGGGTTCAACGTTTTTGTTTGAAATCCAAACTAAACTTTTAAGGCATAGATACCCATTTCAGGTGTATATTATTGCCCGCTGAAGGGGGAGGGGGATATTGAAATGCTCCATCCATCTGTCAGTCCATCACAAAACCTGGTCCACTTAACTCTTGTATTTTTCATGGGATTTTTATGAAAATTGGTGTGAAGTATCAGTATGAAGTCTAGATGTGCTTGTTGGCAGGAATTTTTAGGTTGACAGATTTTGCGTAATTATGGCCCGTGTTTACTTGCTCAACTCCTACTTTTTTCTGAAATATTGAGCCAAAATTTGGCACCAAGGGCTAATTTTTTATCAGGAATAACATCAATGCAACAATTGATATTTGGTATGCAACATTGTGGGGTGGATCTGATTCTATTTTGTTCAAATCGGCTCCCTAGATTCATATTTGGGCTCACTATAGAAGCTCGAATTTGAACTTAGTGCATTTCAGGCAAATTTCTTCAAAAATCTTCTTCTCCAGATCCTGCAGGCAGAATCTTTTGATATTTGGTATGCAACATTGTGGGGGTGCATCTGATTCCAGTTTGTTCAAATCGGCCACCTGGATTCATATTTGGGCCCACTCTAGAAGCCCAAATTCGAACTTAGTGCATTTCAGGCAAATTTCTTTGAAAATCTTCTTCTCAAGATCCAGCAGGCAGAATCTTATGATATTTGGTATGCAGCATCCTTAGGGGGGTGAGATTCAAGTTTGTTCAAGCCATGTCCCTAGGTCCATATTTGGGCTCACTGTGGGAGCTTGAATTGTAACTTTGTTCGAAATGAGGAATTTTCTTAAAAAATCTTCTTCTTCAGATCCAGCAGTCGGAATGGTTTGATATGTGGTGAGTAGCATCCTTGAGGGGGGAGGGGGGATTCAAGTGTGTTAAAGCCAAGTCCATGGGTCCATATTTGGGCTCCTTGTGGGAGCCCAAATTATAACTTAGTCAATATGAGGAATTTTTCTTTAAAAATCTTCTTCTTCAGATTCAGCAGTTGGAATGTTTTGATATTTGGCATGGAGCAACCATAGGGAGCTGAGATTCAAGTTTGTTCAAGCCAAGTCCCTTGGTTCATATTTGGGCTCACTATGGGAGCCTGAATGACAACTTAGTTCAAAATGAGGAATTTTCTTTAAAAATCTTCAGATCCAGCAGATGAATGCTTTTGATATTTTTTATGCAGCATCCTTAGGGGGGTAAGATTCAAGTTTGTTCAAGCCATGTCCCTAGGTACATATTTGGGCTGATTGTGGGAGCTCGAATTGTAACTTGGTTCAAAATGAGGAATTTTCTTTAAAAATCTTCTTCAGATCCAGCAGTCGGAATGTTTTGATATTTGGTGTGCAGAATCCTTAGGGGTGTGAGATTCAGGTTTGTTAAAGCCAAGTCCCTGGGTTCATATATGGGCTCCCTGTGGGAACCCGAATTATGACTTAGTTCAGTATGAGGAATATTCTTTAAAAATCTTTTTTTAGATCCACTGGTCAGAATATTTGGATATTTGGTTTCAGCTTTTCTTAGGAGGAGCAGATGCAACTTGTGGAAATCAATTCTCTGGGTTGATATTTAGGCTACCATGTCAGGTGAGCGCCCTCAGGCCCCCTGGGGCCTCTTGTTTAATTTCCACCTCAAAAACGTAGCTTATGATTTCCTCCCTCATTGGAAGAAGCTCATAAAGCTTGTTACAGAGAGGGATTATTAGCTATGTTGTGGAGGTAAAAAATTAAGATTTTTAATTATTCCAAATGTTTTTTGCAACTGCAGTCTTCATGTCGTTTAAGATAAAGGGTTCAACGTTTTTGTTTGAAATCCAAACTAAACTTTTAAAGCATAGATACCCATTTCAGGTGTATATTATTGCCCGCTGAAGGGGGAGGGGGATATTGAAATGCTCCATCCATCTGTCAGTCCATCACAAAACCTGGTCCACTTAACTCTTGTATTTTTCATGGGATTTTTATGAAAATTGGTGTGAAGTATCAGTATGAAGTCTAGATGTGCTTGTTGGCAGGAATTTTTAGGTTGACAGATTTTGCGTAATTATGGCCCGTGTTTACTTGCTCAACTCCTACTTTTTTCTGAAATATTGAGCCAAAATTTGGCACCAAGGGCTAATTTTTTTATCAGGAATAACATCAATGCAACAATTGTACATGCGACATCGCATTAATGTTTCAACCATTAAGTTATACAAATTACAGTGTGTGTTCTGAAATGCTCATTTTATGCATGTTATGGTCAGAAAAGTCAGTGGGGGATATGGAAGTCGTTGGATTATATTGTTTCCATGTTGGTGTTTGTTACTTAAATGATTGTTTTTTCCAGATTTTGAAGCGAAGGGAAAAAGAAAGTCAGTTGGAATTGGAGAGATTGGCTAAACAGAAAGTAGTATTACAGAAGAAGATGGAACGATTAAAGTTGGATATGGGGAAATTACATTTAGAGTTGGATATATCACGTTTCATGTCCTATTACAAAGATGGTGATAATGAGACCGCTTCCACCTCTACTGCAGCAGGTAAATTTAAAAAGCTTTCTTGCCTTACTTTAATTGAATGAATGAAATGTGTTTATGAGCAGATAAAAAAAAAATTCACTTTTTAAATATGGAATTTTGATGTGAAAAGTTTTATTTTGGGGGGTTGGTGGAGGGGGTTGGAGAGATTCCTTTTCACTTTTTGTCAGGATGTTGTTGGTGGATACTTAATTTATTTGTCTCCCTTAGCTACAAGCTTGAAAATAAGCAAAATGAGGTCTCCAGAGGGTGAATTTGGTGTTTGCACAGCAGGGTAGCATCACAAAATTTACCCTATGTGAACCTCAGTCTGAATCAAGGTCTCAAGCCAAAACAGTACCTAGAGGATAAATTGGCCCACTGTATGGGATAGCATCAGCAAATTCACCTTCTGGGGACCTCATTTTGCAAATGACAGCTTGCTTAAATTCAGGCTTGCTTAGCTACTCTAAGTTTCATCAGGGTTTCTGCAAGGGAAAAGTTTTGAGTCCAATCCATGGGGAAAACACAAGATTGGCCATGGTCATTCCAGGTGACAAAATGATCCAATTTGCCACCCCTAAACTCAATTTCTCGGTTCCTAGGATATTTAACCCTCAAAGGCATATTTCCGAATTTTACGACCTTAGAACAGGTGCCCTTAACATGCCATCATGAGGAGGCCCTGTTGAAAAAACAGACATATTAGGTAGGCAGTGGTTTCTAGTCAAGTCTTGGCTGCCTAAACAGGCAGCCAAGACTTGACTAGAAATCACTGCAAAACCACTGGATGTATAGAGCCAGTTGGCTGATGGGCATTCAGGTCACTTGTCCAGGCCCTGAAGGGTTAAAAGGGTGTTGATCAAGAGGGTGAACTGCTGTTTGTATGTATGCCTACAAAATCTGAGAGAAAAGAATGAACAAAAACCAAGATAAAACTCTTTATGTCCCACTGGAATGCTGTATATTCCTTTTATGTTGAAATAATGTCCCTGAAATTTGATATGATATTCACTCTGTTTCTCCAATTTTTTGTTTTATTAATGTTCATCCTTCTGCAACTCCCATTAGTGAGTGGAGGTAATACTCTCGAGATCCAAATAAAAGAAGGGGGCGGAATAATAGTATGGGGTGGAAAATTTCATGATATTAAATAAAAGTAGGGGGCGGGATAATAGTCGTGGGTGGAAACTTTTCTGAAATTGAATAAAAGTAGGGACAAAATTTATTAATTATTTATACAGAGAGTAGGTGGGGGGGGGGGGATTTTTTGTTTTGTTGTAAATTGTGTCGACATGAAAAGCAAGATTTTTTGCCTATGCTGCAGAGTTTTACCATTTATTTGCCTGAAGTTTTCACGTCACCGGTTTACGACCATCAAAATAAATAAACATAGGGGTCCAAATAAGCAATGTAGGGGTACGAAGTTTCACAAAATTTTAATAAACATAAGGGAATGTTTATTTGGATCCCGAGAGTAAAAGGATTGATGTGAAAGAACAATATATTCCAAGAAAGTTATTTCTTTGTGTGATACTCTGAGACTGTTACTCTGTGGTAAAGAAAGGAACTAAATCCCATTGTTGACCCCTCATTTTATTTGCTCAGTGGGATATGCTCCTAGAATATTTGTAATTGATCATTTTGACATATTACAGTACAGAGAGAAGGAATTACATGTAGAGCTCTGTAATTGAATACCCATTTTGCCATTAAAAATTCACCATTTTCGATTCCTCCCTCCTTTGTTTCACCTCTCATTGGATTAAAGGCTTTGTTGAGAGTGTGTATCCCCATGGGTGAAGGTTAAGGACCTTCCTGGGGGAAAACGTTTTAACTTTTTGTGCCAATTGAAGCACCTACAGTACTTTTTAACTCTGCATGCTGCTGGTGGATATTCCTGCCCAGGACAGGATTTCTCTTGCCACTGAAATAAGTATAGTTTGGGCACATTTAATTGCTTTAATCATATTTTCCTCCTGTGAGCTTTATGAATTTTGGCACCATTGATTTCTTTCATCAAATTTAGTTGAATTTTTCATCAAATCTAGTCATGGTTGCTGTGAAGCGGCCATGGCTAGACTTGATGAGAAATATCCTGAAAATACTCAGTGAGTTAAAGACCACAAAGTGGACATATCTGAAGCAAACTGACCCAAGAAATATCTGGTGAATCAGTTTTAGGAATTTTAGGCACAAATATATAAAAGGTTGACTTTTTTCAGGAAAATGGGATCCACAAGTCCCCAATTTCCCTCCCTCTCCCCATCCACCAGTAGCAGTGTTGCTAGCAGTGTTGGCATTTAACAGAATGGTTGTTTGTGCTTTTCTTCATTTTGTTTAAAAAATTATAAATTATGCTGTAAATGAAAATGTAGCCTGCAGTGTTTTAGTAGTGACATGCTTTACTCTGCATCTGCTCTACACAAGAATGGTGCATCCAACAAATCTATGTTGTATGTGTGTAAGTTGTGTTTTGAAATTCCATAAGTTGTGTTGAAGAGGATCTTACGATGTAGATCTTGGTTAAAATGAAGTACACTGGCAATTGATATAGATATGTCGGACCTTGACTTTATCGGAGGCGCCTAGATAATCAGAGGCATCTGATTATCTAGGAAAAGCAAAAAAAATTATTTATACAAGTGAGAGGTCACAGTTACTTGTCAGAGAGCAAATTAGGACTTTGTAATTAAAAAGCAGGTGCACAGAATTCTGCATGCCTCGAACTTAGCCATCATGTGCTGCTTTTAGTTTACCATTGGCCTCACTTAGGCAAGCAGGATTACTTGTTATGCCCATGGATACGAGTTACTCCTGGGTTGACCTTTAGGATTGAAGTTTTATGCTCAAACCACTGAGCCACCACACTCCCTAGACTTCTGTATGTAGAGGGTTATGTTTACTTGACTGTACAGTTTGCTTTTCACATATATTTTTTTTAGCCCGACTGTTTACAGAGAGGGCTATAGTCATGACTTTTGTCCGTCCGTCCGTCCGTCTGTCCATCTGTTAACATTTAGAGTTTTGGTCAAAGTTTGTTGTTAAAGTTTTTTACTGAAGGTTCAAGTGCTTTTTGGGGTTTTTTTCCCTGTTTAGTCATGACTTTCCTCTGTCTGTCTGTTAACATTTGGAGTTCTGATTAAAGTTTGTGGTTAAAGTTTTTTAGTGAACTTTCAAGTTTTTGGGGGTTTTTTTTCTTTTAAATTGATATTACTATTGATTGTATCACTCTCATTTTGTTTTTATTTTTTTATGTTTCATGTTATTTTGGGAAATATTTAACCCTTTTTTGTATGGCAATTTAACTTACAACTTCCGGGTTAAAGGTTTTTTTTTTTGTGAGGGGGGGGGGGGGTAAAATTACACCTTTAATTCTTCAAACAGTTTAGTGGAATGTTGTCACTGTTTCTTATTTGGGACAATGTCTATTTATTTATTTATTTATTTATTTATTTATTTATTTATTTATTTATTTATTTATTTATTTATTTATTTATTTATTGGTGGTTAAGGTCACATACTTCTGCACAATGGCTAATCATGACCATGACAGTTTTACGGGTGGAGGAAGCTGGAGTACCCAGAGAGAACCACCGAGCAACGGCGAGCAACTGTCAGCTCCCCAACATACTAACTCCAAACAAGCAGGGTTAGCATTGGTTGAAAACAAGTGCACCATCAATGTGCAGCATGCCTTAGTACACAGTGCCCCGTGCCCCCACGTGGGCAATGGGGATGAAGTGTCTTGCGCAAGGACACAACGCTTTTTTTGGTTTTAGGAAATATTTAAATTTTTTTTGCCAATCAATTTTACTTAGAATTCCCAGCTTAAAGTTTGGGCTTAAAGTTCTGCTTTTCCAGGTTCTACCTTTCATTCTCCAAACACTCTGTTACAACGTAATTTCTTTTTTTCATTTCGGGCAAGGTCTACTGAAGCTGTACACAATGGTCTCAAATAATATTGGCATTAATTTAACCCTTTTCACAACGTTTTTCGGGAGGGAGGGGGGGGAGGTCAATTAGGCACTTTTTTTTTCTTTCATCGAAAATGCTTTTTATGTGAAATTGAAAATTCCTCCAATCCCTTTGGCATTCGATTACTTGAAAAATATTGCTTGGATTGTCAAGTTACTTTATATTTGCGTTCAGGTTACTGATGTGCTGAGCTGTATAGTTTTTGGTGTATATCTGATAATTTGATCCTGAAATATTAACCCTTTATCCTTCAAATTGAAAATTTCTCCAATCCCTTTGGCATGAGATAACTCAAAAAATATCAATCCGATTGTCATGTTACTTTATATATTTATTCAGGTTACTGATGTGCTGTGCTGTATAGTTTTTTATGTAAATCTGATAATTTGATCTGGAGATATTAACCCTTTATCCATCAAATTAGAAACTCCTCCATTCCATTTCTATATGTACCCATATCATGTATGGTGTACATAATGTCGGCATCCCTGGTGGCCCTCCGTCATACAGCTTTCTACTAGTTGCGCGTATGGGTACACATCTGACGATTTCATCGGCCTATTTTTTACAGTTTTGGTTAAAGTTTGTGGTTAAAAACCCAGACAAACACCACCACCCCCACCCCCCAATTACGCTTTTTTTTTTGCTTTCCTCCAATATGCATTTTGAACTATTTACAGTCACTACATGCGGACACTCCCTCCCCTCCCCCCTCCCCCCCCCCCCCCCCCCCCCCCCCACAGGCACTTTTTTTTTCTTTCGTCAAAAATGCTTTTTTACAGTTTTGGTTAAAGTTTGTGGTTAAAAACCCAGACAAACACCATCCCGAGTCATTTCATGTCATTCTGGTGTTTAGGAGGACCCTTGTTCAAGATCGTCCACATGCACACTTGTGTCCTGTACAAAGCTTTTCTTGTCATCACTAAAGCTTTTTTTCATGTGTTTCAATTCTATTCGTGTTTTTCTGGGAATAGACAGCCCAACAGTTAACAGTCGTCAGCAAAACGAAATGAAAATACTGTGTTATAAAATACGTCTGTTGTGTATACATTTTCGGCATCCTAAGCGACGTAACCAACTTTCAAACTGGGTTATTTTGTTGAATCGCGTATGTCACCTGTTTTCGTTTCGACCGAAACGCAACAAAATAGAAATAAAAAAATCTGCCCAAAGCAACAATGGACAATTGATTGTCGCGTGATTTCAAATAAATGGACGTTTATTTGACAAATTAAAATGCCCATTTATCACACTCGAGCACATTCAGTTTTTATAATAATCGTTTTCATGTAAACCTCGCATCACTCAGTTCAGCCTTTCCTCATTTTGGCCAATTTTTAGAGGGCAACTTGTAATCGCCCGACTATTTTTCTAGACGACTTTGGGCATAGAAGGGCGACATAATCGCCCTCATGGCTGGTCCCTGTGGCAGCCATTTTGTACAAAATTAGGTGCAATCAGATTTTTGTGCAGAACTTCCATATGAAAGCTCTGATTTGAATAATTTTTTGTATGAATGTTTAGTACCATGGATACATCACATATAATACGTTTTTTTTTCTCGTGCGTAAATTATGCAAATTAGACTAACTTTGATGTATTTAGTGTTACTTTCAGCACTGTAAGTGCAAATGCCAATACGGCTCGGGCTAGAGGCCGTATCTATGAACCGATCTTTACGAAACTTCTTGTGTACCTTTGGTATCACCGTGGGACGAGAACGAGTGTTTTGGGGTCCGGTCCGAAATTCAAGATGGCCGATGGCAGCCATTTTGTACCAAATTAGGTGCAATTAGATTTTTGCGCAGAACTTCCATATGAAAGTGCTGATTTGAATAATTTTTTGTGTGAATGTTTAGTACCATGGGATACATCACATATAATACAGGTGTTTTCTCGTGCAGAAATTATGCAAATTAGATGAACTTTGATTTTTTCAGTGCTACTTACACACAGTAAGTACACATGTCAATACGGCTTGGGCTAGAGTCTGTATTTTTGAACCGATCTTCACGAAACATCTGGGGTACCTTTGTTATCACCCTGGGACGAGAACAAGTGTTTCTGGGTGCGGTCCAAAATTCAAGGTGGCTGCCAGTGGCCATTTTGTACCGAAATTAGGTCGAATCAGTTTTTTGTACACAACTTCTATACGGCTCAGGCTAGAGGCCGTGTTTATGAACCAATCTTTACGAAACTTCTTGGGTACCTTTGATATCACCGTGGAATGAGAACGAGTGTTTTTGGGTGTGGTCCAAAATTCAAGATGGCCACCAACAGCCATTTTGTACCAAAATTAGTGCAATCAGTTTTTTGTACAAAACTTCTGTATGAAAATTCTGATTTGAATAAATTTTTGTATGAATGTTTAGTAACATGGAATACATCACATATAGTACGGGGTTTTTTCTCGTGCAGAAATTATGCAAATTAGATGAACTTTGATTTATTCAGTGCTACTTGTACACAGTAAGTGCACATGTCCATACGGCTCGGGTTAGATTCTGTATTTATGAACCGATCTTCACGAAATTTCTTGGGTACCTTTGTTATCACCTTGGAACGAGAATGAGTGTTTCTGGGTGCGGTCCAAAATTCAAGATGGCTGCCAGTGGCCATTTTGTACTGAAATTAGGTCCAATCAGTTTTTTGTCACAACATCTACTATACGGCTCGTATTTATGAACTGGTCTTCACAAAACTTCTTGGGTAGCTTGTTATCACCTTAGAACAGGAATGAGTGTGTTTTGGGGTGCCTTTGTTATCACTGTGCTATGAGAACAAATATTTTGGG
The DNA here is from genome assembly GCA_031216915.1 of Pictodentalium vernedei. NCBI lineage: Eukaryota > Metazoa > Mollusca > Scaphopoda > Dentaliida > Dentaliidae > Pictodentalium > Pictodentalium vernedei. The sequence continues at coordinate 154,179,744 of CM062294.1, forward strand.
GTTCAGTCAGACCCACTCTGGGACTCAAAGATTTCTTTTCTAGTTTAGCATCTGACTGTCACCCACCTTTACAATACTTTACCTATACATTTGTTACAGGCTACGGTCAGTATTTATGTACAGACCATTACAATACTTTATATGTACCTTTGTTATCAGGTCATTACCTAGATGTTTGTCATTGCTGTGTCACATACTATACATGTACATGTCTTAACAAGTTGAGCTACAGTGTCATTGACACTTTCATTTACTTCTAACCATGGCTTAGTAGTCCTTATTGGAACAAGCTCATCAGGTTTGTTCCATTAATAGGTCATGAGGTATGTTTTGAAGTAGAGAAATGAAAAAATAAAATTTGAATAGCAAATTTTGTATATCACGAGTGCAGATGTGGCAGATTCATTAGGTAAACGGTTTACAAAAAATGGCTCTGACTATTTTGCGTCTAAGCATTGCCATTGCTGCGACTGTCGGGCTGCATGCGTGACATCACTCTAGTTTAAATTAAGGGATAAACAATGTTCTTCAATCATTTTATATTTTCTGATGTGTGATAATAATTAACAGGTTGAGTGCTGAATTATTTTTCAAAGGTGATTTGAAACATGGGTATTTTTTTCAAGGATACCAAGATAGAAGCAAGAGTAGCCTTAGTTTAGCAAGATTTTGTTCATAAATAATTGTTTTGTTATAATATATTGGAGAGTGCCAACAGGCAGCCAACAGGCACTCTCCAATAAATTGTAACTAAACAATTTCATATAAATTTGTTTCTTTTACTGCTGATCACAAGAAGCTAATGCATCCCCTGTAAAGCCACTAAAGTTTCACTTTTCAATAGGGTCATGATAGTGGCTTGTAGCACTCAACCAGTTAATAGCAATATGGTAACCTGAAATTAGAAAAAATGTATTATTTATGTGATTTGGCACAATATTAGCAAAATATTGGTACAAATATTAAGAGCTGGAAACTCCCATCTCAGATAGTTTTACTGTTGTATACAGAAACTCTGTGAAATTTGATATAAAATGAAAAATGACAGCATTTTTATAAAATAATAAAGCGACGTTTTGAGAGTATGGGATAAAACTTGCCTAAATCTGGCTTTGGTAGGCCATCAGAAGACTTAAGACAAACAGAATGTGCAGGATTCACAAAACTGGAAATTAAGTTTTTATGCCTGTGACCCTCTCGGGAGCATTATGTTTTCACCATGTCCATCTATGCATCCATACACCTGTCCACCCTCTGTCCATCCATCGTCAATCATCTGTATGTTAACTTTTGATTTCCTTCCAATAACTGAAGAACTGCTTATTTGACCAAATGATAATTTTAGGGTTTACTTTTGGATGACTGGACAATGCTTCCTTTCGATTTTGGTCCAGCTATTCAATTCAGTATGGTTGCCATGGCATTATGACACCGTCGGGGGCATATGCCACACTTTGCATTGCTCTTGTTATTCAAGTTACTAGGTACTCAGTGATTTTTGTTTTGCTTTGATTTTATAGATGAAGCTGAGCCCATAATGAGTGATGAGGAAGGTGACATCAAGCCAGTCCCATTAATAGTTAAAATAGGTAAGTTACAAACATTGCTTACTAGGTCTGCACGATATTCTAACCCTTTACTTAACATGAAAAGCAGACGACACTTGGAAAAAAAATTCTTGAATAACTATTTTTTTTCATTTTTTGCCTCAAAAACATAGGTTATGACCCCTCATTGGAATGAGCTTGTCGAGCTCGTTCCAATGAGGGGTCATAACCTATGTTTTTGAGACAAAAAATGAAAAAAATAGTGAAAATTAATTTGCGATTTTTGAGAATAGCGCTGGCCGGTTTTGGCCGTTACGTTGGGTAAAGAGTTAAACTGAATACTGGTATCGGTATTCAAAAAAGTACTGTGGTTTACCAGTATATCAGTATATCAAAAGATTGTTCAAATATCTGGACATACCTACCACAATCAGGACCTCAGCCATCACAGTGGAATGAATTAGCATGCCTTGATGATGCAGTTCAAATAACCCTTTACCCAACACACACGATATCAAAATTTATTATTTTAAATATTGTTTTATAGAATTTAAAAAAAAAACATCATCAAAACAATATCATGTGATACCCTCATTCGAACAAACTCGAAGAGTTCATTCCAATGAGGGGTCACATGATGTGGTTTTGTTAAATTTTTAGCTCACCGAAGGGAGCTTAACTTATCACTTGCCGTCCGTCGTCGTGAACTTTACATTATCGACTTCTCCTCCCAAACGACTGGACCAAATTGAACCAAATTTGGTGTGCATGTTCCTTATCATATGTCAATTCAAGTTTGTACAAATAAACTTTCCGTGTCCACAGGGGGCACCACAAGGGGCATTACTCTGATAGCACCCATAAATTTTTTTTTTAAATTAAAAAATCTTCTTCTCCAAAACCATCATTTAGAATCTTTTGATATTTGGTATATAAGATCTCTATTGGGGTCAGATTCAAGTTTGTTCAAATCGAGTCTCTGGGTTAATAATTGGGCTCCCTGTAGGAACCCGAATTTTAACTTAGTGAAATATGAGGAAATTTCTTTAAAAATCTTCTTCTTCAGGTCCACCAGTCAGAATGCTTTCATATTTGGTATACAACATATATAGGGGGGGGGGGGGCATTTTCAAGCTTGTACAAATCGGGTCCCTGAGTGAATATTTGGGCTCCTATTGGATCTTCTTCTTCAGCTGCACCAGTCAGAATCCTTTCATGTTTGGTATACAACATCTATAGGGGGGTCAGAATCAAGTTTGTTCAAATCGAGTCCCTGGGTTTATATTTGGGCTCCCTATGAGAGCCTGAATTTTAACTTAGTGACATATGATGAAATTTCTTTAAAAATCTTCTTCAGATCCACCAGTCAGAATGCTTTCATATTTAGTATACAACATCTATAGGGGGGTCAGATTCAAGCTTGTACAAATCGGGTCCCTGAGTGAGTATTTGGGCTCTCTATTGGAGCCCAAAGTTTAACTTCGTGCAATTTGAGGAAATTTCTTTAAAAATCTTCTTCTTCAGATCCACCAGTCAGAATCCTTTCATATTTGGTATACAGTATCAATAGGAGGGGTCAGCTTCAAGTGTGTATGAATCAGGTCCCTGAGATAGAATTTGGGCTCTCTATTGAAGCACAAAGTTTAACTTCGTACAATTTGAGGAAAGTTCTTTAAAAATCTTCTTCTTCAGCTCCACCAGTCAGAATCCTCAACATCTATGGGGGAGGGGGGGTCAGAATCAAGGTTGTTCAAATTGAGTCCCTGGGTTTATATTTAGGCTCCCTATGAGAGCCTGAATTTTAACTTCGTGAAATATGATGAAATTTCTTTAAAAATCTCTTTCAGATCCACCAATCAGAATGCATTCATATTTGGTATACAACATCTTGAGGTGGGTCAGTTTCAGGTTTGTTCAAATTGCTTACCTGGGTAAATGTTTGGGCTCGCTGTGGGAGCCTGAATATCAACTTAGTGCAATATAGGGAATTTTTTTTTTAAATTCTCTTCTTTAGACCCTATAGTCAGAATGTTTTCATATTTGGTATACAACATCTCTAGGAGGTTCTGATTCAAGTTTGTTCAAATCTGGTCTATGGGTTGATATTTGGCTTCCTATGGGAGCCCAAATTTTAACTTAGTGCAATATGAGGAAATTTCTTTTAAAAGTCTTCTTCTTCAGATCCACCAATCAGAATCCTTTCATATTTGGTATACAACATCTCTAGGTGGGTCAGATTCAAGTTTGTTCAAATCGGGTCCCTGGGTTAATATTTTGGCTCCCTATTTGAGCCCAAAGTTTAACTTAATGCAATGTGAGGACATTTCTTTAAAAACCTCCTTGTTCAGATCCACCAGTCAGAATTCTTTCATATTTGGTATATACATTTGTAACATCTTGAGAGGGATCAGATTCAAGTTCCGGCTCTCTATGGGCAGGGCTGGGGGGGGGGGGGGGGGGCAGGGGGAGCATGTTAGGTTCAGGTTTGTTCAGATCCATTTCCATAAAATTTGCCTTTGCATGGCTTCATTCCTTTGTAGTGTTGATGAACCATGTCTAACTGAATGTGACCCCAAACACTTCTTTGAACCACTTTGGTCGGTGAGCGATTAAGGCCCCTTGGGGCCTCTTGTTTTGAAAAATACTTTTTCAGCTGCTGAATTTGCATATTAGGTGGGCAGATGTAAAAAATACAACAATTAAAACTCAAGACATCTTGAAAATTAAATTGTGGGTAAACGAATAATGACGATAAACCAATATTTTTGTAATTATACCGGTATTCAATCGATACTGGTTTGAATACCGGTATCCATCGGTTTATTGATTTACCATGCAGCCCTATTGCTTACAACCTGTTAATCCTTTATCCATGTTGCCTAGAAAACAAACTTGCAAAAAAAGTTCTTGAATCACTGAATTTTATTTTTTGCCGCAAGAACATAGTTTATGAACCCTCCTTGGGATGACCTCATTAAGCTTATTCCAGTAAGGGATCATGAGTGGGGGAGGGATGATTTACTTATACCACGATGTATTGCGATTGTCTGCGATTTTTTTGTCCCTGTCCACATGTTAAAAATGTGAGGTGGACAAGACTAGACTGTCATTGTTGCAATAAATGATTATTCAACCCTGCATATAGTTCTCTGATCATGATTGATATACAAAATCAATATTGTATGGGGTTACCAAACATCAATTGGGGTTACCAAACATTAATTTTAAAATCAGCTCGTTTTAGAATGAAAATATTCAACTTTGTCAGTATTTTATTTATTATTCTTCGCAAAATCCCAGTGACTGTGAAGAACATCGCACTAAATGGAAAATATTACTGGCTTCCCTGGGCTTCCCCACTTTGACATCCAAGTTTATAAAACACACTACTAATTAAAATAAGAATACGTTTTCATTTTTGAAATTCACCAAAAAAAACTTTCGGGGGGGTGGGGGGGGGGGGGGGGGGGGTTGTGGCAACCACAAACCACATTGTGTGTAGTGTTGATGGTTGGCAATAAACACGGTCTCACAGAAATTGCTACTGTGTTCATTACAATGTGTTGTGTGTGACATTCATCTCGTGGTTTGAATAACAGAATAACAACTTACATGGCAAATACTTCGAAAGGGATACGTACATTTCATCCGCCATCCGAATCTCCGCTTGCCGTTTTACCCAAATTGTCCCATTCGTCTGCCAACGTGCCGAATCGTCCGCTTGCAGTTTAACCCAAATTGTCCGCCAATGGTTTAATCATCAACACATGGGATGGAAAATAACTTGAATGATATTTATTCAGTACAAAATAGCACAAGATAGTAAATGGTTTGCATAGCATTTTCTAGACGTGCAATATAGCACATCTTTCAAATATGTTTCTTATCGTGTATTTGTGCACTAATTTTATGATTATTCATTGGCAAATTATAACAATTTCCTTTTTTATAATTCTGCGAATATGCATGGTTAAGCACGGTGGTGCTTTTCAATGAATACTTGCAAAGTTATAAGATTTTTTTATCAAACTTAATATACCATACGTTTTGACGGGTTTCTTAATATAATTAAGTATTAGCAAAAATCCTCGAACGAATACCCTTCACATACAGACCACTAGACTCCTCATAGTCCTACATCTGTATTCATACGAGATGGGAATCAGGGGTAATGAACTACCAACTCCCCAAACACTACAACCCTTCCTCTCCAGTCTGCACCACTAGCTTTGCTTTGGAACCAAAAGATAACAAATGCTATTCTCAGGTTTTGCGGGTGACCAGTATCATCTTCGATTAAGATGTGTAAGATTTATTAAGCAATTAACACCTACATAGAGACAGACTGTGAAAATGAAACAATAACACTGACAGAATGAAACATTGAAAAGAAAAAGATGTTAAAAGTACACAAAAATATGGGTAATTATTTTATTCATCACAAGTGCCTGTGTGAATTTGTCTGAGAGATGGGGTGGGGGGATATGTATATCTGAAAAAGTGTGCCCCCCTCAGCACACCAAGCACGTAGCTGGGTCATCAAAGTTAGGGGGGGCAGGAGTAATATCTAGGAAGGGGACATACGGAATATGATGCACATCATCATCCGAGCCATGCAGCTGCAAGATGGGGGCGAGCACAGATTTGTCCACCCATTGACAGGGGCTTGGGACAAACACACGTTTCAGTCAGTGGTGGTGGTTTGTTTACAACTTATGATAACGGCATGCCTACCGTTCGGCATTCACAACTGAACAACACTTTTTTTAAGCCTACATTCCTACTCTTTCACAAGTGGACAGTTATTAAAATTCACTGTACGACACTTTTAAATTTCACTTTGAAAGTAATACACAATTGAACAAACCTTAACATTTATTTATTTTTGAAAGATGACCATGAAACCTTTCCAACAAATGCAGAGACAACTGAAAAATGGTCTGCATTCTCGCGCTAGAAATCGATTAAAATCAGTATTTTTATACTGTACCAATGACCCAGACATAGCTGGTGCTAACTCTTAAAATATAGGGCCAAACTCAAATTTTGCCCCCCAATCCCCAAAATTTGCATCTAAAACTAAAGAAAACATGTCCTGAAAGGCCCTCCACACCTCGCCCCCACTGCGCATGCGCAGTGTCAAGGACGTTCCGAAATTGGCGCCATTTATCATTCTAAGTTGGGCCCTTCATCAGTTAACATCTGACTGATCTTTGTGCTTTTAAATCTCAGTTTAAATGATGCCAGACACATAAATATAAATCAGTTTTTCATATTTTTATACAACAACCAATGGCCCAGACTAGCTCGTGCTAACTCAAAAATTAATCCAGGGCCAAACACAAATTTTGCCCCCCAATCCCCAAAATTTGCATGCAAAACCAAAAAATTGATGTCCTATCTGGTCCTCCATACTTTTCAGATCTGTGCATGCACAGTATCCAGGAAGACATCAAAATTGTTGCAAACCATCATTCTTTGTTTGGCTCTAAAGTCAGCAATAATGAACTGACATCTGTGCTTTTAAATCTCATTTTTGAGGATGCCAGACACAAATCAATGGTAAAATTACTGGATCCAAGTACATAATTGGATGATGGAAGTGAACAACGGTGGTTAGGAACGTTCAGGGCTGTAACTTTATAATTTTTATCAAAATTATTTCATGTTTCCCAATTTTGGGACATGTGCCTGACAACATCATTCTTGCTAATGATTTATCCACTGTTTGTTGAGTGTTCCTTCACTACATTGAAGCCCTCCTGTTAAACACCCAAGCTTTTTGGCTTATTTTTATTGAAATTTTTTATTAAATTTCTTGGGAGTTCAATGTGTATTACAGAATGTTTATTCTGTTTATCCCCGTGGTTACATCCTCACCATAGGGGTGTTGGGTCGTTTGGGTCATGCATCTTCTCTCCGATGTATTATTTTTTCTTCATCTGAAGATCTTGCTTTATATCTGTTAGCTTTAAGATCTGTTACTGCCTTTGGGCCTTTTTTATTCAGTGCCTGAGGTCTTGTTTCCGTTTTTTTCCTTGACGTTGTTTACATTGGCAACATCCTTAAAATATATGTAGGATCTACTTATTATAACTGTAGGATTGTTGTAAGATACATGTTTTAATATTCCGGTAGTGTAGTAATAATTTTTGGATTTTTGTCCACACTTAGGCTCTATCGGGATACCATTGGGCTCTTCATGTTCCCTTTGGGAACTTGGGTTTTTGTCAAAATCTTTTCGAAGAATTTTTTGAAATTAATTTTTCGATTAGTATTTTGATTATTGATTATTATGTATCTTTATCATATATTTATTGTGGAGTTTGATTAATTATGAAAGCTTATTGGTCAAAATGCAGGGCGAGGAAGTCTTCCTCAGATTTACATGCTTGTTGCCTTGCTTGTAGTCGATGTACTCCCACAAATTCTTGTCCTACATGTGTTGATTGGGATGACAAATGTTGGACGCGGGTGTCACGATATGTTGTTAGCGGAGAGAGGCCAATGCCGGTTCTCTCGCCGCAGAGTCATTCAAGTTTCTCAGTTTCTTTTTCAGAGGAACAAGAACATGGTGATGGTTATGTGACGCCTACCAAAAGTGTGCTACCGTCATCACGCTCTGATGAGCAAACAGAGCTAGCTGCTAAGGTGCTCATGAATATTAGGCAAGGGATAAAGCCACTGGCGAGTGGTTTTGATCCTTTATCAGCAGCTAGCTCGACTGGTGAAGCGGTTACTCCGTCCGTGGGAGCCGTGACGCCAATTATGTCCATTGCGGCCGAAGGAAGTGTCGTGGGTAGAGCAAGCACCTTAAAATCTAAACATGCTCAGCAAGGACCAGCCTTGAGGGTGACTAGGGCGGTTATGTCGCCCTTCTAAGCCGAAAGTCGCCTAGAAAAATAGTTGGGGCGATTACAAGTCACCCTCTAAAAATTGGCCAAAATGAGGAAAGGCGGAACTGAGTGATGCGAGGTTTACATAAAAACGATCATTTTCAAGAATCGAATGTGCTTGAGTGTAATAAATGGGCATTTCAATTCGTCAAATAAACGACCATTTATTTGAAATCACACGACAATCAATTGTCCATTGTCACTTTTGGCGGATTTTTTATTTCTATTTTGTTGCATTTCAGTCGGAGCTTCAAGTGTCGAAACGAAAATAGGTGACTTACGCGACACAACAAAATAACCCAGTTTGAAAGTAGGTTACCTTGCTTAGGATTACGAAAATGTATACACAACGGCCGTATTTTATAACACAGTATTTTCATTTCGTTTTGCTGATGACTGTTAACTGTTGGGCCCTCTATTCCCAGAAAAACACGAATGGAATTGAAAAACATGAAAAAAAAGCTTTAGTGATGACAAGAAAAGCTTTGTACAGGGCACAAGTGTGCATGTGGACGATATTGAAAAAGGGTCCTTCTAAATACCGGAATGACACGAAATGATGCGGAGTGACATTTCTTTTACAAAATACTCGACCCCAGAATGTATTTTGTTTATTAACAAAGTACCTCCCAAGCAACCTTCTTACTTCTGGTCCTGTTCACACTTTCAGACTTAGGAAATTATTAGCTTAGTAGACTTTAGTGAAAGGCAACCACAGGAGGGTGCTGGGTGATTGACACAAAGAAGAGGGGAGGGGTCATGAAGGAGAGGGTAGCAGTGGGGGATATTTTTATACTGTACCAATGACCCAGACTTAGTTGCTGGTGCTAACTCTAAAATATTTAGGGCCAAACGCAAATTTTACCCCCCAATCCCCAAAATTTGCATCTAAAACCGAAAATTACATGTCCTATATGGTCCTCCATACTTTTACTCCACTGCGCATGTGCAGTGTCAAGGAGGTCTCGAAATTGCCGCCAAAAGTCATTCTTTGTTTGGCCCTCAATACAGTTACACTTCACTGTTATTTGTGCTTGTAAATCTCAGTTTTAAAGATGCCAGACGTTATCGGACGTTAATGGAGAACAACAAATTGAAAATATGAAGGAGTGGTACATGAATATTCTTAATTTTCCCCACTTGCCTATGAAGTCTCCCTACAAGACTCTGCAGTCTCCCTATTTTTTTCTGGAGGGAGACATGAAGTCTCCCTAAAATTCTCCCCTAGGCTGGTCCCTGATGCTCACCCAGCGATGCTGGAACTAGGGAGGAAGCCAGCAAGTGTTTTGGGAAGCTCAGCGAGGTCGGAAAGGTCCGCGAGCGGGAGAGGTTCCTCTCTATCCCAACAACATCAGGGGCCAGATGTTGTGGTGAAGAACTTGCACGGGCCGTAGCATACGTCCACACCTGCCATTCGGGACGCTCCGTCTAGATTGCAGCCGGCTTCGGCTACAGTCACGGCTTCTTCCGCTTCGAATTTAAAGCACACATGACCACATCCTAGCTACCCAACTTCGGATATCCAGCCTGCTGTGCAAAGGAGGGACCACTCTTTGCCCATGAAGTCGGACCATCCGGTAGCTAGGGAGACGAGGCCTCGATCATCGGGGCGTTCAGAGAAGAGATTCATCTCCGACATGCCGTCCCAGGAGCAGCAAGCGGCTAAGAAACAGAAGACCGCTGCTCCTCAGGCCTCGATGACGGACTTGCTGTCACAGATTGTGCAGCTGATCGCAGCATCCCAGCAAGTGCAGGAGCAACCTCCCTCAGACTCAGAACCTGAGCTGTTGGATGGTGCTGGGACGGTCCAGTCGTCTGTTCGCGCAGATGCAATGGACCGAGATTTGCAACTGATTCTCTCGGATGGTGAAAGGGATAAGGAAGAGGATTACTCTTCCTTTTCGGAACAGAAAATGGTTGCGATGGATTTCATCCATCAATACTACCCTGAATTTGTTCCGTCAAATCAGAATGCTGCGACAGCGAGAGAAATCGCTGGCATCGTTAAACACAGACTTTATACGGAGAAAGTTCTTTCTTTTCCGGTTCAGTCTAGGCAGGTGTCACGGGCGTCTCGAGTGCGAGGAAAAAAGGCGGTTTCTTATCTTCATCTTCTATAAACATGCCGTTTCTTGGACCACGTTCATTTAAAACAGTTGGAGAAGATGTTCAGAGAGCTCCTCTGTGTTTGGATGAGCAGGCCGGGATCTAGATGTATCATTACCTGCATCATTAACTATTCGTTCAGATGTAATAGAAACGGCAATTTCATCCAATAGAGCGAATTTGGATGCAATGTCTTAAGCAGATCACCTTACCAGAGCTATGGCGCAACGTCTCAACGGGAAGGAATTTGAGGACGTTTGTACCTCTCTTAAGAGTTCTTTCCAGGGCAATTATGTATACCACTTACAACTCTGCCCTAACAGTGGCTAACCTGGAGTTAATCAGATGTGATACTGCCCTTGCGTCATCATCACTTATAGATGACAAGGTGAAAAGCTCTCTCCGGGTCACTCCTGTCTCCGGACATACTATTTTTGACGACAAGCTTTTGTTAGTCTATGAACAGGCTACTAAGAAAGCGTAAAGTGCTCTGCTATTGAAGTCGGCGTCTCAACAACCCACTTCAGCAGACAAGAGTAAAGGAGGACGTTCCAGGTCTAAAATGTCAAAATAGAACTCCTCACGAGGGTACAAGAAACCCTCTTACAATTACTCTGGAGGTCGTCAATATAGCGACTCGGGAAAGGGGCATAGATCTGATCGGGACTATCGGTCAGACTCCCCCAGGCCAAAGGGATGAGGTTCTTCGTGGGGAGGATGTAGTTTCTCCTCCCGTAAGCCTTGCTGGTCATACGGGTGATGTTCAAGACCTCTATTGCTGGCCAGTTGGCGGAAGGTTATCAAACTTTGCGAGAAACTGGATAGCAGTCACGGAAGATCAGTGGGTGAGAAGTGTAGTCTCGGACGGCCTACGGCTATCATTCCGCGCGAAACCCCCACTAACAAGATGTCCGCGTTGGATAAATCTTCTGACAGATCCCTTCAAAAGAGAGTCTCTCTTAGCGGAGGTACAGGCTCTCTTATTAACTGGTAGAGTGCTAAATTATTTTTGAACATCAGAATTTGGTCATGTGTCTTTGCCTTGTTACAATTTAAGGGAGAGTGCCAGCAGGCACTCTCCCATAAATTGTAACAAGGCAAATCCTAACAGACTAAATAATTTCACTTCTCAGATAAAGCGAAGCACATCCACTGAATATGAAGCCTTTAAGTTGTGGTACCTATACTTAGAGCGAAGCCCAAATATGGGCTTCCAGCACTCTACCAATTAAAGGAAGCAATAGAGGTCATCGAGAATCAAGATTCTTAGGGTTTTTACAGTCACCTGTTAGGGCTGGGCGATATTTCGATATACCGGTAAATACCGGTATTGAAATCAGTACCGGTTAAATATCGTCTATTTTTTGGCAATACCGGTATATCGTCTGTAACGATATTGGTTTGGGTCACATGATAATAAAATTTCAGCATGTTTTTTTTCGTAAAATCGCACAGAAAGTTGCTTTGAAAATACAGGAAGTTTATCTTTCCTTATTTCGTGAACAAATGATAAACAGCGAGAGATGATGAGAGTAACGGAAAACACACCCGACTGTCACGCTGTAAAAACACGGTCACTTGCTGTTGGTCGCATTTGTTTGAACTGTAATCAGCAAGCCATACTTATCGCTTAATTCATTGTCAGCAATCTGACACAAAAGTGTTTCAAATCACACTATTCACAATTGCGAAATGTGCAACAATTTTTGTCAAATATGACAGAGGTGTGATTCCATCACTGGGAGAAAACATTGTCGGCTGGTGATTGACACTTGCAGACTATCATGAAAGTGAAGGGTGAACACGTCTTGGAGGCGTGCTTAATAGCAACAGACCGACTGGCCTGGCATGTGACAGATGACATTTGACATTGTCATCTTAGGAAGTTCACTGCTGGAAGATAGGAGAAGGGGAGGAGCTACTACTGGTTCTTTGTGAAACCAGGCCCTCGTAATTCCATCAACTGGATACCCGTTGTTTTGATAAAAAGTTTTGTTTGCCACTGTTTTCATGAAGACACATACGCAATTAACACAATGTGACAATTGACTGGCTCAGTAATTAAACGCTTATCAGTCAAGAGAGGCTGGCCATGTTTTTACAGGAATTAAATTGACAAAGACTAATTTACTTGTATCCCAGATTCAGATGAAAGCCAGTAAACCCATGATAATTTTATGGCTTATTTTCGTATTAAATAATAGGTTCAATAACTTTGTAGACATGGATTATTATGGTCTTCCATTCAAATCACTCATTTTTCCAGAGCAGTAAGTGATACTTCTATCTTTTGCTCCAAAAATATCTTTTTTATTCATGATATCCTTTGCACTTAATATGTGTTTCACACACTGGTGCACGATATACCGGTATATCGCGATATTTTTTCTGATATCGTTACCGGTATTCAGATTCCCATATCGCCCAGCCCTATCACCTGTTCCTCATACTGAAGCCTCCTCGTTCCAACCGGTAATAGACTTGAGCTGGATAAACAAGCTTATCGTGGCTCCAAAATTCTATATGGAGACCATTCGGTCGGTAAGTGAGCATTCGAGTGAATGACTATGCGGCAAGCATAGATCTAAAGGATGCATACTTTCATGTCCTGGTACATCCGGCATTCAGAAAGTACCTACGGTTCGCCATACAAGGGAAGGTTTTTCAGTTCAGAGCAATGTGCTTTGGGCTGAACCTGGCTCCCTGGGCATTCACTCGAATAATGAACTCGGTAATGTCATACTTCCGAGCTCATTCGTCTGCGGTAACGTCGGCTTACTTGGACGACATTCTGCAGAGATACGGCAACAGAATTATTCTTCAGAACGATGTTCAGAGTCTGCTTCTATTACTCCGATGTCTCAGTTTCATCGTAAACAAGAAAATGTCGGATCTAGCTCCGTCCAAGTCGTCCACTCACTTGGGGATGAGCAGAACTCACAATAATCTGGTTCACTCTTGCTGTTACCCAGAGCGAAATTAGTCAGTTGTTATGCTCGCTTTTGTCTACACTCAGACGCATTAACAGCGAGGGAATTCATGCAACTGATGGGGCTGTGCAGAGCAGCTGCGGAACTTATTCCGATGGACCACCTGCGCACGCATCCCCTCCAGATATTCTTTACTCAGAACTGGAGTGTGAAGACGCATTTGCTCGAAACCAGTATTGTTTTAACGGACCTAGTAAAACAAAAAGTTCAGATTTGGGCAGATATTCAGTGGTTAACTCGGGGAGTTCCGCTGCAACTTCCGGATCCGGCTTTCATGATTATGATGGATGTGAGTCAGATGGGTTGGGGCACGACCCTAAGTCCTGCAGACTTGAAGTGTCAGGGTCTTTGGGCCCCTCAGTTCCTAGAGAAGCACATAAACATCAAAGAGATGATGTCAATATGGCTAGCTCTTCAACATTGGAGTCACATAATACCGAACGTCAATGTTCAAATTTTGTCGGATAATTCGACAGTAGTAGCTTACATCAGGAACCAAGGCGGCACTCATTCAATTCCATAATGCAAATTAACTGAGAGGATTCTCCTATACGTAATGGATCATCATGTTCATCTTTCTGTCTGTCATATATCGGGTCGTCTGAATGTACTAGCTGACTCACTCTCTCGGAAAGGTCGCCTCTTGCCATCGGAGTGGACTTTCAACAAGCGAATATTCAGGCAGATTTGCTACCAGTGGAAATGTCCCATGATAGATCTGTTTGCGACACCTAAACAATCAGTTACCGACATTTGTGTCGCCATGCCCAGATCATCGAGCAGTAGACGCTCTGTCGATCTCATGGTACGGAATGGTAGGATATGTGTATCCTCCAACTCTGTTGATTCAGCAGATTCAGTTAAAGCTCAAACAGTCTCATTGCAAAATTCTGCTAGTAGCACCTCTCGTCACAGAAACCTTGGATCAATCTTCTCAGGTGTCTGTTATGGGACGTTCACCAGAAACTTCCTCCACGAGAGGACCTTCTTTACTAGGGGAACTCACGAGCACTGCATCACAACCTGGAAGGTCTCAACCTTCACATATTTCCGTTGTACGGCCCTTCTTGTACGGAAAACAGTTTACAGGATGCGCCGTGGACGCAATTTCTAACTGCAGGAGGTCCTCCTCTATGTTGATCTTCGCAGCAAAGTGGAGGGTTTTCTTCCATTGGTTGCAGGATCAGTCAATAGACATTTATGATTCATCCATACCAAACATTGCCAATTTCTGGGTCTACTTGTTTGATGTTCTCAAACTGCAGCCTGTCACTATAAAGGGCTATAGGTCTATGTTATCAGACACATACGCTCATCATGATAACTTGGCTATTGGATCAAATTTCTCTATTAATAGACCTAGAACCCTCAGATTAATTCCTAAGTGGAATTTGGCTTGGGTTCTATTGAAACTCAAAGAAGCTCCATTTGAGCCGTTGGACGTTGTAGAGTTCAAATTCTTGACCAATAAAATGGCATTTCTCTTAGCCTTTGCATCTGCTAGAAGAGTCAGTTAACTTCATACTTTATCTGTTGATGAATCTCACTACCGTAGTGTGGGTAATAGCATTGCCCTCACTATGGAAGTGGGGTTTCTGTCTAAGAATCAGATTCCAGACAAGTGGTCCGAGCCTATTATTATTAAGGCTCTGACGTCCTCAGATAACCGTAGACCTTTGCTGTGTCCAGTCAGGGCTATGCGCATTTATAAACGTCGATCAGATTTTATTAGAAATGAAAGAAAACACTTCTTTTTTTCATTGATTCCTAACAGAAAGGATATTTCTGTTCATTCAGTCGCTAGATGGATTCAGTTGGCAATACGCATTGCCTATGAAAATCTATCTTCGGATCTACGTTCGGTTAATAAGATTTCAGTGCACAAGGTTAGAGCACTGTCCACCTCTTGGGCTTATTCTAACAGTATAGCCATTACTGATCTCATGAAAGCTGCGTTCTGGACACAGCCCCATTCATTTACCAAGTTTTACCTGACAAATTTAGAGTCCATCTCCGGTGACCTTAGATCTTTAGGTCCTCTTTCTGTTGCTCAGAATGTTGTCCATTAATGGTTACATCTGTAGTTATTTAGGCAGTCCATTCCAGCATTGACACTGATCTGCTGCCCTCTTCATTCTAAGTACATGTACCTCAGAATAAGGAGAAGGGGGAGGGGACGGTTTTTCCCTTATGATGATCATCTGTCTTTATAGTGAAAAGCAAGGGAAGACCTCCTCTGGTGTCAGTACTCCTGAATTGGTGCTGGGATGGTTTTAATGTGTAGCTCGGTGTGAAGCAATAGCTATGTCTCATTTATGTACTGTTTTAAAGTGTAGCTCACTGTGAAGCATTTGTATATGTCGCATGTCAAACGGATGTTAATATACAATCCTCGGACACTTTTAAATGAGTATAAAGAGTCTCATTCTCTGGATTATCTTTATATATTGGTTTTCCTTCATCGAATTAGCATAACTGGTTATGCTGGCATTAACTGGAGAATTATATATTATGTAATACCCAATTACATTGTTGGTGTTATGCCTTTCTCTTTTTTCGTAAAGGAGAAAGACATATATAATTCCTATCTTCTCTTATTCTCCTGCAGGAGATATCCCTTACTGAAGTAATTGAGAGATTGGATTTTCCTTTATGTCCTAGGCCCTCCAGCCTTTTTATGATTCAGCTAGTCTGGGCCATTAGTTGTTGTATAAAAATATTATAAATTTTAAGTAATTTGTATATTTATTATACTTACCAGTGGCCCAGACGGGTATGGCCGTCCCATGAGTGGGCACTCATACCTCCCCGCTGATTATAACATTTAGCAGGCATTCTGTAGAAAGAATGATGGTTGGCGCCAATTTAGGTGTCTTCCTGGATACTGCACATGCTCAGATCTGAAAAGTATGGAGGACCAGATAGGACATCTGTTTTTCGGTTTTGCATGCAAATTTTGGGGATTGGGGGGCAAAATTTGTGTTTGGTCCTGGATTAATTTTTGAGTTAGCACCAGCTAGTCTGGGCCATTGGTAAGTATAAAAAAAATATACAAATTACTTAAAATTTCCTGTCCATGGGTGGCTTTTTAGCTCACCGAAGGGAGCTTAACTTATCACTTGCCGTCTGTCATCCGTCGTGAACTTTACATTATCGACTGCTCCTCCCCAACTACTGGATCAAATTGAACCAAATTTGGTGTGCATGTTCCCCATCATATGTCAATTCAAACTTGTACAAATAAACTTGCCGCACCCACAGGGGGCACCACAAGGGGCATAACTCTGATAGCACCCGTGAATTTCTTTCCAAAATTCAAAAAAATCTTCTTCTTCAGATCTACCAGACAGAATTCTTTCCTATTTGGTATACATCATCTCTAGGGGGCGCAGATTCAAGTTTGTTCAAATCGGCCCCCTGGATTCATATTTGGGCTCACTATAGAAGCCCGAATTTGAACTTAGTGCATTTCAGGCAAATTTCTTTAAAAATCTTCTTCTCCAGATCCAGCAGGCAGAATCTTTTGATATTTGGTATGCAACATTGTGGGGTGGATCTGATTCGAGTTTGTACAAATTGGCCCCCTCGGTTCATATTTGGGCTCAGTATAGAAGCCCGAATTTGAACTTAGTGCATTTCAGGCAAATTTCTTAAAAAATCTTCTTCTCCAGATCCAGCAGGCAGAATCTTTTGATATTTGGTATGCAACATTGTGGGGTGGATCTGATTCAAGTTTGTTCAAATCGGCCCCGTGGATTCATATTTGGGCTCACTATAGAAGCTCGAATTCAAACTTAGTGCATTTCAGGGAAATTTCATTAAAAATCTTCTTCTCCAGATCCAGCCGGCAGAATCTTTTGATATTTTGTATGCAACCTTGTGGGGTGGATCTGATTCAAGGTTGTGCAAATCGGCCCCCTGGATTCATATTTGGGCTCACTATAGAAGCCCGAATTTGAACTTAGTGCATTTCAGGCAAATTTCTTTGAAAATCTTCTTCTCAAGATCCAGCAGGCAGAATCTTTTGATATTAGGTATGCAACATTGTGGGGTGGATCTGATTCAAGTTTGTTCAAATTGGCCCCCTGGATTCACATTTGGGCTCAGTATAGAAGCCCGAATTTGAACTTAGTGCATTTCAGGCAAATTTCTTAAAAAATCTTCTTCTCCAGATCCAGCAGGCAGAATCTTTTGATATTTGGTATCCAACATTGTGGGGTGGATCTGATTCAAGTCTGTTCAAATCGGCCCCCTGGACTCATATTTGGGCTCACTATAGAAGCTCGAATTCGAACTTAGTGCATTTCAGGCAAATTTCTTAAAAAATCTTCTTCTCCAGATCCAGCAGGCAGAATCTTTTGATATTTGGTATGCAACATTGTGGGGTGGATCTGATTCAAGTTTGTTCAAATCAGCCCCGTGGATTCATATTTGGACTCACTATAGAAGCTCGAATTCGAACTTAGTGCATTTCAGGCAAATTTCTTTAAAAATCTTCTTCTCCAGATCCAGCGGGCAGAATCTTTTGATATTTGGTATGCAACATTGTGGGGTGGATCTGATTCAAGTTTGTTCAAATCGGCCCCCTGGATTCATATTTGGGCTCAGTATAGAAGCCCGAATTCGAACTTAGTGCATTTCAGGTGAGAGTCAAGTTTGTTCAAGCCAAGTCCCTGGGTTCATATTTGGGCTCACTGTGGTAGCCCGAATTTTACTTAGTTCAAAATGAGGAATTTTCTTTAAAAATCTTCTTCTTCAGATCAAGCAGTCAGAATGTTTTGATATTTGGTATGCAGCATCCTTAGGGGGATGAGATTCAAGTTTGTTCAAGCCATCTCCCTAGGTCCATATTTGGGCTCACTGTGGGAGCCCGAATGATAACTTAGTTCAAAATGAGGAATTTTCTTTAAAAATCTTCTTCTTCAGATCTAGCAGAGTCTTCCTTCTGCTTCCTCTTCTTGTTGCCTGAGTGGGTGGTTCGCTGTGTCTTGGCTACCTTTTTTGTTTGCTTCTGACTGCTCTGGCCATTTGCCAGAATCTAGGCCATTCAAGGGACTCAAGTACGGGAGGGGGAGGGGGGTGCTATACAAAAATTACCGTTAAATTATTAAGTTTTATTTAGAATTTACCGATTTTTGCTTGTTCCCACATTTGTTTTAGGTATGGGGTGGAGGTAACACAGCCTCCACCACCGGTTTGTATGGCCATGGTTAAATGTTCAGGCATAGACACCTTTTTATTTGCCCAAAATGTAAATGTACCAAATATTACAACATGTATACATATAGTCATACTGTACTATACAGTGAACACAAATTTTTATTATCAACACTTTGGCCGGCCGCTGATTTGTCGCAGTTTCATGTAAGACCTTGGTTACTCCTGTGCTTCCAACCGCCTGCCTATTCCCACATCTCTTGTCATCAATGAGTTCGCTTCCGAGTGTCATGAGGAGAGAAGAAGTGTAAGAATAGGGAATAGTTGTAGTTTTTACAACATTTATATGAGTAGGCTAGTAGAATAATACAGGAGATGATGTGCAGGTTATTTAGATTTCCTGGTACCTACAATGAAGTTTGTGTCATTGTTTAGGCCCTCATGTATTTTTAAGACAATACATTCGATGAAAACAAACGTCAAACTTTGAAAAGTGGCTCTAAAATTATTTCTGTTGGATATCCTTGAGACCTTTGTTGCTATGTTGCTATCGGGGCAACTTTGCCCCAATAATGTGACATTTGGGACTGACCAAAATTGCAAAAGTTGTCCAGGTTGCATTATAATGGAACCAGAAAACAGTGGGAGGTTTTAAAACAAATTCATCGGCAATATCTTAAATACTCCTGATTTGATGTTTCCTTCCTTGACATCGTCGCATCAGAGCTGACCTGAGGAAAGAGGGATGCCCTGCTGTCGAATTAACATTATTATTTTTTTCAACATCGTGCGATCCTTTACTCTTTTGGTACATTTATCCACACTGATTTTAATTTAATTGTCACCGAGCACAGGATCAATATTCAATAATAAATAACAAACTATTAAATGGCTAAGTAATCAAATCAATTCATCAACTCAAATATACAAGATTTATTTGAATGACATGTATGCAGTGAAACACAGAGTCACTTCAATGAACAGCATGAATAAGCTGTTGCTACTGTTTATCACCTCAGACTTTAGCAGCTATTATTTTACTTACAGCAAAAGTCGACACAGTGTTCCACAGAGTCAATTAGGTAAAATCACCCACCACCGCACCGAGTGGATGAGACGCTATACAATCTGGATGTACTGTAATTAGATAAATTTTTAATCTACGCCCTGAATAATGCTATTGGAGGAGAATAACCTTAAAGTACTAGAATTAAAGGAAGGACTGATTTTGTGTGATCTTAAAATAATGCACACTTATATTTTCTGTTGGGAAATTTATTAAATTTAGTCATGAGAGTCATATGAATTTATGAAGGTATATTTTTGGTACCATACACATGCTGGACCTGAACATTCATATGAAATTTATCCCCGAAGAGTCTTTGTTATAAAAGTATATGAATGTACATGTAAATGTCTATCAACCCTGTGGATTCCCCCAATACAATTTCCTCTTTTTTGCATGAGACTTCTCACATCCCTGCACAATCCATTCCAATGAGGGGGTCATCAGCTGAGTTTACCTGTGTCGCCAGTGGCAGAGCAGGTCTAGTAACCGCTCAACTCCATCCATCAGTCTGTCCGAAACACTTTTTCCGTCAAGGTTTTCTTGGCTTCTATGAAAGGGAATGATTTTATATTTGGTCTGCTGCTTCATAATGATGAGTTGTATTGTTTAAGCAATTTTCAGATCTGCCGTGCAGCCACTTCCTGTTTGCCGATACTTTGAAATTTTACTGTACCCACTGAACATTGAAAATTTTTCATCAAACTTTTCTCAGCTTCTATGCAAGGGATTGATTTTATATTTCACCTGGAGCCTGATAATGGTCAGTTGTATCGTGTATGCAATTTTCAGATCTGCCGTGCAACCACTTCCTGTTTGCCGATTCAGTTGCATGCAGCGACGCAGGTCCAGACCCGGTATTGGTCTTGGCTTGTTGAGAATATGACAGGGGTCCACTTGAAGGAAAAAAGGGGCTGAAATTTGGCCCTTTCCCAGTGGTTTATACACTGGCTAACCATAGGCATTGAACAGGATTAGCTGATAGGCTGTCATATCACACACTACATGGAAATACACACTGACAAGGGCTGTACAAATGCACAGAGTAAGTTGGTTACATGTTACATAGAGTGCAGGATTGAAGGAACAAATGGAAATACTTATACTGGATTGTTGAAATTCCAAAGATGAAACAAATTCTATTTTCAATTAATAGTTTGTTATAAATAGAACCAACCAAATGCTTCACTCAATAAAAGTACTATTATTGAAGCAATTAACTGGTAGAGTGCTGGAAGCCCATATTTGGGCTTTATTCTGAAGTGTTGGTACCACAACTTAAAGGCTTTATATTCAGTGGCTGTTCAACATATCACTTTTGAAGTGAAACTATTTAGTCTGTTAGGATTTGCCTTGTTAGAATTTATGGGAGAGTGCCTATTGGCACTCTCCCATAAATTCTAACAAGGCAAAGATATTTGAACAAATTTTGATGACCAAATATAATTCAGCACTCTACCAGTTAATGAATTTCATAGTTGACTTGTCGGTGGCCATCAGTTGCCGACTATTCAAGACCCATCACCACAACACTATAGTATCGGGGCAGGCAGCACCTATTGCTACACCCAACCTGGCGATAAAATATATACGATTTTCCGCTTCTAACACAATGGTTTATCACTCAATTTTAGGTGGCAATAATCTGTGCAATATGCCAAGTTAACTTAAATGTCTTTTCTTGCATATTTTAAATGGACATTGATAATCAGACCGCTATTAAGCTGCCATAATACAGTAGAATCCTCTTAACTGTATATCCATTTTGCCAGTGAAAATTATTCAGTTAACAGGAGTATACAATTAACAGGGATTTGGTCAGTTTCCTGTGTTCTGGAGGTAAACTGAGCATTTATTCTATTATATCTTGTTTGACAGAGCTCATAGATCTCTGTCAAACAAGATATAATGGAATAAATGCCTGTATTGGATGTAGCGAGGCCAAAAAGGTTGATAAATAAGGGGAATTTGGTGTGTGTCACAGTAATTTTTTCGACATATTACAAAAATTTATATACAATTAAGAGGAGTTTATTCTACAACCCATATGCAATTAACAGATCAAATTTGTACTGAAGGTATGGTAAATGGTTTTGTGTTTGAAAATTATATTCAGTTAGGGATATACAGTTAAGGGATATCCAATTAAGTGGGCTCCACTGTATACCTGAATAATTTGAGACTCTCATTGCAAACAGGAAGCATTCCATGTTTCCAATTGAACCAGAGTCTGTGTCGTATAATTTTGAATGAGAAAAGTTCCAACTGTATCTGCCAACTATCTGGTGGCAGATGCATCGACTTGAGCTAAACAAATGATGTGGAAAGATACCTCATTAATGTGATAGATAATCATAGCCTATTCATGGGTTTGTATAATCAGCTCGAAAATAAGTTGAGGCTGTTCAAAATAGCAATATTCTTTGGATTATTGTACAGAATATCACCACGAATTTCAATTATCCTATAAGGTGTAAACATCAATTTTATGATGTAAATTATGATTGAATAACCTTTGAGTGCCAGTAACTGTACAACTTTCGCATATGGGCAATGATATGTTGTGGTTAATAGAAGGGGCCAACTAGTTGATGTCAGTTTTGCTATCGATTAAAAACTTGTCAATGTCGATTGGTTGATTAATCGTTTCAAGTACCGGGAATTTTGTGTAAATTTATGTTATTTAGCAATGTGGCAGTTCTGGTTAAGAACACAGGTTGAGTATGCATACATGCTCTCTCTCTCTCTCTCTCTCTCTCTCCCTCTCTCTCTCTCTCTCTCTCTCTCTCTCTCTCTCTCTCTCTCTCCAAAGTTTCTCATCCCCAATTCGTTTTGTGTAAAAAAACGATCAAATTAAAATCAAGCTGTTTGACACCCCGAATTAACAAGAGTCTGTGTCTGTTAAAACGTGTGAATATGAACCCCCCCCCCCCCCCCATTTAGCCTAAAAAAGTTAAAAATCTGTTTCTCAGGCCCTCTCGCATGGTCCTTTTGGCTGCCGCATGCTCTCTTATTATAACCAATGCAAACTTCAAAAAATAAAAATTAAATGATTTATGTCTGATATTTTACCCAAGTTAATAAAATTGATAAATTTGTCCCTTGAGTGCAACTTGGCTTTGCAATATTTTAGCATTGCAAAACCTTCTTGCACTGAAGGGACAAAATACACCACCACCCATGCTATTCTGTAGATTATGAGGCCTAAAACATAAAGCAAACCAAGAACATGAACTTTTGATGGTAAAGAAATAATTACAAACATAAAAAGTAAAATAAAAAATACACCCGCCCAAATGCAATTTTACAAAAAATGCCCTGAGAAACAGATCTACATTGTGGGACCTTTGTTATGTAATAGAACAACTAATCAGTCAGTATATCATTCAGGCAGTCTACTACTTGTTCTGTTGACACCAGAAAACACTAGCATATTCATTTCCAGAGAGCTCATCTTATTACCGATTACCAGTTAAGAAGCACAAAAACCTTTTGTCCACCAGCATCGGCTGTATCTACATAGGCAGTCATAATGTGACCAGTGTATCAAAATATGTATCTTCTAACCCCTTGTCCTAAGCTATGCTTTTGAGATAAAAAAATAATAAAATTTGAATGGTGATTTTTCCAACTAGCACTTCAAAGTTTTGACCATTACATTATGTCAAAAGGTTAGAGTTAACCCTTTACCCAACACAGACGATTTCAAAATTTATTATTTTAAATATCATTTTTTAAATTTTTTCAAAAAATTTCAACAAAACCATATCATGTGACCCCTCTTTGGAACGAGCTCGATGAGCTCGTTCCAAAGAGGGGTCACATGATATGGTTTTGTTGAAATATTTTCGAAAAATAATATTTTTTCAGCTGCTGAATTTGCATATTACGCGGGCGGATGCGGGCGATTCGTTGGGTAAAGGGTTAATATGTTTCTCAGCTTGGAGCACAGTAAAAAAGAATGGCAAGAAAGAACCTAGTTCTTTGGTGATATTTTGGGCTCCAAAGCAGGTGCTCAAAAATGCAATCAGTTAGTTGAAGAGTGTTTAGATAGTGAGAAGATTACCCTTTCATTGGTTTCTGTAGAGGCAGCCAAGTTTTTGTGGAGAAACCTCTGGTAAGCTTTTGCTATTACAGGTTGTAGTGTTAGGTAAATTTATGTAATCTTCCAACTAGGGTTGCACGATATTCAAAACTGAATACCGGTATCGGTATTCAAAAAAATACCGCGGTATACCGGTATATCGAAAACTGTTCAGATATATGAACACAAGTACCACAATCGAGACTCAAGGCATTACAGTCGGGACAAATTAGCATGCCTTGATGATGCTGTTCGAAACACCTTTACCCAACGCAGACGATATTAAAATTTATTATTTTCAAAATTAATTTATCAGATTTTCCCCAAAGATTTCAACAAAACTATATCACGTGACCCCTCATTGGAACGAGCTCAACGAGCTCGTTCCAATGAGGGCGTCACGTGATATAGTTTTGTTGAAATGTTTGAAAATTATTTTTTCAACTGCTGAATTTGTATATTACGAGGGCACAAGCAGACGATTCCTTGGATAAAAGGATAACATTATTCATTCAGGGCTACTGTTGAAAAACTCCAGATATCTTGAAAATTAAATTGTGGGTAAATACATAATGACGATAAACCGATATTTTTGTAATTACACTGGTATTCAATCGATATTGGTTTGAATACCGGTATATATCGGTTTATCGATATACCGTGCAGCCCTACTTCCAACCTCCTGAGGGTTGAAAAAATATATTGGGAATGTCGTTTTCTAGCTTTGCTACTAATGGGGTTAACAGGGATATTCTATAAACCAGTATTCATTTCAGATGAGTTTAACCCTTTAGCTAATGAATCAGTTGCATCTGCCCATGTAATATGCAAATTCAGCAGTTGAAAAAAAAAAATTTCTCCAAAACTCTACAAAACCACACCATGCGATTGGGGATTCATCTAGTTTTATCCATTTCTATAGGAATCATGCCTCTTTCTGTTGAACAAATTGTGTATTTGTCTGAAAATGACTTTGTGAATGTGATAACTTGAAACAAATGCAATCGGACTTGGATAAAACAAAGTTTGATGGGGGTAGAGAAGTGGGTCCCATCCATCTGTATGTCTGTGTTTGCATCCCACCATCCACACATTTTCTGAAAGTGGTAACTTGATCACATCATCTGATCATGCAGTAAGTCATTTAAAAATATTCTGGTGGTAGCCCTAGGTGTATGCTGCTGTATTCTTGCACAAAATTTGAGCCCTGACCTCTTGTCATCTTAAATTTTGTTTACTATGTGTCTAGAGACATCACTAATGGGTGTTCAGTGGTTTTAGGTGTGACACCCCCATCTGGAGTCTTAGATATTGATTCGCTCTTGCTAGCAATCGTATACTTTCTTACAAGACTATATTTGGAATTTGGACTTATGTCGCACACACAGTCAGTCATATAAATGGAGGTCAGTGATGTAATGAGCCCAGCAAGACCAATCTGGAGTACCGATATGTTAACTGGTTGAGTGCTAGAAGCCACTACCAGGGCTTTCAAAAATGAGGGTACCAGAGCAAAAGCCAGCATTTTCCTTGCTCATGCTTCGTACTTATTCAAATGCAAATAATATTTTGTTCGTACAAATTTATTCTATTACAAATTAAACAGGCACTCTCCAGTAATTTGTCATAAAACAAATTCTGAATAACAAATTCAGACCAAAAAAAATAATCTAGCCCTCAACCAGTTAAGTTTTACTGCATGCATAATTTATTTATCCACAAATACATTTTCAAAAAGTCTTGAGTTTTTTTTATCTAGAATCGTGACTGACTTATATTCCAACTTCATCATCAAGACATTCTTTCGATGAAACAAATGTAAATATTGTTTGTCTCGACTCAAGTATTGAATACATTGCGACTCATATGTTTGAGCAAATCAATAGCAATGCTAGAATACTCCTCTACGGAATCAAAGTAATTTACAAGCAGAACTTCCTTGAAATCTATCATGAAGCATTCCTGAAAATAAGCAGTCTGACATTTGCAGAATGAGGTCCCCAGAGGGTGAATTTGATGATGCTATCTCATACAGTGGGCCAATTTATCCTCTGGGTACCTCTTTCTGAGACCCTGATTCAGATTAAGGTTCACAGAGGGTAAATTTAGTGATGCTACCCTGCTGTGCAGGGTAGCATCACTAAATTCACCTTCTGGGGACCTCATTTTGCAGAT
This sequence comes from Pictodentalium vernedei, assembly GCA_031216915.1. NCBI lineage: Eukaryota > Metazoa > Mollusca > Scaphopoda > Dentaliida > Dentaliidae > Pictodentalium > Pictodentalium vernedei. Next base: position 154,205,765 of record CM062294.1, read on the forward strand.
GACATTCTGCTTATTTTTTGGCTTGTCAACAAGTCTTGTGTACAGGAGACCTGATGATAGATGACGAGTTCAAGAAGAGTCACCTGGTAGAATTTGAGAACATCTCGACAATTGAACAATTTGGAGTCAAATTGAATTTCAAGGCTTCACAGGCCCTCTTCATTACTCTACATTATAATATTTTGAATGAGAATTTGTTTGCTTGAAACTATAATGTACATAGACAAATAAAATGACTTAACTATTCCACAAACTGTCTTAGCACTTTGTTCTATTCATGTTTCTGCTCACAATCATACATTTGTTTAAGTGCAAAGAGAAATGTCTCACATTCAAATGTAGTTCCATCTACATAAACATGTTGAACTTAGGAGAGAGTTATTAACCCTTAAAGGTCCATTTCCAACTTTTACAACCTCAGGACAGGTACCTTTCACAGGCAATCATGAGGTGATCCTGCTGAAAATGGACATATTACCTTGGCAGTGGTTTCTAGTCAAGTCTTGGCTGCCTAAATGGGCAGCCAAGTCTTGACTAGAAGCCACTGCTTAGCTGCTGGCAATGCACAGATGGTGGTCTAGCAGGGATTCAAGAAATTTGTCCAGGCCCTTAAGGGCCTGCCCAATTGTCCTGAATTCACACCTGACCACAGCCTGTACACATCCAGTGGTTTAACTCTTAACATGCTGAGTAATTTTAAAATATTTTTCTTCAAATCTAGTCATGGCTGCTGTGAAGCAACCATGACTAGATTTTATGAAAGACTCCCAAACTTTTATCACAACAAATCATTGATCAAAAAGTCGTTACAATTTACTGCGGAAAATTTGGTAAAGCATGGAAGATTTTACCTATTTTAATGGAAAATGATTTCCTGTCCTGGGTAGAAATAACTGCCAGCAGCATGCAAGGAGTTAACAGTGATTTCTAGTCAAGTCTTGGCTGCCTTAAGAGGCAGCCAAGACTTGACTAGAAACCATTGGCTATGTAATTTGTTTATTGTCAGTAGGACCTACCCATGATGGTGTGTTAAGGGCACCTGCCCTGAGGTCGTAAAAGTCGGAAACAGGCCCTTTAGGGTTAAAATACTGCAGATTCAAAATACTTGGATATGTGCATCTAAAGAGCATAATCCAGTAGTGAATGTCCTCAACATCCATAGGAAATGGTGCTGTCCAGTCTTTTAATCATTCTCAAAACAGTGTCAGTACAGAAAAAAATACAAACAAATTTTGATTCAGAATTTAGGACAGCAGAAGTGAGGTGTAATATGAATGAAATGTCACAAAAATATTACGTAAAACCAATTCACTACCTGTATTTTTTTTAAATACTCCATAGTCCTTTACACTGCATCCTTTCTCCTGATTAACCTTTTGAACCCGAGCGGTTGCTTTTTCACCCAAGGAACATAATACGTCATAATTCCATTAAGTAGGATAGGTGGTAAGTGCATATGTGGGGTAAACCAATCAACATTTTCAACATGCGGCCCCAAGGCTGCACACTGAAAATATTAATTAGTCTACTCCCAAATAATGAATATGCACTCTTCCAATTGCTGTCATTGAACTGGCATGGAAGATACCATTAGGGTTCAGAGGGTTAAAGCAAGATGTTGTAAGATAAATTTATTATTACCGTTATGTGTATATCTCACTTTTGTCATTAAGGTCATAATGTGTCAACGCATATCTACTTGGATACTACTTTGATATAAGTTCAGAATCCTAAAAATCTCTTGTGACCCTTTTTCTAAAGATTTCCTAAACTTTAGTTGTCACAATAGCTGATTGTTATAAATAGGGCTGTCACGATTAATCCATTAATCGATTGTCGATCGGTCACGCCAAAATTGATTAGTATTTTTTTGTTGAAGAATCGGTAAATTTTACCCCGTTTTAGACATTTAATAATTTTTAAAAAATTTGATGAAAAAACTATTGTTTCTAAAGGTAAAAGGTCAAGAACGTCTACATTAAACCTCAAAAAGCTGTTAGAAGCATTTGTCTTCTAGGTGCATTCAAAGCTTTGTTGTTCTGAACTTTTGAAAAAGTTCAGAACATCAAAGCTTTGAATGTTCCTAAAAGAGGATCATCTTCGTTGTTTATTTGAGGTAAGTCAACTGACTTGAACTTCATTTTTAATGACTTAAAGAGAGGGAGGAGGTCATCTAGGTACAATTAATCGATTATTATCGATTATTTGCGACGATTAATCGATTCCTAAATAAAAAATCATGACAGCCCTAGTTATAAACAGACACAATAGTAATGTATTATAAACCTATCTATTTGATCAGGAAGCAAAGGTCTGAATATGGTTTCTTGCGGTCTTTATCTCATTATTTGTTTTTCTCTACATGATTATTTGTTCTTTATTTTAGCTCGTCCTGGTGTGGAATCCAATCCTCCCATTCCAAAAAATAAAAATTCTCCAACAAATGGTTCAAGTACATTTACAGTGAAAACTGAGCCACCATCTGTCATTGTAAACTTTCTTCCAACGACAAATACAAGTTCAGCCCTGTCTGTCTCAGCAACAACACCTACAACAACAACAGCTATACCAACAACAGCACCAACAGCTGGTGTTGTTACTCAGTTACTGAGCACAGTAAGAACACCTGTCACAAAAATTTTGCATGAAACCCTAACACAGAGACAAGCATTGGCTAGACTGCAGAACCCAGAAGCACAAACAGCACATAGTAAGTATCGACTTATTCAATATGTATGAAGTTGTTGAGTGCTGTAAGCTTATTTCTGAACTTTAGGGATAGCGGTCGCTCATTGGTTAGAGAGCATTGGACAAGGACCCTGCAAATCACACATATTTTTATACTGTACCAATGACCCAGACTTAGCTGGTGCTAACTCTAAAATATTTAGTGCCAAACACAAGTTTTACCCCCCAATCCCCCAAATTTGCATCTAAAACCGAAAATTACATGTCCTATATGGTCATCCATACTTTTACTCCACTGCGCATGCGCAGTGTCAAGGAGGTCTCGAAACTGCTGCCAAAAGTCATTCTTTGTTTGGCCCTCAATAAAGTTACACTGTTATTTTTGCTTGTAAATCTCAGTTTTAAGCATGCCAGACGCATAATTATGAGAGAAATGGTGGATATATGGTGGAAATAGAAGGTGGAGAGGAAAAAACAGTGGAAACAAATGTTCAGGGCTGTAACTTATAATTATTTTACGAAATTATTACATGTTACCTATTTTCGTGGCATGACCTTATTGTGGTCATTCTTGCTATGAATTTTCCATTGTTTAATCAGTGTTTCCTCTCTCCCTTTCCCCCCCCCCCCCCCCCCCCCCCCCCCCTAGCTATTCTCCCATGCTTTTGGCTTATTTTTTGTAATGTTTATTACTAAAATTTCTTGGGAGTTTTGGCTTGGAAACAGAAGTTTTTTCTGTTTTTTCCCCAAGTTTACGTCCTTACCCTTGGAGTGTTTAGGCATTTTGGTCAGCATCTACCATCTGATGTTCTACAGTTTCTTCTCTGGAAGCCTCTGTTTTGCATCAGATAGTGTTTAAATTGGTAACTGATTTCGGGCCATGTTTGTTTTAGTGCCTGGAGTCATGTTTCCGGGTTGTTGACACTTTTGCTTATGTTGACAACTGTTACTTCTGACAATAATTACTTGTCTTCTGCTTAATTTAGTTTATAGCAAGATACATTAATATTGTCCATAAGTGTTACATTAGTTTTTTCAGCATGATTAAAATTTTTGTCCACACTTAGGCTTTTTTGGGCTCAGGGTTCCCATTGGGAACTTGGGCTCTTCTGAAAATTTTTTCAAAATTTTTTTTTTTTTGAAAATTATTTTCATTTGAAATGTTATAATGAATTATAATATATTATGTATAATTATTTCAAGAGTTAGTGCGAGTAATATGACGGTGTATATTTTTTCTGGTTGAAAAAATATTCTTCAGTCGTAATGCGAGGATATCTTCCTCTAATTCACAAGTTCATTGTGTTTCTTATAGTCAATGTAGTCGCATTAATTCTTGCTCTGTGTGTGTTGATTGATATGACAACGTTGGAGACGTGTGTCACGGTATTTTGTTGCGGTGAGAGGTCCATTACGGTCCTCTCTCTGTAGGGTCACTATATATTATCAGTTTCTTTTTCAGAACTCAGAGTGATGTTTCCGTGATGTCTTCAATAACTGTGTCTCCGTCGTTGCAATATTAGGGCTAGCGGGAAGTGCTCAAGGTATTTTGACAATTGCTGGGAGTTAGCTAGTTCTATCGAAGGCATTGTCGCCTGCTAGTCTGCCCGGTGTCGCATCCATTCACCAGGAAATAAGAATGGTACAGCACCTGGGTTAGTCCCTTGCGGTCCAGGGAAGCAGATTGGGTGATGCGAGCACTATAAAACTTCAGTTGTGCACACCCAACAACGACGGATCCGAGGATAGTACGGAGGAAGCCTGTCAGTCCGATAGCTAGCTCGTCCAGGTCCCCCGGACCGCGAGCGAGAGAGGCCCCCTCTCTCTTGCATCAACATCTGCGCTGCGATGTTGTATGTTGTTCGCTTAGTCGGAGCTTACGTCCACTCCTCCTGTTCGGGACGCTGTGTCGCATGACAGTCCGACGCGGCTGTTATATTGGTTTCCTCATCCTCGTCAACACACACGACTGCACCTTGGCTATGTGACCACAGATTTCCAGGGGACGTTCGCATATTATATAAATGCAGGATTGAACGTCTCTGGTGCTCTTGCTTCGCCGACCAAGGAATACACTTCGACCAGGTCACTCCATCTGCTAGCCAAGGATACGAGACCTTTCCAGTTGGGACGTTCACATATTATATAAATGCTGGAATGAACGTCCTGGGAGCTTCCAGCGGATATTTCACGTAGGACCGCGGCTCCACAGGTCTCATAGGGTAAATGAACTAGATATTGTTACCGTGATGTCTTCGTAAAGTGTGCTTCCGTTGTCACAGTCAAATGAAGAGTTAGCGGCAAAAGTGCTCATGTAGATACGTCAATTGCCTGGAGTTCCCTAGTATGATAGATGGCGTCGGTTTCCACTAGCTCGCCCGGTGTCGCGACCATTCACCGAATGGCTCAGCACCTGGGTTCGTCCGTTGCAGTCCAGGAAGGAGATTTGGGTGATGCGAGCACTATAAAATACAATGTGCACACCCAGTGACGACGGATACGAGGATGGTACAGAGGAAGCCTATTAGTCCGGTTCCTAGCTCGTCCAGGTCCATCCGGGCTGCGAGCAAGAGAGGTCCCTCTCTCTGTTATAGACAGTCCGGAGAGACCGCTCTTTCGGCTTCCTCATCCTCACAGCAGCACACGCGACTGCACCTTGGCTACGTGACCTGCGATATTCAATCAGTATCGCCAACCAGGGATTCTACGGCGACCAGGTCACACCATCCGGTAGCCAAGGATACGAGGCCTTCATTCTCCGGACGTTCGCATATTAGAGGTATGCAGGAGTGAACGTCCAAGGAGCTTCCAGCGGCTATATCCTATAAGTCTGCAGCTCCACAGGCCTCTGTTGCGGATATGCTATCGCAGATAGCACAAATTATTGCAGCATCCCAGCAACCGACAGTAACTCTGTCAGATCAGGAATTATCCGACAATGCTGGGTTGGTACGTTCTGCTGCAGTTTCAGGTACGGACGACCAAGAATTTCAAGTGGTCCGACAGGATGGTGAAAGGGATACGGATGAGTTGTATTTTCCATTTTCGGAATAACATGATTGCCGTAGAGTGTATCCGGCATTATCATCAGACGTTGACCAAAATGCTGCGCTACCGGATAAGAAACCGATAGCGCCACTGGATATAGAATTCTTAATCGGTTTAGGGACATCATCTCTTAGTTTCCGACATAGTCCAGATATCTTCCACGGACATTTGATCTGTTGAATGACGCTATATTTATATAACTTGCTACCTAAATGGGCAGGTCAGGTTTCTTATCGGCAATATGCTCTACATCTGCCTTTTATCATTTCATTGAATATTTTGAAACGGCAGGACAGAGCATTCTGAGAGTTCTCTGCGTCTAGATGACCAGGTCAGGAACTAGTATTGTTTTACTGTCGTCTATGTCATTTCCAACCACGATGTTGAAAATAACAATATCGTCTAGCAGGGACAGCTTAGATGCATCATCGTACGCAGATCACCTTACCAGAACATTATCATTACGTCTCAAAGGGAAAAGAATTCTGGGATGATAATATCCTTAAGAGTTCTTTCAAGGGTCTCACGTAAAACTCCGTCCTTTAGTGGCAATATGGAGTTGGTTAGACGTGATGCGGCCCTGGCTACATCCACGCGTGTAGATAGTAAGTGAAAAACTCTCTCAGAGTCGCTCCGGTCTCCGGAGAGTTTTCTTCAACGGCAAGCTTTCTGCAGTTTATGATCAGTTAACTAAGAAAGCTTTAGACTCTCTGCTATTAAAATTCGCTTCCATATAGTCGGATTCAGCAGAGAAGAGTAGGACAGGCACTTCTGGGACAAATACATACAAGGGAAGTTCCTATAGAGGTTCCTATGCATCCTCTAGGTCTTATTCTAGAGACCGTCAAGGTAGCGACTCAGATAGGGGCTGTAATTCTGACCGAGACATCCGGTCAGACGTCCCTAGGTCGACGAGGCGAGGTGTGGGCAGTGGAGGACATGGCTTCTCCTTCCGCAAGCCTCGCAGGACCAGGAAGTAATGGTTTTAACCTCTATCGTGTACTAGTGAGCGGAAGACTGTCGAGTTTCTCAATGATTTGGGATTAGATTACGGACGTACCTTGGATTCAAGGGGTGATTTCGGAAGGATTAAATTGTTCCTCAAACGAAATCCTCTGTTAACTCGGAGTCCAAGTTGGACTCAGCTTCCATCAGTCAGTTCGATAGACGCTCGCTTCCATCAGAAGTCCAGTCTCTTCTGGAATGATCGCAATAGAGATTGTAGAAATCCAGGAATTTCCAGGCTTCTACAACCATCCTTTTCTGGTTCCAAAACCAGACGGCTCGTTCCGTCCACTCATATTCTGAGCTGGATAACAAGCTGATCGTGGCTCTAAGTTTCTATATGAAGTCCATCCGATCGGTCAGAGCGAGTATTCGGGTGTACGACTATGCTACATGCATAGATTTCTTGTTGCATACTTTCACGTCAGGGTACATCAGGCGTTCAGAAAGTATCTTGGCTTCTTTATCATAGGAATTGTGTTTCAGCACCGACCAATGTGATTCGGTCTGAATCTAGTTCCTGGGCTTTCACTCGAATAACGAACTCGGTAATGACTCATTTCCAAGCTCATTCGTCTGTGGTAACGTCGGCCTACCTGGACGACATTCTTCACGAGTTAACGCTTCAGAACGATGTGCAGATTCTGCTTCTATTGATCCGACGTCTCGGTTTCATAAGTAAACGGGGAGAAGTCGGATCTGGTTTCGTCCAAGTCATTTACCCACCGGGGGATGAGCTTCGAGACGCATAACATTCTTGTTCGTCTGCCGTTAACCAGAGCGCAGAACGACGTGCAGATTCTGCTTCTTTTGATCCGACGTCTCGGTTTCATAAGTAAACGAGGAGAAGTTGGATCTGGTTTCGTCCAAGTCATTTACCCACCGGGGGATGAGCTTTGAGACGCATAACATTCTCGTTCGTCTGCCGTTAACCAGAGCGAAATTAATCGGTTGTTATACTCGCTTTTGTCTTTGCTCAGACAAGGTCTCAGCGAGAGATCTCATGTGACTGATACGTTGTGCGGAACTGCCGTGATTTTATTCCAATAGAGCGGTTACGCATTTGTCCTCTCCAAATTTCTTTTAATTCAGAATTGGAGGGTGAAGATTATTTTGCTCGATATGGACATCTTGTCAAATCAAGTGAATAAGAGATTCAGACTTGGGCAAGTTTTCAGTGCTTAACTCAAGTAGTTCCACTGCAATTGCCAGATCAGAGTTTTACAATTTTGACGGATGTCAGTCAAACACTTTGGGTAGTTTCATTAAAACCAACGGATTTGAAGTGCCAGGGTCTTTTGTTTCTGTAGTTCCTTATCAAGCACACAAACATCAAGAATGATGTCATTTTGGCTTGCGCTACGTTATTGATGAACGTTACTCAGAATGCGTAATTCTGTCCGACAACTCGACGGTATTTGCGTATTTTCGGAATTATGGAGGCACTCATTCCATCCTGTTATTCATGTTAACGGAAGGAATCTTCGGTTGATACTAGAACATCAAGTTCTTCTATTGGTCCGTCATATTCCGGGTCGTCTGAATGTATTAGCAGACTCCCTTCACAGAGGGGCCGTTTGTTGCCACCAGAATGGACTTTCAACAAACCAGTATTCAATCAGATTGCTACCAAGAAGAGCGGCCAATGATCGACTTTATCGCGACGCATCTCAACAATTAGTTGCAGACATATGTGTCACAATGTTTGGATCTTCGAGGGTTTGCAGTAAACGCTCTATCGATCTTGTGAACGGAATAATAAGATATACGTATCTTCCAGTGCTGTTGATTTAACAGATATTGCTCAATGTAATTATTTCAATGCAAATTCTGTTGGTAGCTTCTCTAGATCCACAAAGACTGAGGATTAATTTACTCAGGCGTCTGTTGTGGGACATGCCGTGGAAGCTTTCTCCACATTTCAGTCCATTCTATGGTCAGATGGATTCAATCTACTATCAGTTCTGCTAATGATTATATCTTCATTCAGCAGTCTGTGCATTAGTTTTAAGCTCATGAAGTAAGAGTTCTTCTACAGCATAGGCTTAAGCTAATTATGTTGAAATTACAGATCTAATGAGGGCTGCACATTGGTCTTAGCCCTCCATTTTCACGATTTTGTATCTGAGAATATTGAGTCCTTTCTGCAGATTTACATTGTTTAGGTCCGTTATTTTTTACTCAGAATGTTGTCTACCAAACAGTGGCAACTATATGTGTATAGGCTTTCAGTTCCGGCAGTGACTCTGTCCTGTTGCCCTCTTTGCTCTGGAGTATTTGATCCAGGGCAAGGGGAAAGGGGGGGGGGGGGGGTTCCCTTGGGTCACCTGCTTTATAGTGTAAAGCAAGGAAATACCTCCCTTGGAGTCAGTAATTCCGAGTCGGTTCCGAGATGTTTTTAAAGCGTAAAGCCTATGTTTACTCCTCTGTGTAATATTTTTTAAGTGTTGATTGGTGTGAAGTATCTGTATATATCATGTGATTAATTGGGCGTTAATAGACATTCTTCGTATACTTTTAAATGAGTATATAGAGTCTCATTTCGCTAGACTCCTGTATTTAGTGGCTTTCCTTTAAAAACTATTGGATTTTCCTTATGTCCTAGGCCCTCCAACCTTTTTACTATTCAGCTAAGTCTGGTTCATTGGTACAGTATAAAAATGTTAAAAAAATTATAGTAATTTATATATTTTTTATACTTACCAATGACCCAGACGGGGATGGCCCTCCCAGGAGTTGGGAACTCTAGCCTCCCCGCTGAGTACATAACGCTTACCAGGCACTGGTTGTAAAAATTACTTTTGGTGGCAGTTTCGAGACCTCCTTGACACTGCGCATGCGCAGTGGAGTAAAAGTATGGAGGACCATACAGGACATGTAATTTTCGGTTTTAGATGCAAATTTTGGGGATTGGGGGGTAAAATTTGCGTTTGACCCTAAATATTTTAGAGTTAGCACCAGCTAATCCAAAAAGTAATTGATCGATTAACCGCTACTTTTGAACTTCTGTATTATATGGGTTAACAAAGGAATAAACTTGCTCCAAAACAGGCAGACATTGTCGCACTGACTCACATCAGTTATATGAGACAGAATAAAGCATACAAGTTACTTTCTGACATACTTGTTTACTTGCATGATCATCATACTGCATCAGTAGCTGGAAATGGTCATTTTTATACTGTACCGATGACCCAGACTTAACTGGTGCTAACTCTTAAATATCTAGGGCCAAACACAAATTTAGCACCTCCCCCCCCCCCCCCCATCCCCAAACTTTGCATCAAAAACCGAAAATAACATGTTCTATATGGTCCTCCATACTTTTACTCCACTGCGCATGCGCAGTGTCAAGGAGGTCTTGAAATTGGCGCCAATTGTCATTCTTTGTTTGGCCCTCAATTCAGTTACATCTCACTGATATTTGTGCTTTAAATCTCAGTTTAAATGATGCCAGACACATAATTATGAGAGAAATGGTGGATCTAAGGAGGAAATAGAAGGATGAGAGGAAGAAACAGTGGCAGGAAATGTTCAGGGCTGTAACTTATAATTTTTTTACGAAATTATTTCATGTTGCCTATTTTCAAGGCATGGCCCTGATGTTGTCATTCTTGCTGTGAATGTACCATTGTTTGATCAGTGTTTCCTCTCTCCCTTTCCTTTATTATCCCCTAGCTATTCTCCCATGCTTTTGGCATATTTTTTGTAATGTTGATTATTAAAATTTCTTGGGAGTTTTGGCTTGGTAACAGAATAAATATTCTGTTTTTCCCCATGTTTACGTCCTCCCCCTTGGGTGTTTAGGCGTTTTGGTCTGCATCTACCATCTGATGTTCTGCAGTTTCTTCTCTGGAAGCCTCTGTTTTGCATCAGATAGTGTTTAAATTGGTAACTGATTTCGGGCCATGTTTACCAGTGCCTGGAGTCATGTTTCTGGTTTTTGTCCACTTTTTATTTATGTTGACAGCGGTTACTTCTGATAGTGATTACTTGTCTTCTGCTTAGTTCAATTCATAGCAAGATACATTAATATTGTCTGTAAGTGTTACATTAATTTTTTGAAATGATTTAAAAAATTTTGTCCACACTTAGGCTTTTTTGGGATCCATTTGGGCTCATCGTTCCCATTGGGAACTTGGGCTCTTCTGAAAATTTTTTTTCTTTTTGAATTATTTTTTCTAAATGTTATAATGGATTATTTTATTATGTATCTTTGTTTTCAAGGTTTGGTGCGAGTACTATGACTGTTTGTAATTTTCACAATGAAAGATTATTGTTCAAATTGTAATTCGAGGAAATCTTCCTCTGATTCTCATGATCAGTGGCCCAGGAAGAAGATTTGGGTGATGCTAGCACTATAAATATACATCGTGCACACCCAGTGACGACGGATCTGAGGATGGTACGCAGGAAGCCTGTTAGTCCAGTTCCTAGCTCGTCCAGGTCCATCCGGGCTGCGAGCGAGAGAGGTCCCTCTCTCGTACAACAACATCTGGGCCCAGATGTTGTGGTACATAACGTTCCTCAGTTGGAGCATACGTCCACCGTTCGGGACGCTCCGTTATACAGACAGTCCAGAGAGACTGCTCTATTGGCTTCCTCATCCTCACGGCAGCACACACGACCACACCTTGGCTGCGTGACCAGTGATATCCAGCCAGCTTCGCTGACCAGGGATTCCACGGCGACCAGGTCACGCCATCCGGTAGCGAGGGATACTAGGCCTTCATACTCTGGACGTTCGCATAAAAGAAGTATGCAGGAGTCAACGTCCAAGGAGCTTCCAGCAGCTAAATCCCATAAGACCGCAGCTCCACAGGCCTCCATTACGGACGTGCTATCGCAGATAGCGCAGATTATCACAGCATCCCAGCAACCGGCAGAAACTCTGTCGGATCAGGAATTATCCAATGAAGCTGGGTCGGTACGTTCCGCTGCAGGTTCAGGCATGGACGACCGAGATTTACAAGTGGTCCGACAGGATGGCGAAAGGGATACGGAGGAGTTTTTCCCTTTCGGAACAACATAAAATTGCCGTAGAGTTCATCCGGCATTATCTTCCTGACGTTGTTCCTCCGGACCAAAATGCTGCGCAGCCAGATAAGAGACTGATAGCGCCACTGGACACTGAATTCTTTAATCGGTTGAGGTCCCTGAGTTTCCAACACAGTCCAGAAATGTCTCACGGACATTTGAACTATTGAATGACACTATATCTAAACTTGCTACCAAAACGGGCAGGTACAGTTTCTTATCGGCAAGTGCTCTACATCTGCCTTTCATCAATTCAAGGAATAAATTTGAAACGGCAGGACAGGGCATTCAGAGAGTTCCTCTGCGTCTAGATGACCATGCCGTCGTCTATGTCAATTCCAACCACGACATTGGAAACGACAATATCATCTAATAGGGCTAACTTAGACGCATTATCGTATGCAGATCACCTTACCAGAGCGTTATCATTACGTCTCGAAGGACAAGAATTCCAGGACGTACAAACCTCCTTAAGAGTTCTGTTGAGGGCCATAGCATTCTCCACATATAACTCCGCCCTTTCAGTGGCAAATCTGGAGTTGGTTAGACGTGACGCGGCCCTGGCTACATCCACGCGCGTGGATAGTAAGGTGAAAAACTCTCTCAGAGTCGCTCCGGTCTCCGGAGAGCTTCTCTTCGACGGCAAGCTTTCCGCAATCTATGATCAGTTGACTAAGAAAGCTTCAGACTCTCTGCTATTTAAATCCGCTTCCAAAAAGTCGGATTCAGCGGAGAAGAGTAGGACAGGCACTTCTGGGACGAATACGTCCAGGAGAAGTTCCTATAGAGGTTCCTATGCGTCCTCTAGGTCTTACTCCAGAGACCGTCAAGGTAGCGACTCAGGTAGGGGCCGTAATGCTGGCCGAGACAACCGGTCAGACGCCCCTAGGTCGACGGGGCGAGGTGCAGGCCGTGGAGGACGTGGTTTCTCCTTCCGCAAGCCTCGCAGGTCCAGGAGGTGATGGTATAAGCCTCTATTGTGTTCCAGTGGGCGGAAGACTATCAAGTTTCTCAAACAATTGGGAATCAATTACGGAGGACCCTTGGGTTAACCTCTGTTAACTCGAAGTCCAAGATGGACTCAGCTTCTGTCAAATCCGCAGAAGATAGGCTCGCTTCTATCAGAAGTCCAGTCTCTTCTGGAGAAGAACACGATAGAAGTCGTAGAAAACCAGGAATCTCCAGGTTTCTACAGCCATCTTTTTCTGGTTCCGAAACCAGACGGCTCGTTCCGTCCAGTCATAGATCTGAGCTGGATAAACAAGCTGATCGTGGCTCCAAAATTCTATATGGAGACCATCCAATCGGTCAGAGCGAGCATTCGGGTGAACGAGCATAGATCTCAAGGATGCGTACTTTCACGTCATGGTACATCCGGCGTTCAGAAAGTATCTTCGCTTCGCCGTCCTAGGAGTTGTGTATCAGTTCCGAGCAATGTGCTTTGGTCAGAATCTAGTGCCCTGGGCTTTCACTCGAATAATGAACTCGGTAATGATTCATTTCCGAGCTCATTCGTCTGTGGTAACGTCGGCCTACCTGGACGACATTCTTCAGAGGTACAGCAACGAGTTAATGCTTCAGAACGATGTGCAGAATCTGCTTCCATTGCTCCGACGTGTCGGTTTCATAGTAAATGAAGAGAAGACGGATCTGGTGCCATCCAAGTCATTCACCCACCTGGGGATGAGCTTCGAGACGCACAACAATCTCATTCATCTGCCTTTAACCAGAGCAAAATTAATCAGTTGTTACGCTCGCTATTGTCTTCACTCAGACAAAGTTACAGCGAGAGAATTCATGAGACTGATAGGTCTGTGCGGAGCTGCCGCGGATCTTATTCCAATGGGGTGGCTACGCACTCGTCCTCTCCAAATCTTTGTGACTCAAAATTGAAGGGTGAAGATTCATTCGCTCGATACGGACATCCTCTTGTCAAATCAAGTGAAACAAGAGATTCAGACTTGGGCAGATACTCAATGGTTAACTCAGGGAGTTCCACTGCAAATGCCGGATCCGAGTTTTACAATTATGATGGATGCCAGTCAAACAGGTTAGGGGCCAACACTGAGCCCAACGGATTCGAAGTGCCAGGGACTTTGGGATCCACAGTTCCTAAGCAAGCACATAAACATCAAAGAAATGATGTCAATTTGGCTTGTGCTACGTCATTGGATGAATGTTATTTAGAATGCACACATGCAAATTCTGTCTGACAATATGACGGTAGTAGCGTATATTCGGAATCAGGGAGGCACTCATTCCATTCTGTTGTTCAATTTAATGGAAAGAATCCTTCTGTTTGTACTAGAACATCAAGTTCTCCTATCGGTCCATCATATTCCGGGTCGTCTGAACGTATTAGCAGACTCCCTTTCACGGAGGGGTCGCTTGTTGCCGTTAGAATGGACTCCCAATAAATGAGTATTCAATTAGATTTGGTACCAATGGGAGCGGCCAATGATAGACTTATTTGCGACGCATCTCAACAATCATTTGCAGACGTATGTGTCACCATATCTGGATCCTCGAGCGTTTGCAGTAGACACTCTATCGATCTCGTGGGACGGAATGATGGGATATGCGTATCTTCCAGCGCCGTTGATTCAGCAGATATTGCTCAAGATAAAACAATCTCAATGCAAAATTCTGTTGGTAGCATCTCTGTCTCCACAGAGGCCGTGGATAAATCTACTCAGGTGTCTGTTGTGGGACATGCTGCGGAAGCTTCCTCCACAGGAGGATCTTCTTTCGCAGGAGAAATCGCGCAGACTGCATCACAACCCGCAAGGTCTCAACCTTCACATATTTCCATTGTGCTGTCCTTCTTGCACGGCAAGCATTTTACAGGACGAGCAGTGGACGCGATTTCTAACTGTAGGAGGACTCGCTAAATTATGCTAAGTGGAAGGTCTTTTGTCGGTAGTGTAGGGATCATTCTGTAGATACTTATGATCCCTCCATTCCAGACATTGCAAATTTTCTAGTCTACTTGTTTGGTGAGATCAAACTGCAGCCTGTTACCATTAAGGGTTATAGGTCTATGCTATCCAATACCTATGCACACCATGATAGTTTACTGATTGGATCTAATGTCTCTTTATCTAAGTTAGTAAGAAACTTTTCGATAAATAGACCTAGAACCCTTAGATTAATTCCTAAGTGGAATTTAGCTTGAGTTCTTCTTAAGCTAAAAGAAGCGCCATTTGAGCCTCTTGACGTTGTGGACTTCAAATTCTTATCTTATAAGATAGTCATTTCTCTTAGCCTTCTCTTCGGCTAGAAGAGTCAGTGAGCTTCATGCACTATCTGTGGATGATTCTCACTATCGTAGCGTCGGTAATACTATTACCTTCACTACTAATGTTGGATTTTTGGCTAAGAATCAGGCTCCTAATAAGTATCCGGAACCTATTGTTATTAAGGCTCTTCTGTCTTCAGATGCGCATAGGCCTTTACTCTGTCCTGTTAGAGCTATACGTATTTACAAACGTAGATCTGAGTTCATCAGAAAGGGACGTAAGCATTTCTTTCTGTCTCTGATGCCTAATAGAAAGGACATTATGGTCCATTCTATTGCAAGGTGGATTCAGTTAACTATTCGTACTGCTTATGACAAATTATCTTCAACTCAGCAGTCTGTACTTAAGATTTCAGCTCATGAAGTAAGAGCTGTATCAACATCTTGGGCTTATGCTAATAGTGTTGCTATTACAGATCTCATGAAGGCTGCATATTGGTCTCAGCCTTCCACTTTCACGAATTTTTATCTTAGAAATATTGAGTCCATTTCTGGAGATCTACATTGTTTAGGTCCGTTATCAGTTGCTCAGAATGTCGTCCACTAAACAGTTGCAACTATAGTTATGTAGGCTTTCTGTTCTGGCATTGACTCTGTCCTGCTGCCCTCTTCGCTCTGGAGTATTTGATCCAGGGCAAGGGGAAGGGGGGGGGGGGTGGAGAGTGTTCCCTTAGGTCACCTGCTTTATAGTGAAAAGCAAGGGAATACCTCCCCTGGAGTCAGTAATTCCGAGTCGGTACCGGGATGGTTTTAAAGTGTAAAGCTAACGTTTACTCATCCATGTAATATTTTTAAAGTGTAGCTCGGTGTGAAGCATTTGTATATGTCACGTGTCATACAGGCGTTAATATACAATCCTCAGACACTTTTAATGAGTATAAAGAGTCTCATTTCTCTGGACTTCCTTTATTTATTGGCTTTCCTTTAAAAATAATTAGTATAACGGGTTATACTGGATGTTAATAGAGATCATTGATGTTATTGTGCTCAATTACAGAATGGTGTTGTGACTTTCTTTTTTGATGCAAATAAGAAAGATACATGTAAAGCCTATTCTCCTTTTCTCCTCAAGGGGATAATTCTGTTATATGTAGTTGAGCCTATTGGATTTTCCTTTATGTCCTAGGCCCTCCAACCTTTTTACTATTCAGCTAAGTCTGGGTCATTGGTACAGTATAAAAATGTTAAAAAATTTATAGTAGTAATAAATTTATATATTTTTATACTGTACCAATGACCCAGACATAGCAGGTGCTAACTCTTAAAATATAGGGCCAAACACAAATTTTGCCCCCCAATCCCCAAAATTTGCATCTAAAACTAAAGAAAACATGTCCTGAGAGGCCCTCCACACTTCGCCCCTACTGCGCATGCGCAGTGTCAAGGACGTTCCGAAATTGGCGCCATTTATCATTCTAAGTTTGGCCCTTCATCAGTTAACATCTGACTGATCTTTGTGCTTTTAAATCTCAGTTTAAATGATGCCAGACACATAAATATTAGTGAAATGGTGATTCTAAGGAGGATAGAAAAGGAGGAGAGGAAAAGAATGTGTGACAGAATATTATCAGGGCTGTAACTTAAAATTTTTTAATGAAATTATGTTAAGTTACCTATTTTCAAGGCAGCAGCCATTTTGTTGTCATTCTGATTATTTAGTTACACTGTTTTTTCAAGTGTTTTTCCTCTCTCCCTGTCCTTTAAGTTCCCCCTTGCTATTCTCCCATGCTTTTGGCATAATTTCTGTAATTATTATTACTAAAAATTTCTTGGGAGTTTAGCTGAATAACAGAATGAATTCTGTTCTTTCCCCATGTTTACGTCTTCACCTACGGGTGGTTAGGCGTTGTGTTCTGCATCTACCATCTGATGTTCTGCAGTTTCTTCCCTGGAAGTCTCTGTTTTGCATCAGATGGTGTATTTTTGATAACTGATTTCGGGCCTGGGTGCCTGGAGTCTTATTTTAGTGTTTTTACACTCATTGTTTACATTTACAACAGCCCTCTGTGTGAGGGGGGGATTTCTAAATAATAATATCTTTATGTTATTTCAATCATAACTAGATACATTATTATTGTTCGTAAGTGTTGAATAAATTGTTTAAAATATTTTTAAAATTTTTGTCCACACTTAGGCTTGGGATCCATTGGGGCTCAACGTTACTTTTCAGAAACTTGGGCTGTTCTGAAAAAATATTTTTTCAAAATATTTTGATTTCAATTATTTTTTCTATATTAATGGATCATATTATTATTATGTATTTTGATTGCCAGGGGTTAGTGCAAGTACCAGGACTTGTTTTCTTTTCACATTGAAAGGATATTGATCAATTGTTTTAAGAGGAAGTCTTCCTCTGACCTTATTATCATTCTATATGTGGTCAGTGTACTCGCATTAACTCCGGTTCTGTATCGTATGATTTCGATGACAATATGGGAAGCGTATGTCACGGTATGTTGTTGGGGATTTGGACACTCCGGTCCTTTCCCCGCAGGGTCACTCTACTTTATCAATTTCTATTTCAGACGATCAAGATTAGGGTGATGTATCTGTGATGTCTTCCAACAGTGTGCCTCCGTCGTCACAATTAATGAAGGGCTAGCGGAAAAGTGCTCATGTAATACGCCAATTGCCTAAGAGGACCCTAGTAGGTTCGACGGCCTTTGACGTCCGCTAGCTCGCCCGGTGTAGCGTCCATTCACCGAATGGTTCGGCAGCCGGGTTCGTCCGTTGCGGTCTAGAAGGAATTTTGGGGTGATGCGAGCACTATAAAATTAACTTAATGCACACCCAGTGACGGCGGATCGGAGGGAGAACGGAGGAAGCCTTTTAGTCCGGTTCATAGCTCGTTCCGGTCCATCCGGACGGCAAGCGAGAGAGGCCCCTCTCTCGTTCAACAACATCTGGCCCCAGATGTTGTGGTACAAATGTGTCGTTAGCGGAGCATACGTCCGTCGCTCGGGACGCTCCGTTGTATAGGCAGTCCGCTGAGACTGCTAAGGCTTCCTCTTCTCGTCAGCGCACACGACCGCACCTTGGCTGCGTGACCGCCGATATATTACCAGCTTCGCCGATCAAGGATTCTTCGGCGACCAGGTCACACCATCCGGCAGCCAGGGATTCGAGACCGATGGACTCCGGACGTTCGCATAGGAAAAGTATGCGGGAGCCATCTGATGCGGAGCTGCCCTCGGCGAAGCAGCGATAGACTGCGCCTCCGCAGGTCTCGACGCCGGACATTCTTGTGCACATAGCACAGCTTATCGCAGCATCCCAGCAGCCGACAGAAACGGTGTCGGATCGAGAATTATCCGACAGCGCTGGGTCGGTAGCCGGGGACTCGAGGCCTGCAGACTCCGGACGTTCGCATAGGAAGTATGCGGGAGTCAACGTACACGGAGCTTCCAGCGGCAATGCATCGTAAGTCCGCTACTGCACAGGCCTCGGGAACGGACGTGCTTTCCTTAATAGCACAGTTTATCGCAGCATCCCAGCATCAACTGAATCTGTCGCATATATTTTATCCGACGATGCTGGGTCGGGACGCTCCGCGGAAGCGGGTACGGACGTCCGAAAGTTTCATCCGGTCCGACGGGATACCGAAAGGGATTCGGTGGATTTTAAGCTTTCCCTTTCGGAACAACATATGCTGCGATGCCGGATAAGAAACTGATAGCGTCGGTGGACTTAGAAATTTTTGGTTCGGTTCAGGGACATCGTCCCTCAGTTCCGACATAGTCCAATAATGTCACACAAACTTTCGAATTATTGAACGACGCTATATATATTATTATTTTATGCTTGCTATCCAAGCATTTCTGGTTTCTTGTTCGAAGAGTTATGGAGATGTCTTTCAAAAGTGTGCCTCTGTCGTCATAGTTAATGAAGAGTTAGCGGCAATAAGTGCTCATGGAATATGTCTATCGCTTACGGAGTGACATTCGCTAGCTCACCCGGTGTAGCGTACATTCATCGAATGGTTCGGCTGCCGGGTTCGTCCGTTGCGGTCTAGGAAGGAGATTTGGGTGATGCGAGCACTTTAATTACTTTAGTACTCACCCAGTGACGGCGGATTGAGGACAGATCGGAGGAAGCCAACAACATAGGGGACCGCATGTTGTGGTTCAGATATTTTACATTCGGAGCATATGTCCGTTGCTCGGGACGCTCCGTTATATTGACAGTCCGAGAGACTGTCTTTAATGCTTCCTCATCCTCACAGCAGGGCACACGACCGCACATTGGCTACGTGACCTCGAGTATCCGATCAGTTTCGGCATTCAGTGATTCCACAGCGAATAGGTCGCGCCATCCGGTAGCCAAGGGACACGAGGCCTATACACTCCGTTCGCTCGCATATTGGAAGTATGCACGGGGTAACGATCTCGGAGCTTCCTGCGGCAATGCATCGTAAGACCGCTGCTCCTCAGACCTCAGTGACGGACGTGCTATCCGAGTTAGCACAGTTGTTTCGCAGCATCCCAGCAATTGACGGTTTCTCGGTCGAATCAGGAATTATCCGACGGCGCTGGGTCGGTGCGGTCCGCGGTTGCATCAAGCTACGGACGACCGAACGCTTTATAGGGTCCGACAGGATGGCGAAAGGGATTCGAAAGATTTCGAGTTTTCCCTTTAGTAGTATCGGAAGATGCCTTTCATATCTTCGGGCATTTCTTCCAGTGATTATTTTTCGGACTTCATTGCTGCGATCTTGGATAAGAGACTTATAGCGTCATTGGACTCGGATTTTTCGATCGGTACAGGGACTTTGTCCCTGACTTACCGACGCAGTCCAATATTGTCATTACAACATGTGTTTTATTTTTCGACGCTATATATTTATATATGTATACAAGCCTGCTACTAAGCATGATAATTTAGTTTCTTTTCCGCGTGGCTCATTTCTGCCATTTTATCTTTTTTACATATAGTTTATTTTGGCAGAGCAGGGCATACCGAGAGTTCACATGCGTCTAGACGGTGTGATTAAAGACTGCATATATTCTTTTTCGCCGTTTATGTCTTTTCCAATTTCAATGTTGGGAACGACATTATGTATAGTAGACTTAACTTAGACGCTTTATTATACGTAATCCGCCTTACTGAGGCGTTATCATTACGTCTTCAAGAAAAGATTTACGGGATATTATTCTCAATGTAATTTCTTTTGAGGGCAGTAGTTTGTTCACGTATAACTCCGCCCTTCAGTGGCTGATTGGAGTTGGTTAGACGTGATGCAGCCCTAGCTACATCCACGCGTGGATAGTAGGTTAAGAACTCTCTCAGAGTCGCTTCGTTCTCGGAGGAGCTTCTCTTCGACGGCAACTTTTCGGCAATCCATGAATTGCTCGATTTACACGCTCTCTTGTCTATCTAGTGTTACAAGAGATTCAGACTGGGGCAAACATTCGGTGGTTGTCTCAGAGAGTGCCGCCGCAGTTGCCGGACCCGAGTGTGGCTGTTATGACGGTTGCCAGTCAAACAGATTGGGATATATACTGATCCCTACGGATTCGAAGTGCCAGGGTCTTTGGGTTCCGCAGTCTTTTAGCTATTAGTTTAACTTCCGCGGAATAATGTTTTTTAGGCTTGCTTTATGTCATTGCATGAACATTATTCAGAAACGCATGCCCAAATTCCTGTCCTTTAATTCGACAGTAGTGGCGTATCTCCGGAACCAGGGAGGCACTCTTTCGTTTCCGTTATTCAATTTAATGGAAAGAATCCGTCTGTTGGTTATAGTACACCAAGTTCAGTTTTGGTCCGTCATATTCTGGGTCGTCTGATTGTTTTATCGCACTCCCGTTCTCTTACGGGTCGCTTGTTGCTGTCAGAATGGACTCTCAACAAACAAGTATTCAATCAGATTTGCTATCTATGGGAGCGCCCAATGATGTTTTATTTATGACACAGCTTGCTAATCAATTGCAGACGTATGTGTTGGCTTGTCCAGATCTCTGAGCTAATACTGTTAACGCTCTATTGATCTATAGGACGGAATGATAGGATACGCGTATCCTCCGGCGCTGTTGTTTTTAGCAGGTATGGCTAAGATAAACAACCACAATACATTTCTGTTGATAGCATCTCTATCTTCACAGAGATCATGAGTAATTTACTCTCTTGTCTACTGTGGATCTTAACGTGAAATCTTCCTCTATGTGAGGATCTTTTTTCACTGGGTAAATCGTGTCATCTTTATCACAACCAGCAAGGTCGCAACCTTCATGTATTCCGTTGTGTGGTCCGTATTGCATTGTAAGCACTGTACTGGACGAGCTTTGGACGCGATTTCTTACTATAGGAGATCCTCTTCTTCGCTATTCTATGCGACTAAAGTGGAGGCTCTTCCGTCGTGGTGTAGGGATCATTATGTTCATATGGTTGATCCCTCCATACTACTCATTGCTATTTTTTAGTATACTTGTTTCACAAGATCTACTGCAGCCTGTGGTTATTTAAGTTATAGGTTTATGTTACCTCATACCTATGCACTCTATGATAGTTTACAATTGAGTCTTTTGTCTCTTTATCTAAGTCAGTTAGTAACTTTTTGATAAATAGACTTAGAATCTTTAGATTAAATTCCTATACGGATTTTAACTTCAGGTTCTTATTTAGCTAAGTAATCATTTGAGCCTCTGGAAACAGTAGTTTTCAAATTCTGACCTTTTAGACAGTAATTCTGTTGGTTTCTCTTTTACTGTAGAGTCAGTGAGTTTCATGCACTATCGATGGATGATTTTCACTTTCATAGTTTCGGAATCAATACTTCCGTTACTATTTAGGTTGGATTGTTGCATAAGAGTTAGGCTCCTATTATCCGGAACCTATTATTTTAAGGTCCTTCCGTCTTCGTATGGGCATAGGCCTTTACTCTTTCCGGGTACAGTTTATGTATTTATAAACAGATATCTGTTTATTACAAGGGCGTAAGCTTCTTCTGTCTTTGATGTCTAGTAGAAGGATGTTACGCTCCATTTTATTGTTAATGGATTCTATTAACTAGCGTACTGCTTATGGTATATCATTGGCTTATCAGTTGTGCTTACGATTTCGGCTCATGAAGTAAGAGTTCTTCTACTTCTTGGGCTTACATTAATAGTGTTGCTATTATAGATTTTTGAAGGCTGCTCATTGCGCTCAGCCATCCATTCATGAATTTTATCTCAGAAATATCGAGTCCATTTCTGGAGGCCTCTATTGTTAGGTCTATTATCTACTGCTCAGAATGTCATTCACTTAACAGTTGCTACTATAGCTAGGTAGGCTGTCTGTTTCGGCAGTGTCTCCGTTCGGCTGCCCTCTTCGCTCTGGGCTATTTGACCCAGGGCAAGAAAAAGGGGGGGGGGGGGGAGGGTGTTCCCTTGGGTCACCTGTTTTTACTATGAAAACAAGGGGATACCTCCTCCGGAGTTAGTAATTCTGAGCTGTTATTGGGATGGTTGTTTAGTGAGAAGTTTAAGTTTATAAAATTCATTCAAGTCTTAGTTTTTAAAGTATAGCTTTTGAATATTGCATATGTCATCGGACATGATTATGCAATTCTCACACACTTTTAGGAGTATAAGAGTCTCTATTCTCTAGACTTACTTTATTATTGGCTTACTTTAAAAATTATTAGTATAAGGATTATTGGATATTAATAGAGTACATGGATGTATGAAGCTCAATTTTTGGAAGGTGTTGTATCTTTCTAATTTATCATAAATAAGAAAGATACATGTAAGGCCTATTACTTCTTTTCCCTACAGGGGATGACTCTATTTTATTTTATTGAGCGTATTCCATTTTGCTCTATGTCCTTGGCCCTCCAGCCTTTTTACTATTCAGCTATGTCTGGGTCATTGGTACAGTATAAAAATGTTAAAAAATTTATAGTAATTTATATATTTTTTATACTTACCAATGACCCAGACGGGGATGGCCCTCCCAGGAGTTGGGAACTCTTGCCTCCCCGCTGAGTACATAGCGCTTACCAGGCACTGGTTATTAGAATGATAAATGGTGCCAATTTCGGAACGTCCTTGACACTGCGCATGCGCAGTAGGGGCGAAGTGTGGAGGGCCTCTCAGGACATGTTTTCTTTAGTTTTAGATGCAAATTTTGGGGATTGGGGGGCAAAATTTGTGTTTGGCCCTATATTTTAAGAGTTAGCACCAGCTATGTCTGGGTCATTGGTAAGTATAAAAAATATATAAATTACTATAAATTTTTTAACATTTTTTATACTTACCAATGACCCAGACGGGGGTGGTCCTCCCATGAGTTGGGAACTCATACCTCCCCGCTGAGTACATAACGCTTACCAGGCACTGGTTGTAAGAATGACTATTGGCGCCAATTTCGAGACCTCCTTGACACTGCGCATGCGCAGTTGAGTAAAAGTATGGAGGACCATATAGGACATGTTATTTTCGGTTTTTGATGCAAATTTGGGGGATTGGGGGGGTGGGGGGGGGGGGGGCAAAATTTGTGTTTGGCCCTAGATATTTAAGAGTTAGCTAAGTCTAGGTCATTGATAAGTATAAAAAATATATAAATTACTATAAATTTTTTAACATTCTTAACCCTTTACCCATACTTGAAAAATAAATTCATGAATTACTAAAACTTTTCAATTTTTGTCTCAAAAACATAACTTATGACTCCTCATTGGAATGAGCTCAGCAAGCTCATTCCAGTGAGGGGTCATAAGCTATGCTTTTGAGAAAAAAATGAAAACAATAAATCTGAATGGAGATTTTTGTATTTTGGCCTAGTCGGTTTTGTTTGTTACGTTGGATAAAGGGTTCATGCTGTAAATCATCAACGGTATGGCAGTTATTCAGATATCTATTTGGACAAGTGGTTAATCGATTAACCAAGGTTAATCCACATGATTGATCGATCAAGAAAAACCCTTAACAGTTTCAGCTCTATTTATCACTAGAATTTTGTACAAGAACATGAAAAAAGTCCTGGTAATTGAATACTCCTGTTAACTGAATATTTTTCACTGGAAAAGTACCTATTCTCTTAACAGGGTTCCACAAAATTTAAATTTACAGATGTAATTTTTATTTTTTCAGGTACTACTGCTCAGTCAAGTTCTGCAGTGAAGTCAGCACCACAAAATTCCAAACCGTTTACTCAGATGCGACCACAACTAGCATTTACTCCAATGATGAGTCTCTCCAGCCCTCTGGCTCCAACAACAACAACAACAGTTACTGGCATCAATAAACTTCTACCTGGAACAGTGACATTTCCTTTGACAACATTAGCGAAAACATTTGCTCAGCCCTTTCTGGTTGCTGCACAGTTGCCTGTTACAAACATTAGTGCTAATACTCATAATATAACTACAACAGCAACTGTTACCACGACAACTGCAGCCATACCTGTGCCTGTGAAGTTGACAAATTCAGCTGGACATTCAGTGACTACAAATACGTCATCTTCTGTTTCAAATGCAACTCTTTCACCACCATTTTCTGGTACAATAAAACCATTTCTTGCCATGCCAGCTGGAGCACAGATAGTTTCTGCAAATCAGCTTGCTGCTCTCAACCCAATATTGGCACAGACATTACCAAGAACCACAACTCCAGTTGCCAATATCACCAACCTGGTTGGATCAGTCTCCAACTTGGCAGGATCATCAGTTTTCACAGGTGAGACAGCAAGCACCATTCCACAAGTGATGGCACTCGGTCATGTGGCATCTGTTACTCAGATTGTTTCGCCAATGACTGTCATGTCACCGCGACTGCAACAGACCCCACTGAGCAATGTACTGAACACAACCTTTTTAAAAACTATTGGACAAATTCCCATTATCTCTCCACAGTTGCTACAGACTGGTCAGATGCTGGGACAGACTGGACAGGTTTTAGGGCAAGCAACCCAGGTGATAGGACAACAAGCCCAGGTGCTCACACAGCAAGCCCAAGTGCTAACACAACCAATTGTGAAGCCAGTTGTTGTGGTGTCTATTCCAAATGTGATAACAACATCAGCTTCTCCAGCTGTTTCCATTTCATTCACTGCCTTGTCGACATCATCCTAGCATAAGCTAACTCATTCAATTACATGTTCTCACAGGTAGTTCTAATTTTTGTTACTTATTATGAGAATTTAAAGGGATATTACGCCACAAATTCAACAAAGAACAAATATTTATTGTTCAGGTTATTCAGTTGGTAAAATCCATAATTGTACACTACTGTGATCAGAAAAGTGGATAGAGAATTTTGACTGGATCACGACTGGGTTGTCTTTCCACTTTTCTCTCTACAACATTTGGAGAATCTCACAAAAATGAAATGCGAGAACAGTGATTCTGAGTTGCCATTCAAGTTTGTTTTTCCTGATTCAATCTTGATTTTGCAATATTGTAAAGTGGAACCCTGTTAATTGAATAGCTTCTTTTGCCAATGGAAAATTATTCAGTTAACAGGAGTATTCAATTAACAGAGATTGTGTCACTTTCCTGTGTTCTGGAGATAAACTTAGCCTTTATTCTATTATATCTTGTTTGACAGAGCTCCATGAGCTCTGTCAAACAAGTTATAATAGATTAAATGCCTGTATTGGATGTACTGAGTCCAAACGGGTCTACAAACAAAGGAAAACTGGGGAGAGTCAGGGCAATTTCTCAACAGGTTGCAAGATTTTTTATTCGATAAACAGGAGTTTACTCTATAACCTATATTCAATTAACAGGTCAAATTTGTACTGGAGGTATAGTAAATGGTTTTGTGTTGGGAAATTATATTCATTTAACAGGGTTATTCAGTTAAAAGATATCTAGTTAAGTAGGCTCCACTGTAGTTCTAATTTGTGTTACTTATTATGAGAATTTAAAGAGATATGCCTCAAATTCAACAAAGAACAAAAATTTAATGTTCAGGTTCTTCACTTGATAAAATACATAATTGTACTTTACTGTGATCATAAAAGTGGGTAAAGAATTTTGACCAGATCACAACTGGGTCGTGATCCAGTCAAAGTCTTTTCACTTTTCTCTCCACAACACTGGAGAATCTCACAAAAATGAAATGCGAGAACAGTGATGCTGAGGTGCCATTTTAGTTTACCTCTCCTGATTCAATCTCGATTTTGCAATATTCTCTCTTAGTTTTGATATGCCCTATCTTCTCAGCTTCTACAGGCCTGATCGATTTCAACCTTGGCAGGTGTATGTATTTCTATCCAATATAACTAAATCGACACATTTGGTGGAAATATTTTTCATTATCACTGAAACCCAGCAATTGTGTCACACCCTGTGCTATTCTGTATACATTCATGAGTCATCATTAAAAAAAATTTGCTTAGCATGGGTCCACATCCACTAGTTTATGAAATTTTGTTCAATGGTAAGTATTTCATGATCAGATCGTGAAAAATACCTCTTTTGTGATCACCGTACTACAGTTAAAACTAGAAGTCCTGTCACAAACTGTGCGCTTATCTAGGCTTAATTACACATAGGAATTGCGCACAATTGCCATATCGAATGGAATCCAAAGCATGGTAGGTTCTCCTGGTTACTCATAGCAAGGGCAGGCAATGTTTCTGCCAATGGACCTCCGGGTTACCCGGAGGTCCATTAGTTGAAACAGTGCTTGTGCACAGGCCATATGTACATAATTTGATAGCCTTTCTATGGTCATAACGCGTAGATTAACGTGCAGATAAACGTGCTATTTGTGCGCAATTCATGACAGGACTTCTAGTTTTAACTGTATATGTACAAGGAACATTACCATACTGTGATCACAAAAGTGGTATTTGTCTTGACCAGATCCTGTTTGGAACTTGACACACTTTCACACTGTGGGTCGAGATTTCATTCATAAAATATTGCGAAATCAAGTCTGAATCAAGAACAAAAAAATGAAAATACAGTTGAAACTAGAAGTCCTGTGACTGTATTGTGCACTATTTTGAAGTAATAGCATGCCGAGTAAGTGCACTTTTGCCCCTATCAAACTGCACCATTTGCCTAACTCAATTCCTGTAGAAAAACAGCTTACCCAACTCTTTTCAGTTCTATACTAGTAAATAGAGACCATTAACATCATTTGTAACCTCTACTGGGCAAGCCTTTAAATTCTTATCAAATAACAATGGTAAACGCTGTGCCCAAATAAGATAATTGCACCCAAATTATGCGTAGTTTGAAACTTTTTTCAAAGTTTTGCAGTGTTTCGGCAATATATAGTTTGGCCAGGCTTCCCTGATGCTTGTAATATAGCTAAGCGCTTACCTTCAAAATCAAACACTGCAACATATAAATAATTTTTAAAAAACCCACAGAGTTCGCCATAGAAAGCAATCAGCGTTGACAGTGTCGTATACGACACTGTCGACGCCGATAGCTTTTCTTTGGCAAATTCTATATCATGCACTTAAAGTTGGAGATCTATTATATTCATGTTTGTGGCATTTCCTATTAAATGTCATGCATAATTTACATTCAAATAGGACTTTGGCTCGACACTGTGAAACTAAGAAGCATTCTCGAGTAAACTTTCGTCAAGGGGTAGTGGGAACCAGTGATAATGGTGAAGACCTATAACAAGGGGTTGTAAACTATCATTTTAAGAGGGGAAACTGAAACTTAAAACAGACGCCAAGAAGAAGAAAATACCAGCCCTTTTTCTCCAACCATGCAGGCCACAATACGGCTGATCCATATTTGCCCTTGTGCTCAAATTAGACTGATCTAAAGGTCTGATACTGGGACACATGTAATGACCTAAATAGATATTAAAATCCAACTGAATATACTGAATGAAGAGAGTCTAATACTACTTAATCGCAGTGCCATATATTCTTCACTTGAAAAGTATTTATAATTGTTCATAACAGCACAAGAAACACTTGTAAACTTTCATCACATGGACCACCGCACCACAGTGATTTAGTAATAATCTACCCTCCGTATACTGTAGTCTTAATATACGGTTCAGTTCTTGATTTCACTACCCAACTCGTTAATAGCGCATTTTGCATTGCACTGCGCAAACGCTCTTGCGTATTTCAGACTACTTCATTCTTCTGCAGTAAGGAACACATTAACTAACAAGAATTTTCTGTGCTAGTGGTGTCAGAACTTCTCTAGTTTCAACTGTAGGATCTCATATTCACTGTTCACGCATTTCTTCTTCAGTGGGTAAGATTCTGTAGTGCTGTGGGGAGAAAAACGAAAAGAGAATTTTGACCAGCTCATGACCAAGTCTTGATCCAGTTGAAATTATTAGTCCACTTTTGTGATCACAGTACTATATTTTATTTGTCATCTGGTTGAAACTTCTCATTCTGATTTAACCCTTTACCTAACATGAAAACCAGATTACACTTGCAAACAAAATTCTTGAATAACTAATTTTTTCATTTTTTGTCTCCAAAATATAGGTTATGACCCCTCTTTGAAATGAGCTCATTCCAAAGAGGGGTCATAACCTATGTTTTGGAGACAAAAAATTAAAAATTAATTGACGATTTTTGTGAAGAGCACTGGACAGTTTTGGCCGTTACGTTAGGTAAAGGGTTATTAAATCAACCTGAACAGGTCTATAACTGGTAGAGTGCTAGAAGCCACTTTCATGACTCTACTAAAAAGAGCTGAAAGCCACTTTAGTGGCTTTACACTGTGTGCATTAGCTTGTCGTCTGTGCAGAAGTGAGTAAAGAACTGTTCATATAAAATTCTTCTGTTATAATTTATTGGAGAGTGCCAACATGTACTTTCAGTAAATAGTAACAAAACGGTTGCTGAACAAAATCTTGCTTGCTGGCAGCATTGTATCTTAGAGAACAAAAATACTCCTGTTACAAAATCACCTTTAAAAAATAATTTAGTACTCACCAGATATGCGTGTGACTAAGACCTTTTTGACAGCCTGCTATTTTTGTTATTTCTCACTTGCCTCTTTCAGGTTCATTTATGAAATCTGAACAAAATATTGTAGTCAAAATGGGTACTTGAAAGCTGTTGTCTTTTTGTTGCAAAAATTGCATTCACTTTTCCCTGAAATAAGAACTGCACCTGTCACTGATCCTTGGGAAGTTCTCTCAGAGAAACCTAACCCTAACATTATCTCAGAGAATTTCCCAAGGATCAGTGGTAAATGCCGGTATTATTGGTTGGGGATATATGTATAAGAATTATTGACTGGTAACTACATAAACATCAAAGACGATAAGATTTATTTAATTAGTCTATTAAAAAAAGGATTCTTGTTTCTCAAACAACTCCATCGTCACTGAAAATCTGCCTCATCACTCTTTTTTTTAACTTGGAAATTGATATTTCTTTGCGTGCACTTGTAGGACTAAAAATTTAACCAACTATATCTTGCTCACTGAGCTCTGTCAAATTAGGTTTAGTTGGTTAAATTTGCAACTGCAGTATGGGAAAGTTTCACTTCTGAAAACATTGGTTTTATGACAGAATGGTGTGAGGAGTTAAATTAATAATCAATCCATCCGTCCATATGTCCATCCGCTAGTCACACCTTTGTTGGATTTAAATGATCTTTGGTATGCTGATAGACCACCATGGGGGAAAGGATATTCAAAAGTAGCAGATTTTGTCCATTTTCTTTACCAGAGTTATGGGCCTTTTTCCAATTTTTTCCAACTTAAAAACCCTTGGCAGGAGATACCAGTTGTGTTGCACCTTGTTCCAATTATTTTCAGGACTGTTTTGCGGATTAACAAAAAACACCCCAAAAACCCCAAAGCCTCCCTTCCCATCATAAAATTGATGGAAGCATTCCTGGTGCTGGGTGGTTTCCCGATTAATCGGGTATATCCGGTTATGAAAAAATATTGTTAGTAATATCATCAGGATTAAAAAAAATGTGAAATATCATTTCCAGAAATCATTCCCCAAAGTTCTCCTGGATTGAGAAAAAACATAACACTGCTCAAAGAATGCAGTTCCTGTCCATTCCAGAAGTGTTTGGAAAAACTGGAGTTAACACTAATGATCTCAATTAACAGAATTATTGAGTTGATTTTGTTTTTGATAATGGCCTGGACGTTTCCTGCATGGCCTTCGATAGCACAACATTGCAGTGAATATATTACATTAAAGAACAAATGCAATGTGTTCAGCCGGTAGTCTGCAGTATGATTTCATGATACAGACTTCACAACCCAATAGGAGAATAAAGTGGAGAAAAAAACTAAAATATAATCTTTTTTTCAATGACAGATAATTTCTTTGCAACATGTATGTTGCATGGTTGTCAAGAACACATTTTCAATTGATAAAATTTATTGCACAATTCAGTTACCTCCCTTGATGTGTCTCTCCAAAGTTGCCTGCATTCCAGTAAACATTGGAGAAACACACCAAGGGAGGTGAAAAGCTGAAAAATGAACCTTGCATTTTGATACATCCATGCCTATCTTTCTGTTGACCTTGCAAGGGCACAAGCTCACAACACGCATTTCAAATCAATGTTATTATGAAATTGAGGCACAAG
This sequence comes from Pictodentalium vernedei, assembly GCA_031216915.1. Taxonomy (NCBI): domain Eukaryota; kingdom Metazoa; phylum Mollusca; class Scaphopoda; order Dentaliida; family Dentaliidae; genus Pictodentalium; species Pictodentalium vernedei. Next base: position 154,236,328 of record CM062294.1, read on the forward strand.
GTATATGTGCTCAGTATATTTCTGATTAATAAGGTTGAGTCTATTGCATTTACTACACTAAAATGTGTTGACACTATTTACCAGAATAAACACAACTTTTGCAAGAGAACAATATCATGATTAATCACGATCTTCTTCCACCCAAACCAGGATTATAATTTTGACTAATATCGCTCAGCACTAAGCATTCCAGAGAAACAAGAACTTTTTTTTAATAGACCATAGGATAATGAAAATTCTCTACAAAAGTTCTTGAAAGCCCTTTTTTTGGTTGTAAACCCTGGAGAACTACTTGTACTAAAACTTTAATAGAGTGGGTTTTGCACCTAAACAAGAAGTTGCAAAGTTATTGGCGTTCAACACTGGTCACAATACAAGTAACAAAATAATAAATATATATGATCATAAGCCTTTGACTACTCAGAGAACGATGTGCAAATTTAAGTGTAAGATCTTAATTTTCACTGTGAACACTAGAAGCAATTTATTTAATTGTTGTCTTTGTTCAACAAGAAGGCTTACATTTCCTGCATCATACTATCAGATCTGCAAAATGAGATGAGACATAATATGGTTATTTATAACATTATCACGTTGATTGCATTTTGTGCATGATTTCATTTTATTTATGTCACAACATCCCCTTATGCTTAATGTCCAATCAGATGCGATCTTACATTACATTCTTACTTGTAATCCAAATACCATGTGTGGTGTATCTAGCACATTTCCCAATATCTGTATTGTATTGCATAATGTTGAATACGCACAGCAGTCATGGTATAATTTTCGTTTCTCATGACAGATTTCTAGAAAAGTTCACACCTTCTCTGGTTTGGAAGTGACATTACCAGGTCAGGTGTTACAAAAAGTAATTTTCACTGCAGAGAGGCCCAGCTCTGCTTCATGTCATGAATGAAAAACAAGAAAGTAAACAGACAACTGAAGATGATATTTTTCTTTAAAAATATCAGCCTCATGCACTTATTTCAAGTTAATCCTGGAATAAATTCAGAACTCAACTCAGTTGCAATACAGTCGCTGTGGTCTGGTAATATTCCACGCGTGGCCAGTGATGCCCACGCATATATTTACCAGGTAATAAAAATGATCAGCAAAATTGTAATTAATGAAGCACTGGGTTGTTCACAGTGCTTCAATAAATAAATTTTTGATGATTGTTCCTATAATTAGTGTTTGGAATCTAATATTATTGCATTCGTGGAAATATGGCTCGCCCATGGAAAGTGACCAGTCCACTCTGGATGTACTGCAGGCTATGGGGGACAGGAATCAATTACCCTTGTTATAGTTTTTCCTGCAATTCACATGCGTGTTTGGCATGCGTGAAATACAGGAAAAAAACTCCCAACTCGAGTCATTGATTTAAGTTCCCCATACTCTACCCTCGTTGTGTTCTGTCTTAACCCTTATGGGCCTGGACAAGTATCCTGAATTCCCACCAGCCCACAGCCTTTTATATGTCCAGTAGCTTAGCAGTGATTTCTAGTCAAGTCTTGGCTGCTTTAACAGGCAGCCAAAACTTGACTAGAAACCACTTCCTACCTAATTTGTCTGTTGTCAACAGGACCTCCTCATGATGGCATGTTAAGGGCCACTGTTCGGAGGTCGTAAAAGTTGGAAATAGGCCATCAAGGGTTAATATTTATTCACACAGAAAAATTCTTTCTTAACTGGTAGGGTGCTGATTTATTTTTGGTTGTCAAAATTTATTCACGTGTCTTTGCTTTGCTACAATTCATGGGAGAGTGCCACACTCTCCCATGAATTGTAACAAAGCAAATGCACATAAATAAAATAGTTTCATTTAAAAAATTCTAGGACATCTATCCACAGAACAGAAAGCCCTCAAGTTGTGACACCTGCACTTCAGAATAAAGCCCAAATATGGGCTTCTAGCACTCTACCAGTTAATATTTATTCACACAGAAAACAGTGTGATTATTTAACCCTTTACCCAACGAATCGCCTGCACCCGCGTAATATGCAACTTCAGCAGCTGAAAAAATATTATTTTTTGAAAAATTTCAACAAAACCATATCATGTGACCCCTCTTTGGAACGAGCTTGTTGTGCTCGTTCCAAAGAGGGGTCACATGATATGGTTTTGTTGCAATTTTTTTTAAAAATTTTAAATTTTGAAATGATCTGCGTTGGGTAAAGGGTTCAGCTATATTTTTTTTTAATTTATTGTTCATTATAGTTCTGTTCAAAATGGCAAATTTTATTTGTACAGTATTTTCACTAAGTACTGGGCTAATTAAGTCTGGATAATCATCTTTTGGTCTGTCATCTTTGTGCCATTCTTGTTATTTTTGACATATATTTTATCTTATAACATAGTATCTATACCAGAATGACCGAAAGATAAGTCTGATTGGAATCACACACAGATTACTTTTTAAATTTGTGATTTACTTGTGTATATCGGGCTTATACTGTAAATCTACAAATACAGTTGTGCAGTATTGAATTGAGATTGTGATTGCATATTTTCATTAGGGGACAATTTGAAAGGAGAAAAAATTAAGACATATTGAAAACTCAGCTTTAAAATGACACAGGGTTTAATGTGGGAACTTACTAGTGAGGGAATCATTGAGTACGTTTTCCAACATTCGTGGTTAGAGAAGTACAAGTTTAGTGCCTGGTTAGTGCTACTAACAGGTAATTTACATGTAGTGCACACTTGGACAGTACTTAAGGCGGTAACATCATTTTTTTGTTGTGGTACCTCCTTGTTGACATGCCACACCCCAAAAGTTTTGTATGGCCATTTAAGTTTGGCCAATTTGTCATCTAGTGAAATGTACAGTTTGCAATTATGTTAATCTGGTATTGTACCATTCTGTACAGTATTAATATGCAACTGAAAGTACTGGAATTTTCTTCATTTAGTACTGGAAAAGTACTGGAAAAGTACTGGAATTTCTCTCAGAAAAATGTGTTTGAATCCTGAGTGAAATATATTCAATTAACAGGAATATTCAGTTACTCTCACCGTCGAATTATCATATCACATTTATTTATTATTGACAGAAAAATACCCACGTTTACATACCTTTATTATAACCCTCAGAATTATTTAATAAATCACCCTTTTGCCAGTGATCTCGATATCAACATGTGAAAGACATGAACAATCATCCTGTGACATAAAATTTAGATACATTGGTATATTCTCACTAAGAACCATTTTTATCATGCTCCCACTTTCAAAACAAAAATGGGATTTACTGTATTACATGCATCAAATTTCCTCATTAAGAGGCTTGCCAAAATAGAGTCCAGACAACAGCTAAAAGTATGATAATGGTGGAGTTTTCACCCAAGTGTGGAGTATTTGTGTTGACAAATCAATACTCAACTGGAAGAGTGCTAGGAAGCCCATATCTGAGCTTTATTCTGAAGTACAGGGAGCACGGTTGCCCAGTGGTAGACTGTTGGATTTCTATGCTAAAGGTCCCGAGTTTGATTGCCCTCCGGGACGACCCGCATTGTGTCCTTGGGAAGGCACTTTATCCCGTTGCCTACATGGGGACACGATGACACCATGTACTAAGGCGTACTGCACGTCATTGGTGCACATGTCTTCAACCGCTGTAACCCTGCTTGAGCAGGGCTTGAACAGAGTTAGAATGTTGAGGAGCTGACAGTTGCTCATCGATGCTCGGTGGTTCTCTCCGGGTACTCTGGCTTCCTCCACCCGTAAAACTGTCACGGTCACGATTAGCCATTGTGCATAAGCATGTGACTTTAAACACCAATAAATAAATAAAATGAAGAGAAATTGTTTAGTTTGTATGGTTTTGCCCTGTGACAATTTATGGGAGAGTGCCAACAGGCACTCCCCAATAAATTGTCACAAGGCAGAAACACGTGAACAGATTTTTATGACCAAAAATAACTTAGCACCCTCCCAGTTAAATGTTCTTCAACTTTATTGAAAAGTTCTGAAAAATGCGTTTGGTGTTTGTCTTAACTTTTATTCAGCAGCATCTATTAATTGATTTGAAAATGTAGGCTTTCACTATTATTCGGCAGGTGAGAGTATCCATTCTCCAATATTCTGGTGATCAATTGATTGCTGATTTGATTTTATCTTATTTGATAGATCTAGAGCCGCTGTGTTAAACAAGGTATAACAGATTAAATTCTGATGTTCCAATAAGACGGAAATTCTTGCCCTCTGATTGGACAAGGGTGTGTGTAGTTTTTTCTGTGTTACAGCTCCAGTACCAAATGTTACTGTCTGATGTCACCACACAAAATATTTGAAATGAGGTTGCCCATTTCAAAGTTTTTCCATCTACAGAGTGACTTGCAAACTGCTTCATTTTTGTAGATTTGTCAACCATGCAGCTGATGGTGTTCCAAATGAAGTGTTGTTTAAATTACAAATCGGTTTACGATTTGAACTAAGATGGAGTGACCTTTATATGATTTATTGATTATTTGACATTGTGGGATACACAAGAGGTTTATTTGCTAAAGTTGTGATCGTTAAAAGTTGCCTTGTTCATTTCATGATGGGATTTGGGCTATGGGTAGGGTCTTATTGGAACATATACGTTATTGTGGTGAATTGACGGTAGCATGGCCTGAGGTTTACGGCTCGGAGCGTAAGTTCAACCTCAACACTTTGCGCCTCGGTTGAATATAAGCTACAAGCCATAAACCTCAGACCATGTTAGCGTCAATTAATCACAATAACTTATAATGTTAGAAATACTGAGGCCAAGGAGATTCTCGTACACAATTGACAGGTCAAATGTTGAATGGTTGGGCATTTCAACTGAAAATAATGTATGGTGAATGGTTGGACATTTCAATTGAAAATGTTTAATTATAAATGTTAACTGATCAGATGTGGTTATTTATTGTTATTCTATCATGGCATAAGCAGATTGTTTCTGTCAAAACATATATCAGTTTTGTATGGGATTGAAATATGATTGCTTCAGTTGCTTTGGTTCAGTTAGATTCACTTTAGTTTTTATCTTGTGATTCTGTACCACAGTTTCAACTCACCAGTGATGTGACACTGCATATATATAATTTTCATACTTCTGTTTCAGCCTGGATTTTTGACACATTGTGATGTGTGTTATCTTGACCTGTTGTAGATAGTGTTGAAACGATTAGTCGACAAGTCGAAGTCAATTCGATTTTCGAAAAAATCGACTCTGAAATCCGCCAGTCAACTAGTCGGGAAACTCAAAGATGAAGTCGTAAAATGCCAATAGTGGGGGGTTAATGATTACGAACAGACGTTTCTGCTTCGTGGTGGACCTATTTTAAATTGTATTGAGAAGTGGATATCAATGCAATCATTGTCATTTGTTGATGCCGATACTGTTACAACTTAGATTTCAGCAGCGTTACAAGCACTGATTTCACCTAACCTAATCACTGGCACGCGTTGAAGAAAAATACCTTGATGTACAACTTCAAAGATGCCATTAATTCATGTAAGCGTTCTGTCCCTCACCCAAGTCGCCCACACTTTTTACTATGTATGGTACACATAATGTCGGCATCCGGGGTGGCCATCCATCGTTCGTCCATCCTTTGTCCATCTGTCCATCCATCTGTCCATCCAGCGTCCGTATCCATTTATTTGCCATTCGATAACTTGAAAAATATTTCTTGGATTGTCAAGTTACTTTATATTTGTGTTCAGGTTACTGATGTGCCAAGCTGTATAGTGTTTTGTGTAAATCTGATAATTTGATCCTGAGATATTAACCCTTTATCCTTCAAATTGAAAATTCCTCCAATCCCTTTGGCATTTGATAACTTGAAAAATATTGCTTGGATTGTCAAGTTACTTTATATTTGTGTTCAGGTTAATGATGTGCTGAGCTGTATAGTTTTTGGTGTAAATCTGTTATTTTGATTCTGAGATATTAACCCTTTATCCTTCAAAATGAAAATTCCTCCAATCCCTTTGGCATTCGATAACTTCAAAAATATTGCTTGGATTGTCAAGTTACTTTATATTTGTGTTCAGGTTACTGATGTACCGAGCTATATAGTTTTTGGTGTAAATCTGTTATTTTGATCCTGAGATATTAACCCTTTATCCTTCAAATTGAAAATTCCTCCAATCCCTTTGGCATTCGATAACTTGAAAAATATTGCTTGGATTGTCAAGTTACTTTATATTTGTGTTCAGGTTACTGATGTGCCGAGCTGTATAGTTTTGGGTGTAAATCTGATAATTTGATCCTGAGATATTAACCCCTTTTCCTTCAAATTGAAAATTCCTCCAATCCCTTTGGCATGAGATAACTCAAAAAATATCAATCCGATTGTCATGTTACTTTATATATTTATTCAGGTTACTGATGCGCTGTGCTATATAGTTTTTTTTATGTAAATCTGATAATTTGATCTGGAGATATTATCCCTTTATCCATCAACTTAGACACTTCTCCAATCCATTTCTGTATGTACCCATATCATGTATGGTGTACATAATGTCGGTATCCGTGGTGGCCCTCCGTCATGCAGCTTTCTACTAGTTGCGCGTATGGGTACACATCTGACGATTTCATCGGCCTATTTTTAATTGATATAAAAATTAACTACATGACTGAAACACTCAGAAACAGATATTACATCGGTAAGTGATCGGTTGTACATCAATAGCTCCATATTCTATGATATTACTGGTTTGGGTACGAGCTGGCGAAGACCGGATATGAAGGTGAGGAAACTGTCCATCACGAAATTTGACACGGGAGTTTTTAATTAATTGCACCGGGCAAATGGCGGCACACTTCAAACATTTTACAAATTCACGAAACTTCTGTTTTAACATCATTGGGTACTTTTTCCACTATACAGACAGAGGACTAGGAGGCACGCACTTCCCAGGTATCCTAATTTTTTTTACTGAATGGTTAAAGCTATAATATGCACAACGTTTTAAAAAGCTCAAAATATGAAAAAAAGAACAGCTATGTTCATGATTTTGACAAGGAAACTTCATCAAACACCTGTCAAATGAGTCATTGAACGAAAGGGTTATCAACTTACATGTAACAGTCTCTTATCACCTAATTTACTGAGACAATTATGTTTTGAACCGAAAAGCCGACTAGACGATTTTGAATCGATTACTCCCGTCGACTAGTTGACTTTGAAAAATAGATAATCATTTCAACACTAGTTGTAGACAGTAATTAATCTCTCCAAGTCCAATGTCAAAGATGAAATGTTATGTATGTTATTATACAGCCCCAACGAGTTGTTGGGTAGTATACTGGAATCATCTTGTCCATCAGTCCATAATTATAATTTTGTCTGGGGATTTTCTCAGAAATTTTTGGATCAGTCTGCTTGTAACTTTGTATGAATGTTCACCAGCATGGGAACCTGTGCACCTGCAATTATAGTTCTGGGCTGATTATTTTGGCCAGAATTATGATTCTTTTCAACCTGAAATAGCAGTTGCATAGGCCTGAATTTTGTACGGAGATTTTCTCAGATGTTTATGGGTCTATTCTTTTCAAACTTGGTTTGAATGATCACAATAATCATGGTAGAAGGGGGAAAAATCAAGGCTTGTCTTTGTTTTTACAGTAGTGTTCACATTGCATATCATACTGTAATCAAGTTTCAAAGAAAATTTGTTTTTATCTTTCTTCGCATTGTTCACATCGCTGAGGTTGCACACAGTGTGTACAAGGACTCTTAAGTGGTTGAGGGCTAGATTATTTTTGGTGGTCTGAATTTATTATTCAAAATTTGTTTCATTACCAATTATTGGAGAGTGCCTACATATAAACAGAATACTATTTGCATTTGACTGACGATGAAACATCAGCAAGGAAAATGTTGGCTTTTGCTCTGATACACTCATTTTTTTGAAAGCCCTAATAGTGGCTTCTCGCACTCAATCAGTTGAGCTTTTCACAGTAAATCTGCTTTCTCGTGCAGTATAGATAATGTTTTATTGTCGCGTTGTTTGCTGAAGCTGTAGCTGAAGCCATTATATCATAACTGTTGAATGTATAAGAGATATAATTGAAAACAAAGTCTGCCATTGGCTAACTTATGTGATATTTTTTGTTGTTGTATCTGTATAAATGTACAAGTGGTAACTCATTATGTATTTAGTGCATTTGAAACATGTCAGTTCTACATCTCTTCTAGTATACATAAACAATGACTTTGGCTGTGTCACTCACTATCAGTCCTGACAATTTATGCTTCTACAAGTAGTATATGTTAATCTAACCTTGAGGTACGTGTTTGTGTTTTTTAACCTTTATGGGCCTAATTCTGACTTTGATCTCATTTTTTGCAACAGAACAGGTGTCCCTGCATGCAGTCTTTGGGTTAACTCACAAGTTACATTCTAAATACCTTTGTAGGTGTTTTTAGCCAAGACTGCCAAAAAACAACAGCAAAGTCACAGGATGAAGACTGTCAAAGTGTGGCAAAAATATGTAAAAATATCTATGCCCTTAACTGGTAGAGTGCTAAGTTTTTTGAGGTGTTAAAATTTTGTTCACATTTTATTGCCTTGCTACAATTTATGAGAGAGTGCCTACAGGCACTCTCCCATAAATTGTAGCAGGGCAATTCCATCCAGACTAAATAATATCACATCAAGAATTAATTGAAGCACATTCACAGAATATCAAGCCTTTAAGCTGTGGTACCTGAACTTCAGGATAAAGCCCAAAAATGGGCTTCCAGCACTCTACCAGTTAAGGGTTAAGACCCTTTGTAATGAGAATAATCAATTTGAAACAGCCTGTGCAGACAGGGTTATTTATTATGCCCCAACCTCCGAAGGAGGATTCAGGGATATCTAGTGAAGCCCCCATCCATCTATCTGGCAATCTGCCTGTTTGTCTCTCCGTACAAACAGTTTGCATTGTAATTTCAAAGCCATCACACGGATTTGGATCTCCTATGGTATGCTGATAGACCTGCATGGGGGAATGGATATGCACAAGGAATGAGTTCCGCCCAATAATTTTTCCCAGAGTTATGGCACTTTTTTGACTTAGAAAATTTTTCTGTTTTCACTCTTTCCACTTAAAATTTTTTTCTGTTCTATAATACCTTCAAGGCTACTTCGAACTTGTAAACGGGTAAGGGCAGTGGCCCACTCTCTGTGTTGCCCTTGTTATTTTTATCTTTGTACTGAATCTTTGTTTTGTGAGAGAAATGCAAATTCACTTAATGAACCCCAAGTGCACATACAAGTGCATCACTAAGGAGGAGGGTGGGGCTTCCTAGCCCCCCAATAATTTTTCCAGGCGGGACATTTTCATCTGGATTGGAGTCATAGATATTGATTCATTCTTGCTTGGCATCATGTACTTTTTTACAAGACTAGATTTGATATTTGAATTATGTCACACACAAATTTGGTCATACAAATGGAGGTCGTAGTACCTGATTCATGCTTTTGGGGGACCAGCATGACTAATTTAGTGTACTGGTACAGGGCCTAATTTTGACTTTGATAACTTTTTTAATGCAAAGGATCAGGTGCCCCAACATGCATTACTTTGGTAAACTTAAAACTTGTTTTCTAAGTACCCTGTCAGTTATTTCTAGGCAAGTCCACAGAGGCAGCCAAGACTTGACTAGAAACAACTGCAAAGCCGCAGGAGGGAGACTTTCAAAGTATAGCAAAAATGTATAAAAATCTCCAGTCCCTTGAGGATTAAATAAAAAGATGTTGCAACATGGCCACTACATATACATTTTATATACCCAAAAATAAATTTTCAAGAAGTCTTGAATTTTTATACACCTGTTTGAAAAACGGAACGTATTAGGTAAATGGTCTGTCCGTCCATCTGTTTGTCCGTCCGAGGACACATTTCATTTCCAGACGATAACTTTAGTTGTAATGGTTTGAGCTGAGTTAAATTTGGCTTATGGATTTAGTACAACAAAATACAGGTTGGGTTCGATTTCCGTCTTTAGCAGCCCATTTTGAGTAGAGTTATGGCCCTTTATTTATGAGAATTTTGCCCAAGTTCTTGTTTCCGGACGATAACTTTAGTTGTAATCGTTTGAGATGAGTTAAATTTGGCGTGTGGATTTAGTACCACAAAATACAGGTTGGGTTCGATTTCTGTCTTTAGCGGCCCATTTTTAGTGGAGTTATGGCCCTTTATTTTTATTTTGTGAAGACCTCGGATTGCTTAATATGAAAATGTGAAAACAGGTGAATTACCCTTTACCCCAGACAGGGCAGGGGAATGGGCAATGATGGGAGGGGGGGGGGGGTGTGGGGGGACAGACATAGTCGAGTCAACAAAAATTTCAAACTTTACTCCAGATAAACTTGTGCATGTTCCAATTTTGACGGGCGTATGTTGCCCCGCTGGGCAGTGCTCTTGTTTTTAACTGTAATCCCGACCAGATATGTCAACCAGTGCCTGTACTGAAGCTTTTGTCTTGCCAGTACCAGGACAAAATTATTTTATGGGGAAATTCTTGATTGAACAGGTAAATGGCTAATAATCATGTATGGCATACTTGCATGACATACTTTTAACATTTTTGTGAATGAACACATCAAAACACTCTACAGGTGCATGTTCTGTCTGCACCACAACCTCGATGAGGCTGACTATTTTGGCTTTTGAAATGTGGCATCAAAGACATTGAAAGTGCCATCACCGGCTACTTCAAAGATATTATTCTGTGGCTGCATCAAAGTAATCATAAAGCATGATCTTCAGGTTTTATGATTATTTTGATGTAGCTGCAGAATAATTGGCATGATGCCATGTTTGTCTTACGATTTTGAGGGCTGGGACGGTTTAAATGTGAATTTCTCCCATTTGAATGCGATATGTCACCCAATTGTTGATTTGTTTTGGTACCAGTTATGATGGTACCAGCAGTATCTGGACATACCTGATCTCAACTGACTATTATTCCACTCCACTACATCATCAAGGCATGCCTTCATTGAGTGGGGAAATGGAGACGTTTGCATAGCTGAACTAGAAGATGAGAAAATTTCGGATTTTAGGAAAAGAATGACAAACAATAACACTTCAGAAAACTGTAAGATATCTGAGAACTTTTTGTCATTATTTGTTTTGATTTAATAAATAAAGAGGTTATTACATGGTTAGTTTCATATCTCGGCTGATATAAACCTAACCATGTAATAACCTCTAATCATGGCCAACTTCAGCAGTCAAGAACGCTGTGGCTCCTCCATCACACTGATAGAAATTAGATTATTATAATTATATTTGGGGTTTTAAGGTCACTTTTAGCATGTATGGCTATACAGTGAAACCCTGTTAATTGAATAGCTACTTTGGCTGTGAAAATTATTCAATGAACAGGAGTATTCAATTAACAGGGATTTGTTCATTTTCCTGTTTGCTAGAGATAAACTGATCATATATTCTGTTATATCTTGTTTGGAAGAGCTCTGTCAAACAAGTTATAAAAGATTTAATGCCTGTGTTGGATGTATTGAGGCCAAAAAGGTCTATGAACAAGGGGAATTTGGTGATTGTCAAGGTAATTTCTCAACATTCAATTACCAGGAGTATACTCTATAACCGATATGCAATTAACAGGCCAAATTTGTGGTGAAGGTATGGGAAATGGTTTTGTTGTTGGAAGTTATATTCAATTAACAGTGATATACAATTAAGAGATATCCAGTTAAGTGGGCTCCACTGTATCATGACTGCAACTTAAGTAATAAGTATGAAGTCATGCTGAGCCAATTGTTTATACATAATGCTGCCTACTTTTGAGGACATCCACCTCCAAACATTGGCCTATTTTACCAGTAAATCAAAATTTATTTGTTTTCCACAGTAAGCAAGCACTGCTCTACTTTCCGAGGTTCCCATGGGGAAGGGGGGGGGGGGGGGGGAGTGGATTCAGAATTGTGAAAAACTGCAGGAATGAACACTGATAATCCTTCCCATAATACATAACAGCCTTTAGCAAAGCTGGAGCTTCATATATTTGTTTGTTCAACTCTCAAATAATTGATATAAACTGACAAATTCATTCATTCTTACAAACCTTCCCAATGGGTTGTCTCCCCTCCACTGAATGTCTAGTCTGGTCAAATGCATTAAATATGTAATGTGTTTTGTACATGAAGCTTAATGAATAACATGTTATTGTCTCATAATAAAGAAATGTTATTGTTATCATTGTTTTCTTTGTCATTCTCAGTCGCGGTGCCAGAGTGGTGGAGGAAGCCAGAGTACCCAGAGAGAACTACTGAGCAGCCACAAGCAACTGTCAGACTTCCCAATGTACTAACTCCACACAAGCAGGGTTAACATTGGTTGAAGGCAAGTGTACCATCAACATGCAGTGCACGTTAGTACACAGCGCCACCGTGCTGCAACGTGGGCAATCAGGATGAAGTGCCTTGCCCAAGTACACAACACAGTTACCCCTGGCGGGATCGAACCGTAAACCTTTAGGTTTGAAGCCCAATGCCAACACCACTGAGCCACCGCGCTCCCGAAATTCAGGTCAATATCATCCTAGGGATTTGCTTTGAACAAATTTGATTCTAATATTTGCAAGGATGCTGTATACTGTATGTCAGAAGATTCTGACTGGTGGATCTGAAGAAGAATATTGTTAACGATTATTCCTCATTTTGCACTAAAGTAAAATTTGGGCTCCAAAAGGCCACTGAACGGATGCTGTATATCATATATCAAACAATTCTGACTAGTGGTTCTGGAGAAGGTTTTCAAAGATTATTCCTCATATCTAAGTTAAAATTTGGTCGCCGTTAGAAGGCCCAAATATTAAACAAAGACCTGATTTTTACACACTTAAATCTGACTCCCATAAGGGGGCGTATGCCATATATCAAGATATGTTGTTTGGGGTTGTGAAATTTTTTTTAAAGAATATTCCTCATATTGGACCAAACTGAAATTCGGGCACCAGTAGGGAGCACGAAATATTACTCGAGGGACTTGATTTGAACAAATTTGCATAACAAATTTACATCAAACACCCGTAAAGATGCTGTATACCCCAGACATCAAAAGATTCTGATTGGTGGATCGGAAGAACATATTTTAAATACTATTGCCCATATAGCACGAAGTTAAAAATTGGTCTATCATAGAGAGCCCAATTACTAAATGATGGTTTGATGTGAACAAACTTGAATCCAGCCCTCATAAAGATTCTGACTAATGCTTTTGGAAAAGGCGTGTTTTTAACCCTCTGAACCCCAGCGTCCTTTTTTTCCGGCCAGGAACATGATATGCCATAACATCACTAAATAGGATGGCTGCACGTTGAAAATATTGATTGGTCTACCCCGAATAATGAATATGGACTCTTCTAATTGCTGACATGGAACTGGAATGGAATATACCACTAGGGTTCAAAGGGTTAAGATTATTCCTCATATTAGACTGCACAAAGTTAAAATACCAAATAGGGAGCCCAAATATTAACCCAGGGATTTGGTTTGAACAAACTTGAATCTTACACCATAATAATGCTGTATATCAAACATCAAAAGATCCTTACTGGTGGATCTGAAGAGGAAACTTTGTAAAGTTTATTACTCATATTGCACTAAGTTTAAAGCTGGGCTCCCATATTAACCAAAGTTCTTGATTTGAACAAAATTGAATCTCACCTCTGTAACGATATTGTATACCAAATATCAAGATTCTGACTAAGTTGAAAGTCGGCTTCAAAAGGGAGCCTATATATCAGTCCATGGTCTTGGTTTGAACAAACTTAGATCTGACCTCCCTGAGAATGCTGGATACCATATATTAAAAAGATCTGAAGAAGAAGATTTGAAGGTTTTGGGAAATATGAGTGTTTGAAAAAATATCTATTTTTAGCTCCTGGGGTTGCCACGGGGATATGGAATTTTTTTGCACGAATCAAGTACTTATGACTCAATAATACAACACACCAAATTTTGGTCAAATCGCCCCATCAGCTAAGAAAATAGAAACTTTCGATGCGACAAAAATCATGCTCCTCCCATTACAAAATCAAATATAGCACTACGAACTTCGTTTGAACAAATTTGATTCTACACCTCAAAAGGATGCTCAGTACCAAACGTCAAGAGACGAAGTGATTTTAAAATATGGGAGCATTTCCTCCACCCCTCCCTGTGGAGCAGGCCAAGTGGATTTAGCTGTTTTGGAGGACAACTTATGAACAAGATTTTCAGGAACAAAAGACGATGTACGGCGGACTGTGAGTGATCACTATAGCTCACCCCTACTTTCAGTCAGGTAAGCTGAGAAGATTTAATGCAGACAAAATCTCAGAAGACACGATATTGTGAACATATAAACGAAGTTTCCCGAATGTCACAGAAGAAAACAAATCACCGTGACGTCATTTCTGAATACACGCGATTTATAATTTAAACTTTATAACTGTTCGAAAGAATGAACACTACAAACAACAACTGTACATTATTTTAGCAATAATTGAACATTATTAGATAAAAAAAAGTTCTATTATTTTAACCCTTTACCCAACGAATTGGCCATATCTGCCCTCGTAATATGCAAATTCAGCAGCTGTAAAAAAATTATTTAAAAAAAATTCAAACAAAACCTCGAGCTCGTTCCGATGAGGGGGTCACATGATATGGTTTTGTTAAAAAAAAATTTAAAATTTAAAACAAATGATATTTAAAGTAATAAATTTTGGTATCGTCTGCGTTGGGTAAAGGGTTAAACAAATTGCAGTTATGCTTCCAAAAAAGTCCATTGAAAGTCATTGGTAGTAAACTGACAACAGATTTGTTCTTTAAATTGTTTTCCGTTACTCCACTCGCTAAACCAATTTTTTAAATGAAATATTAAAGTTGTAAGAAAAATCACTGTGAATTTCATGCGTGAGCTAAAGAAAATCTTGAAGAATTAGAAGGTATACTCAATCAAATACACTGAATAAAATAGAAGTCATTCAACCGCAGAATACCAAGGAATAGAAGTATTAACCTTTTACCCAACGTAACGGTCAAAACCGGCCAGCGCTATTCACAAAAATCGCCAATTAATTTTTAAAATTTTTTCATTTTTTGTCTCAAAAACATAGGTTATGACTCCTCTTTGGAACGAGCTCTTCGAGCTCGTTCCAAAGAGAGGTCATAATGAACTGCCATCCTTTGATTAACCTGGTCACATGATCCAAACTGTAAATCCTCAATACTGTGAAGATATGAGCTGTGGCGGCGCCGGGGGGGGGGGGGGGGGGACTCAACCCCTCCACTTTTTTCGCCAAGCGTAGTAAAAAAATACTATCATTTTAATTTTTGTATTGAACGTTGCGGTGTAATGGTGGGTATTCTTAATTCCATATTCCCAAGTGCACTAAATCAGAGCCGCTGAGCGGTGGGCAATACCCAAATGTACCCACTCACTTCAGTAGCTCTGGCGCCGCCACTGGATATCAGTAGAAAGACCACAAACTTGCAGATAACTCACCATATTTTGCAGATATTTTTTTCAATACAACATGCTCATCAACTTCCTGTGAAGACTGTGGACAAATAATTCTGGAGAAAATTATATAGCTATGGAGACTACTCCTGTCCACACTTTAATCCGTTACCTAACGAATCGCTCGCATCCGCCCGCGTAATTTGCAAACTGAGCAGTCGAAAAAAATCTATTTTTCAAAATATTTCAACAAAACCATATTATGTGACCCCTCATTGGAACGATCTCAATGAGCTCGTTCCAATGAGGGGGGTCACATGATATGGTTTTGTTGATTTTTTTTTTTAAATTTAAAAAAATAGTAATTAAAATAATAAATTTTGATATTCTCTGCGTTGGGTAAAGGGTTAAAACCAGTGAATACCGAAGACTGCGAATATCCATCAAAAGGGGTGGGTGTCAAAAATTGATTAGAAAAATTGTCGACAATGGAGAAAGGGGTGGGCGGGTAATCTGACATGTCGAAAGTTAAACATCAGGGACCGCGGTGGCTCAGTAGGTAGAGGTGCAGGCTGCAAGCCGAGAGGTCCTCGGTTCGAATCCCATCTGCGGCAACCGCGTTGTGTCCTTGGGCAAGACACTTCATCTCCATTGTCCGCGTGGGGGCACGGTGACGTTGTGTACTAAGGCGTACTGCACGTCGATGGTGCACTTGTCTTCAACCAATGCTAACCCTGCTTGTGTGGACTTAGTATGTTGGGGAGCTGACAGTTGCTCGCCGTTGCTCGGTGGTTCTCTCCGACTTCCTCCACCTGTAAAATAAAACTGTCACGGTCATGATTAGCCATTGTGCATAAATATGTGAACCTTAAACACCAATAAATAAATAATAAATAGTTAAAAATCATATGTTCCTGAAATCCCCCCCTCCCCCCCCCCCCCCCCCCCCCCCCCCCGATCTATCGCTATCGAAGAATTACTCCAAACTCCCAATGTCTATAAGATCTGTTCGTCCTTAGTGCAATCAACATAAGCATTTAATCTATTATATCTTCTTTGACAGGGGTCCATGGGCTCTGTTAAACAAGATAATTGTTTTTATTTGGGTTTAACAACACTTTTGATAAACAGTTTTCAGGGGTGGAAGAAGCCGGATATCAAAGTCAGACTCCTCAACGTACTAACTACACACAAACTGAGTTAGCATTGCCTGAAGACAAGTGCACCATCGACGAGCAGTACGTCTTAGTACACAGCGCCACCATGCCCATACGTGAGCAATCGGGGTTAAATGCCTGCCCAAGGACACAACGCAATTACCTCTGGTGGGAATCTAACCGTGGACTTTTCGATTTGAAATCCAATGCCGTAACTACTGAACCACCGTGCCGAGACGGACAAACCATATAGTCCACCGGAAAACTTCCCGGTGGAACCCCTATTGGGGTCCCCCTGGGGCCCCAAAATTTATGCAGCCCAACACCTGTGTTGAAGAAATTTTGTAAAAATATCCAACAGGCGAAATTGATCTGATTGCCTAGAGTGCCGGAATACCGAAATGCTCGCTATATGGCAGTCCTCTTTGAGACATTTCGATATACCAGCCGTCTGGTTTGCATTTGAAAAATCAAAATTTTCTCCCATTGAGTGGAACTAGGGTCAGCTCAATGGTGCAACCATTTTTTCCGAAAGAGCGACGAAGATGGTATAAATATGTCATCGAAATGTCCTCTGTGTGCGCTGCAATTGATCGCTCAGATGCAGGTGAGCAGCGTTCTTTCAGTTTGAAAAATCAAAATTTTATCCAGTTCCGGAGCCCCCTTGGTGCATTTCCCGGTAACGTTTTTGAACCAGTTCACCCCTGCCTCCGTGCTCCCAACAAGATATAACAGAATAAATGCTGAATTTCTCACAAAAATAAACAAAAATGATCAAACTCCTGTCAGTTGAATACACCTATTAACTGAATATTTTCTCTGAAAAAGTGACAATTCGATTACAGGGTTCTTTATATTTTCAAGGACTTTTTTTCCAACAAAAGTCCGACTTTCAAGGGCTTGGAATTATAATTTTTCATTCATGTACTTTCAAGGACCAATATGAATACTGATGCTCAAGGACACAACCAGCGTGAATATTGATTTTATCTTCTTGCATGCTGCTGGAAGATATTCCTGCCCAAGACGGAGATCCTTTTCGTCCCCTGAGTTCCAATATGTTCTGTGTGCCAGTAGGTCACGATTTGCCATTGAAATAAGTATAATTTGGGAACATAATACTCAAATTTCCTCTCTGTAAACTGAATGAATTTTTAACCAGAGATTTCTTGAATTAAATTTAGATGAAGTTTTCATTTAATGCAGTCATGGTTGCTTCAGAGCAGGTATGGCCAGATTAGCTGAAAAAAATCTTGAAAATACTCAACAGGTTAACTCTTTGATACTTTTGTACGTCTCATGGCGTACGAAATCAAACAGCGCGTTGATGCTTTGCGGTCATTTGTTTTGTTATTATTTTTCGATTTTTTTGAAGATTTAACCTCCATCCTATTTTCTTTTTCTCCCGATTAGTACTCAGTGACAACCGTTGAGCCAAATGTTATCGCAGCTTAAAATACTAATATAATCCTGCCATCAAGACTTCTCAGCTGGTTGAGTGCTAGAAGCCATTATGAGGGCTTTCAAAAAATGAGGATACCAGAGCAACAGCCAACACTTTTCCTTGCTTTTATTTCATATTCAGTCAAACACAAATAATATTTTGTTTATATAAATTTGTTTTATTACAAATTATTGGAGAGTGCCTGTGGGCACTCTCCAATAATTTGTAATATAACAAGTTTTGAATAACAAATTCAGACCACCAAACATAATCTAGCTCTCAACCAGAGAATCACTAATGTGAAAAATATCTTGTTATTCGTACTTTCCGACGTTTGACGTCGCATTTTGAAAAACGTTGAAGAATATTATGATCCCCGATGAGTCTGGAGGTGGGATGGAGAAATCTCACCCGAGGGGCAAGATATCTGAACCAGACCCGACGCTTGTCGAGGGTCTGGTTCAAATATCTTGTCCGAGGGTGAGATTTCCCCATTCCCACCTTCAGACTCATCGAGGATGATTTTTCTCCCCCACCATGCAGCGATTACGTTAGCCAGAGGTAATCGGGAGTCACGTACTCATTCAATCAACTCATTTTGTATTCGTTGTTTTGAGAAACTGATGACACCATCGGAAAGAGCATGCACAAGTTATATATATACCAAAGGTATTTTCCACGAAATCGATTAGGAACGGTGGCAGCTTGAGGGTTGAAGAGTTTTAGAGCATCGAACTTTGATCACACTGCATTCCGATGACGTCAATATGAATTAGTTGGTAACAAGAAACTGATACGATATTCAGAACGTCATAATAACGTTATAAATGTATAACGTCACGTGGGGGGGGGGGGGGGCGGATACACCTGTCTCTCCCTGCTATCTCACCCGGGACACACGTATGTTACACATGCAGTGGGGGGAGAAACATCTGTCTCTCCCTGCTATCTCACCCGGGACACACGTATGTTACACATGCAGTGTGTGTGTGTGGGGGGGGGGGGGGGGGACTGAACTCCCAGTGACGTTTGATTGTAAGGATCAAAGTGTTGAGTTAAGTTTAGGTCACTTACAGCATCATTGGCTATTTCACAACCTTACCACGGTTATTTTGAGTTTCGTCAACAGTTTATACACGTGATTCCGACTTTTAGAGGACTTCCATTCATCGTGGTGGTTACTGGTTCTATATTTCACCAGTAAAATAGGTTTTTCCACCTTAATCAAGCACTGTTCCATTTTTCAGAGTTCAACCAGATGGAGACACATCCTGGATACAAGATACTGTGAAAAGATTTAAACTACTGACTTTAACCTTACAAGACTAATGCCCTGACACGGGATTCATGCTCTTGAAGGAGTAGTCAATTCAATGAGTTTCCAGGACATTCCGGGGGAATTTTCAAGGGTTTTCGAGAACCTGGAGATTATAAATTCCAAGGGCGTTCCATGCAACAAGGGAGTCTTGAAAAAATACACATGCGTGTTGATATGTTAAGTCTAGATGTAAGATGAGGAAAACTGTACATTTCCTTTTCAACCCTTCCACCTAACGTAACAGTGAGCCAGCGTTATTCACAAACAACACCATTAAATTTTCATTATTTTTGTATTTTTTGTCCCCAAAACATAGCTTATCGCTCTTCATTGGAACGAAGTACAGAGAGCCCAAACAAGAAACCAGGCCCTTGATTTTAACAAGATCGAATACCACCCCACCCCCCCCCCCCCCCGGCAGTTGGATGTGACGACGTTGAATATTCCCCATATTGCACTGTTAGGAAATGGGCTGCCATAAGGAGTTCCAAATACAACCCAGGGACTTGATTTGAACAAATTTAAATCTGCCACCCATAAGTATTATGTACACCAAGTATCCGAAAAAAACTGAATTTAAGGAGAAGATTTATTTCAAGAATATTCTTCCTTATATTGCATTAAATTAAGAGTTGGGCTTCTATGGGTAGCCTATATATTACTCCAGAAACTTTATTTGAGCTAATTTTAATTTGGGCTACCTAAAGATGCTGTATACTAATTATATCAAAAGGAAGTTGAATATCAAAAGGTTTGGGCGGTGGATCTGAATAGGTTAAAATTTAGGTTCACATAAGAAGTCCAAATATGGTCCCTGGGACTTGATTAGAACAAACCCGAATCTGGCCCCAAAAAGGATATTGCATACCAAATATCATAAGATTCCGACTGGTGGATTCGAAGAAGAAAGAATACATTGAATATTGAACTAAGTTAAATTTCGGGCTCATATAAGAGGCCCGAATATGGACTCGGGGACTTGATTTCAATAAATTTGAATCTGATGCGCATAAGGATGTTGTACACCAAATATCAGAAGATTCCGACAGGTGGATCTGAAGATTCTTTAAAATTATTCCTCATTCTCCACTGAGTTAAAATACGGGCACACACGAGAAGCAGAAAATGGACCTATGGACATGATTTGCACCAACTTGAGTCTGACCCTCATAAGGATGTTGTATACTAATTATCTGAAGATTCTGACAGGTGGATCAGAAGAAGAAGATGATGTTTAAAGAATATACCACACATTGGACCAGGTTAAAATTTACAAGGAACCCAGGGACTTGATTTGAACAAAATTGAATCTGACCCCATAAGGATGCTCTGTGTTAAACGTCAAAAGATTCTGGCTGGAGGACTTCGAAGAAGAAGATTTTTGAAGAAATGTTCTCATATTGTAGTAACTTAAAATTCGAGCTCACAAAAGAAGCCCAAATATGGATCCAGGGAGTCGATTTCAACAAACTTGAATCGTGCCCTCATAGGGAAGCTGTATATCAAATGTCAGAAGATTCTGAGCAGTAGATCAGAAAGAGAGGATTCTTATATTCCTCATATTGCAGTAAGTTAAAATTCTGGCTCATATAAGAATCCCAAATATGGACCAAGGGACTTGATTTGAACAAACTTCAATCTGGCCCCAATAAGGATGATATACACCAAATATCTAAAGATTCTGGTGGTTCTGAAGAAGATTTTTAAAGAAAATTCCTCACATCGCACCAAGTTAAAATTTGGGCTGCAATGGAGAGCCCAAATATTAATCCGGGGTCTTGGTTTGAACACACTTGAATCTGCTCCTCCTAAGGATGCTGAAAACCCAATATCAAAAGATTCTGATTGGTGATTCTGGTGACGATTTTCAAAAAACTGGGGTACTAACAGAGTATGCCCCTTGTGGGCCCCATGAACGTGACCCCCGCCCCCATAAGGATGTTGCATACCAAATATCAAAAGATTTTGACCGGTGGTTCTGAAGATTTTTAAAGAATATTCCTCATATTGCACTAAGTTAAAATATGGACTCCAATTGAGAGCACAAATATTAATCCAGGGTCTTGATTTGAACAAACTTGAATCTGCCCCATGTAAGAATGTTGTGTAACAAATATCAAAGGAGATTCTGACTGATGGATCTGAAGAAGAGTTTTAACTGCACTCAGCGAGTTATACCCCTTCTGGGCCCCATGAACGTGGCAAATGTATTTGAACAAACTTGAATTGATATATGATGAAGAACATGCATATTAAATTTGGTTAATTTGGTCCTTTAGAACATGACCTCTAAACCTCCCCTTGAGGTTTGCTTAGGTGAGTGAAAAAAATACTGGATGGATGGATGGACGAACGGGCAGACAGAACATGACCTCTAAACCCCCCTTGAGGTTTGCTTAGGTGAGTGAAAAAAATACTACTTCTAATACAAGGAAATGGTCAGCTGGCAATAAAGGCGGAAACAGTAACCGATTTTCATGAAACACAACCAAATCCAGTGATTTTGTCAATAAGGTGTTAGAAATAGTGTTTGGACAAACTTCCAATGTTAATTGCCAGTGACTGGTAATGAGGTATTGTTTTTCTTCACTAAAACATTGAAGGTTATAAACCTTACAAAAATCTTCATTAGATCGAATAAATACTTCATATTGTAGAAAGTGACCTGCAATGGTATGCTGGGACGTAGCGACAGGGGGTGCGGGGGTATCAACCCCTCCCCCCAATCCTGGTCCAAATTTTTTGGTGTTGGAAATTCGGAGGGCAAGTCATGAGTAGATTTTAGAGCTTCTTTGGTGATGCTGATGTCTCCTTTACTTCCCAAAATTCCAGCTCTATTTCAAATCAGCAAAAATTCCAACTGTTACTATTTACAACTATAGTGTATGCAATATCGAGCTTCATAAGTATGCATGATGTCAATCGGTATTAGATTTTTATAGTACGTTTACTTATCGCAAAAAAAAAATTCTCGAAATACACTTAAAAAAATCACATAATGATGGAGTTGAACATTTGTTCAGCACATATTCAATTCTCAGAATAATACCAAATAATAATAACCTGATAATTCTATCATAAATCTGTTGGCATTTCAGTTATTAGAATCAATTTTATGCCCCTTTTCGTTGCTTCAATTTCAAAAGTTTTCTCGGTGGTGAATTTCCAACTAGGGGGAGCGACCAGGAGGGGGGTTTCCATTTTTCATTTTTTCCATGGGGAGCAGCTGGTAGGGGAAAAATAATAAAACAGGTGAATGTGGCTCCACAATTTTGTGAAATTTGTAAACATTCTAAACATGGAACTAGTAGGTGTAACATGAACATTAAACATAATAGTAATAGTAGAAATTATGGCATTCTCAAAAATGTAAATAATTACAAATACAATAATTGCAGAAATTTGGGTCATGCGACACATCAGTGTTCAGTGAAATTAAAAAAAATACCATTAACCAATAGACAACAGAAGCAAATGAAAAAGGTCTCAAATCATAAAAACGGTAAGGGAGCAACCTAACGATGAGCCTAAGGAAATTAACTCTTAGCATTATGGCCAAAAGTGTGAGAAATGCGGAAGCTTGAATCATTTTACTAGATTTTGTGATAGTACTAAGCAGTGTGACAAGTGCCCTGAAAAGGGGCACTTTACCAAAGATTGTAGATGCATATTAATATAGAGGAATATTTTTCAGAACAGGAATGTAAAAATATGGAAAAAATAAATTTATTTATGAGATATATCCAATAGGACACCCCCAGAAATAGGTAAGACAATTCCCAGAAAATAGTCAATGAAGCTGGTAGAAATTACCCAAAAAAGTGAACCAAACATAGGTCAGAAAAATATTACCAGGGAATTGGGAAATAAGAAGCCACAATTAGCTAATGGGGAAAACCCCAGTCGAATATAAAAAAAACAGCAGAATCAAATATTGAAATTAGGGAAAAATTGTAATGAAACAAAGACAGCTGATGTAAATTTAGGCACAGCTTCATTGGATAGTGTTCTGATACACACAGGAAAGTAAAAGATAAGAGCTTTGCTCAACTCTGCGAGTCTGCTGAACTCTCTACCTTTTACCTGTTATATACAAGAGATGTGGTTTTACCCTTAGACACCATTCTTAAGCTAAGAGAGAAGTATGTGGGGGAGGAGGCTCACAAAATTGCATTGCAAGAATGGCATAGGGCAATTTCACAACAACAGGTATAACAACAGAAAGGCAAAACAGCAATAATTGAGAAATAAAAAGCTAAGCACATACAGTCTGAAGTTGGTGACCCCATCATCTACCGGGACGGGAGGTCAAAAAGTAAATTAGAACAGAAATGGGAGTATCCATTCAGAGTTATACAGAGTACAGGCCCAGTGAGTTATAGAATAAGAGACCAGTTGACATCGAGAGTTATCAAGTGTCATGGGGAAATTCTTAGCTTGGTAGCCCAAGAGTAGGAGGTCTCGGCACCTAGTAAATGGAAAAGAACTCAAAGGTATGTGGCACAGTTACAGCTAATAATACCAGTGAGGACAATAGTGAAAGTGATAATAAGGAAAATAATCCTTTAACCCCTATGATTAGAGAGAGAAGACAGAAGATACTCAAACACACTTCTGCAGAGGAGGAAAATGCTATGAATGGAAGAGTTAAGACATCATTTACAATGATATGGGGAATATAAGAAAGCTTCAAAGAACATTCTGTCAGACGAGCTGATGGAAGTAAATGTACAGATAGGTAGAACAGAAAATTTTAAAAAATGGAAGAGACAAAGGTAGTTTAATTAACTCTTTCGCTGTCGAACATGACTAAAGTCGAATTATTCAATCACTGCCATTTGAGAGTGAAGTTGAAATTTGAAACCGGATAGCAGTACAAATGTTCTAGGCGAAGTAACTCTATACATTTTTGTGTTTTTAGATATCATGGTATTCTACTTATGTTTGATGTTAAAGGTCAAGTAAAATTTCGAGCCACAACTGTTCAAGGATGGGAATACAGCTTAGATCAAAACATGTGTTGGTTTGTTTTGACATGTCTTTCAGATAAAATGTTTGCGAGGAATTCTTCTGGGATATGTTTCAAGACAAGTGAGGTTATAGAGAATTTTTTTCAAGACTAAGATAGTGAATGTGGTTCCGAAGTTGAAGATGGGGAATCTCTCAATGATATGGCCAGAGATGTCGACATAAATATCCCTCAAGGCCAAGATATGGGCATATTAACACCTCAAGGTCAAGATTTGTTTAGATATGTTAGTGCTGTAAAAAAATCTGCAGGATTCGAGGCAGAAGAGACGTCAGTGTCAGCAAATGACCCAATTAGTTTTGACTGACATATAAATGGTTTAGAAGATCCGTTTGATCCAGGCTGGATTCAGCCATAAGGCATCTTGGTTTTCAATTTGCCCCTCCCAAATCAATACAAGGACTATCTGTAATATTGGTTTTTTTCAAATCTGCTGATCAATTTGTACTCTAAGCATGATAGTAGTACAACATTTAGTATTAAAATCCATTATTTAGCTACAAATAATTTGCCTCCATCACACAAAACACTAGAATATAGAGGATATTCACGAAAATTTGATGAATACCGAAAATATCTCGTGAGTGGCTACAAAGAAATATGAGGATCTTCACGAGCGACGCAGTCGGGAGTGAAGATCCTCATATTTCTTGTAGCCACGAACGAGATATTTTCGGTATTCATCAAATTTTCGTGAATTTTCTTTTTATTTAATGCTCTACGGCTACAAACTCTCCAATTTGTGGCCTTTATTTGCCATTAAGGCGCAAAATTTATGTGCCGAACCGGCGTCCATACAAAAATTACAACAACCAAACTCCAACCATTGGAATGTGTGAATATCCGCACAAAAAGTAGTCCCGTCTTATTTCTCCCCTAACTTTACGATTTACCAAGGCTGGCGAATTGAAATAATCGCAATGTGTTTCGAAGAAATAGAACAATAACAAAAAACACCACTTTCTTATTTTCAATAACAAGACACGTCATTTTATTTTTTTTGAACTCAATGCACTGAAGACGTGTGAAGTTGAACTGAAGAAATTTGAAAGTGATTTCGGCTTTTCGCTGGAAGGTGAATGAGAAAGTCAAACTTTGAAACCGCTGATTTAATGAATTGATTTAGTCACTGTCACTATCAATTATTCGAATTCGTTTGTATTTGGGACTCTGGAATTCATTACTGATGTGCTGACTCGTTTAAAGAACATGTGATTCGTCATCCGAACCTACGATGAAATATCGATTTCTAAATATCATTTTGATATTTCGTTTTGCCGACCGACAGGGGAATATGACTTAATTTTTCAGCGTGAATTGATGCCTGAGCATTAAATAAATGGTAATATTTTCTTACTTTTGTGTGTTGGCCATCTTGGTTGCCATGGTCATGTGACCTTATATGACCAAGTGCATATGCAATTCAAAGACCTAACCTATACTTACCAGCATACCAAATTTCAGCAAGATATTCCTCTAAACAAAACAATTATGCTCCTATATCCAAACTATATGTATTAAAATAGTACTATTCCACTGGGTGCATGGCATTGGCATGTACTGCTGTGGTGCTGTATGGCAGTGAAAAATAGAGTTAATAACATAAGAAATATAGAATAAATAGGTACTAGGGCCGGTAATCAAATTTAAACCACTAGTAGAATAACGGTTTTAACCACTCGGCTTGCCGAGTGGTTAAAACCCTTATTCTACTAGTGGTTTAAATCTGATTACCGGCCCTAGTACTTATTTATTTTATTTATACCATGCTCTTAATTAATAATCGACTTTGTCACATAAAATGGAGAAAACACGACACTTTCTACCGCAAACACACAGATTTGTTTTGTTTACATCTGCGTCGGGGGGCAGTACTTCCGGCTGTATGTGAATGCTTGATTGACAGCTAGACACATCGTCAAAGTTGATTGAATTTTCCTGGCTTTTTCAATCAAATTATTATTAACAATTCTTAAAATTTATTTTATATATTCAATTGTAGGTATTTTAAACTTAATGAGTCATTTACACGTAGTAGATAGTACCGAAAAATGTCGTATGTTTGAATGAAACATATCGCGAAGTGTGAATGTATCGAAGTTGGCAAATTGTGTCATGCCAAAGATCAAGTTGGATGACCTTCCGACTATAGCTGTAAATTTTTTTAAACCGGTAGTGGGGTTAAAAGCTAAAATTTAACATACTGGCTTTTCACAGGTAGTAACATTGGTGAGCATGGTATAAATGTGTATTACAAGACAGTGTTAAGGGTGAATCCATTTGTAGTGAAAAAGACCTCAAAATTGTCCCTTGGAGTACCACAGAGTAAATAATCAGTCTGTTGAAGCAATGCAAAACTGCGAGTGGAGACAAGGTTATGTGTATGGGTGACAAATTATATTGATTTATGATTTGCTTGAGAATCAGACCAGATAGACCATTGTTGGCATCGTGAACCAACTTAACAGTTTCTATGTGTTTAACTTAGAATTCCAACATGCATGGGTATGCAGTGAATTGTGGCAAAAATTGTATTTGCCACAAGAATCACCCATGGGTTCCTTCTCGTAGGAGCATGATGTTAAACTGGTGCTTAATCAGATATTTGTTCGCGGTGGCAGTGATTTGAACCACCATAATCAGGAACAGTGTGATCTTCACAAAGTAAAGAAGTTTATATAGTCAATAGCAACTAGACAACTACGTACCCAATTGACCTAATGCCTTTCATTCAGTATATGGACAAATTAGGGCATTTATACAAATTGTTTTTATGGTGCCATTGACAATCATTTTGAACAAGTGTCTGTGTGAACAATATGGTAGTGAGAATGAAACCTTTAATGTTGCATTAAAATTGATAACAGATATTTAACCAGAGGTTAGGTTCATAAATAATTGCTGTGCACAAGTAAAACAGGTCCTGAATGATTACTGCAAATTAAGTGGACACATGCCCTCCTTGCGAGATAAACGTGGAGTGTTTAATTTTGTAGGAGAAAGGTTAAGCTCGTGTGGGACTGTCTGCTGAATCGGATTTAAGAGGTATAAATGAAAATTTAAATCGGTTGATGAGAAATCGGGCTATTATACATCATATTATTATTATTTATTTGTGTTTAAGGTCACATATTTTTGCACAATGACTAATCATGACCATGACAGTTTTACAGGTGGGGAAAGCACCTGGAGAGAATCATCAAGCAATGGAGAGCAACTGTCAGCTCCCCAACGTACTAACTCCATATATGCACGGTTACCATTGGTTGAAGACAAGAGCACCATCAACAGGCAGTACACCTTAGAACACAAGCCACCATTCCGTGGGAAAATGGGGGTGAAGTGTCTTGCCCAAATATGCAACACGTTTGCCGCAGGTGGATACCGCATGTACGTTAGTAAATACAAATTTTCAGTTCGACATATTTCAAGTTCAGGCATTGCATGTGACTATAAATGTTTCTCTGACAGCAAGTAAGCTAGTCACACCCTATAGGTTGGAGGTAGATACGTAAATCGTTGATAAACAGAGAATTAGATATTTCCAGAGTTGGGTCATGGTAGATGTGTGGACAATAAGAAATTACTTTGCCCACTGGTAGGAGGCATACATACCATGCATACAACTTTGAGTTGTTTGTTGGCATTGTTTCTTCATATGTGAGACACGGTGAAATGCGTATGTACCTCTGACATCAAGTTAAACATAGATTTACTTTTGCGACATGCATCGAGGAAGGGTTATTGTATATCATTACTGGTGTACCACTGCAGTTATCGATAACTTATCCAAAACGTAAGAATCTGAAGTATGATAGAATACTACTACCAATAGAATTAATCGGCTAAAGCCTTTGTGTATTGCGACTAGTGGACAACTATTATTACATAGTTATTTTCATAGCTGAGATAATTTCACATATCAGTTAAAATCTAAGACTGTCTTGCCAACTTTACCTGACACATTTGGAAACCTGTTTTAGGCAGAGTTAATATTATGCAGTTTACACTTTCAAAAGTGTTATGTTAGGCAGAGTTAATATGCAGTTTACACTTCCAAAAGTGTTATCCCATTTAGAAGATCTACCGGTGGATGAACAAGTGTGTTAACTTGATTCAATACAATTAACTCCCAATGAACCATTCACTGTACCCTGGTGGGCATACTTCATTGGTGGCTTGCAAACTGTCTCGACAGTTTATTGCTTATTTGTTGTATCCGGGCCCAAGGGTACATAGAGATACGGAAATGAATTCTGCGATGAAACTGTAGGCATAGCTTTTCTGTTGATGAATGGGAAATGTTGAATGCTGTTGTACCTGGTGAATTGAGGAGAGGAATGCTTCTGAGTAATTGACTAACCAATCAACAGTTTTATCTTCACCTATAGAACCCCCACAATGCAGTAGAGCTCCATCCACTTAGATACTTGAGATGATGCAACAGTCGATATGGCAAGCATGACATTAAGAGTGACAGTAAAATTAAATATTTAGTGATAAACTATATATAATTGTGTACAATGTCAGATTCAGAATCATGATCCAGAGGATTGTGTTTGACACATTATATATCCTTATGTGGGAAGGGTTAACCACGAACGTTGCTTGTCGTGAACAAATGAATTGTAACCACTGTTTCAGAATTTTGTAGAGCGGTAGGCCTGATTCCTTTTCTAAACTTTCATGACAAAATGTTTATTGAATTTGTGAGATACATGATTTACACTTATAATTTAGCCATACTTAATCAGGTTATTTTTAAGACATGATCAGAAATTTTCTTGAGATATTGCTGTGTCCAGATTTACTTTTTTTTCTATGAATGTAGACATAGGGAAAAAATATATTATTATGTAATTAACTGGAGAATATTGGTCAGACACAGGAAACTGGAGTACCCGGAGAGATCCACCGAGCATCGACGAGCAACTGTCAGCTCAACATTCTAACTCTGTTCACGCTCTGCTCAAGCAGGGTTACAGTGGTTGAAGACATGTGCACCATCGACATGCAGTATGCCTTAGTACACGGCACCATCGCGCCCCCATGTAGGCAACCAGGATAAAGTGCCTTGCCCAAGGATACAACGCGGGTCGTCCCAGACGGGGATCAAACTCGGGACCTCTAGCGTAGAAATCCAAAAGTCTACCACTGAGTCACAACGCTCCCCACTGGAGACCCATATCCCTTATTAATGTCGATTCTAAAACTGCCTCCACAGCTATCTCAAACTGCATTAAAACAATCTTACCCAAACTTATATCTGAAACCCAGCTAGGGTTTCTGAAAGGACGATAAATTGGAGAATCAACAAGACTAACTTTTGACCTCATTGAAAAATGTGAGAAAGAAAACATTGACAGGTTACTAGTTCTGCTTGATTTCGAAAAAGCATTCGATTCTCTTGAAAGGCCTTTCAAAGAGACAGCACTGGAATTTCTTAATTTTAAGAGAAAACACTGGAATTTCTTAATTCACACCTTCTACTCTAACATATTCAGTTATATACTAAATAACAGACATTGCTCAGAAAAGTCCAATTTGCAGCGGGGAGTGAGACAAGGTGATCCACTCTCCCCATACTTATTCATTCTTAGTGTGGAGATTTTATGTGCTGCCTTAAAGTTTAATCCTGACATCCGGGGTATTAAAATAAATTACTCTGAATACCTTATCAGCCAGTATGCTGATGATTCAACACTATTTCTGAGAAATGGCGATTCTCTCAATCTAGTGCTAGAGATTGTAAATTCGTTTGCTCAGTTGTCAGGTCTAAAACTAAATTTTGACAAAACGCAAATTATTTGGATTGGGTAAAAACGTGAGTCTAGTGAAAGAATCGGCACGGAACACAATGCCCATTGAGTTTAGGGTGGAAAATTCACTATTCTCTGCATCACGTATCATCTTTTTGGTGAAAATTACATAAATACAAAATTACATCGACAAAACAGAAAAGACGGAAAAACTAATGACAAACTGGTAGTTTAGGAAGTTAAGCTCACTGGAAAAACCACCGTCATAAAAACTCTGGTACTTCCAATACTTATCCACTGTCTAGATGTCTTGCCGAATCTGAACAACAACATGATAGATACAATATAGTCCAACTGTTCTAGTTTTCACGATCTGGAAAATGAGAAAAGATTAAACGCAAGATATTAATGAATAAAACTGAAGATGGGGTGGAGGGGGGGGGGGTGGTGGTACAAAAACTTGGTTTCTACCCAAAGAGGGGTTAACAAAAGTCGGAGAGCATTTAAGTAGGTTTTGGAAAAACATTCTTAACGCCTGACAACTTCTGGATGTCGGACGTTTACCGGATTTAGAGGAGATCTGTTCTGAGTCACTATTGTACAATAAGGATATAAAACTTAACTTTCTATCATCAAAAATGGTGCGATAAGGGTACATTTTTTATGTAAATGACCTCTTGAGTGAGAGTGAGGGGTTCCTTAATTTTAAAACATTCTCCACAAAATTTGGCATTAAAACGCCCTACACGGTTTATTTATGAGTTAAAAATGCAATTTTAAAACGGCGGCAGGACAAAAGGAAATGCAGAAACAAATCAGAGAATAGAGCGCAGTTAATAAAACTTTCTATCCTCTGTTTCTTCAACACATAACTTTGTACCCGATTCAGTCTCAGGTGAAAAATGGAAGAAACTTTTGCATATCAAGATCGAAGCTGTTGCTTGGGGTTCGATATACAAAGGTGCTCCCACTACTACAGATGATGCTTACCTCCACACACTGCAGTGCAAGATTTTACAAGCAGCTCTATTTACGAATGCATGCCTCTTCCAATGTAGACTATCTGAGACCGAGCTCTGCACTTTTTGTAACAACACCAAAGAGACAGTGTTACACCTTTTTGTGGAATGTTCAGTTACAAAAACAATTTTGTTACAATTGGCAGAAAAGCTTCAACAGAACTGTGGAGTGTTGGTGCCGTTGACATCTTTCATTATTCTTGGATATAATAATAATAATAATAAAAATAATAATTTGACCACCCCCTCGCTATCCTTATTCTAATATACAAAAAGTTCATTTATTCGTGCAGAGTGAGAAAATGTCGACCTAGTTTCCATGGTTTCATCGAAGTCCTTCATAACTTCCGTGAAGTAGAATTGTATTCACTTCACTTATACCCAGAAAAGAAATCACAAACCATAAAGAACAGATGGGAATTCGTGAAACTACTATTCTGTCATACAACTTATAAGCACCACGTCATCGACATACACAGGACAACACTGCTCGACATGAATCCCTCTCCCCATATTAATAAAACCCCTCCTGCTATGTAGCACTAGGCTGTACAAAATTCATGATAACAAATGGGTCTATTTATTTCTGGTTTTACATGTTTGACTCTTTAAATCTTTGTTTGTAAAAAACATTTTTTGATCTTACTCACTCATGGATTCATCATTGTACACGTATTTATTATTTTATCTGAATAAAAATATAAAAAAAAATTGTATAAAAGAGCCAGTTGAAGCCCAGATCAGGTTCCATCGTCTGACTATATGCAGCAGTAGCTACTCTTGTCAACATCGTTTTTACAATTTTTGGCAGGGCAGATGTTTACTGCCCTCAAAACTACCGTCATTCCTGCTAAAATTTCATGTTGCTCCAGTGATGAACTGATTGTTGGAACCTGATCAAACAGTCCAAGTAAGACTTTGTGGTGCGGCACAATCCTTGGAGTCCGAACAAACCACCAGGCGATTATCAAAAACACAGCTGCCATGCCACAATACCAAATACTACAACTAGCTATTGTGGTCATTTGTCCCGACAAATGACCACAATAGCCAATTGTAGTATTTGGTATTGTCGCATAGCAGCTGCGTTTTTGATAATTGTCTATAATAGCAAATACTACAATTGGCTATTGTGGTCATTTGTCAGGACTACCAGCTCTTCGATAACAGTATGGTTGTGCGTAAATCACTGCCCTCTCTGTTGTCTTCGCCAATGTCCTACTATCTATTATTCTTACTGTTGATAGGCACCTACTATTTGCTTGTATTAGACCACTGTCACTTACTCTCACTATTAGTCCCATGATAAACGTTTATGACTCTGAGAACTGAGAGATGAAGATTCGTTAGAGAAGTTATTCAAAAGTTTCTGACTTATCTGGGAAATCAGATGATCTTTGGACACATTGATGTACTACTGGGGGATCATTATCGGAGGATGATTAATGGGGTAATCATTATCAGGGGATCATTATTGGAAGGTATTATCAGAAGATCACCACTGCAGGACAATTATTGGAGGATAATCACTGGAGGATCATAATTGTGGATCATTATTGGAATATTATCATCACCAGATCACTATTGGAGGATCATTATTGGATGATCATCACTGGGGATCATTATCAAAGGATCACCATCTGGGGATCATTATTGGAGAAGCATTGGAAGATTGAAATATCATTATCAGAAGATCATTATCAGAGGATCATTACTGGAGGATCATTACCAGATCATTATTGAACATTACTGAAAGATCATTATTGGAGGATCATTATCAGAGGATCACCATTGCCAGATCATTGTCAAAGAATCATTATTGGAGGATCATTATTGATGATTTCTGGAGCATGATTAATGGTGATCATTATTAAAGAATCATTACCGAAAGATCATTATCAAAGGATCATTACTGGAGGATTATAACTGGATCTCTGAAACTCATTGTTTGGGGATCATTATTGGAGGATCATTATCATACAATAAGTATTGGAGGATCATTATCAGAAGATCATTATCAATCATAATTTGAAGATCATTTTCAGATCATTAACAGAGGATCATTACTGGAGGGTCATTGCCAGAGGATCATTATTTGAGAAACATTATCAGGGGACCATAATTGGAAGATCATCATTGGAATGTCATTTTTGGATGATTAAAGGATTAATATTATTGGAGACTCCTTGTCTGAATGTCATTATTGGAGGATCATTATTATCAAAGGATTATTATTACTGTTTGATCATTATTGGAAAATCATTTTTGAAAGAGAAGAGGGTCATAACTGAAGAATCATTATCAGAGAATTATTGAAGGATCA
Organism: Pictodentalium vernedei; assembly: GCA_031216915.1. Classification (NCBI taxonomy): domain Eukaryota; kingdom Metazoa; phylum Mollusca; class Scaphopoda; order Dentaliida; family Dentaliidae; genus Pictodentalium; species Pictodentalium vernedei. The sequence goes on from CM062294.1 coordinate 154,269,826, forward strand.
GCATGAGTGAACCATTATTGAATGATCCTTATTAGTGAACCAGTATTGGAGGATCAGAGAATCATTATTTATTATTTGAGGATCATTATCAGATGATCATTATTAGAATATTATTATTGGAGGATCATTATCAGATCATTTTTGGGAAAATCATTGTTGGACGTCCTTTTTATACTTGAAACTTTATGGCGGTGTGGAGGTGGGATTGGAGTGGCAGATCTGTTAAAGAATGTTAGGAGTGCAAAAAAAAGTTAAGATTTGAAGACAGGAGTGAATCTTTATATGTCCTATATGATCCACTTTTCACCAGAGCGAATTACATTACAGCCAACCATTACTTTGTTCCTCTAACTCATATAGATTAGTAGAAAGATGTGTTAAAATATTGAATGGTTCCCAATGAGCTTTAATATTCCCGATGCCATAATACATAGAAATAACGTCAGATCAGGAAAATAAAAAACACAGAATTCACAGTTGTTGCAAGTGTGTTATATACACCTGGAACTTAATTAAGCACCCCGTTTTCTTCGCAATGGTGTTAATAGAAACTGTCATTACATTCATGCTATCTTTAAGATGTCCAAAAATGATTGTTTTTGGAAAGAATGGTCTGTTGACAAATGAAAGACAACACAATGATGAAAATATGCAGTATTTTAATGGCGCTAATTACACATGTCTGTCACTAATGTTTTTGATGGAAAAATGTTCTCTCAACAAGTATGGTTCTTGTGATCTGAACACAATAGCAGTGTCTGACGTCAATAGCGAGAGCATCCACTACGTACCCAGATCACAGCCTGAACCCTCCTCTTAATGCTACCAGTGAGCCTTCTGATCCGGTCCAGAGGCAACTGCTGCCACTCATGTAATGCAGCTTCCAAATCGGGCAAATTCTGCACAGGCGGATTACTTGCTTGCAGACAACGTCCAAGAAAGTTGCAGATGTGTTCTAAGGGAGTCAAATCGGGGCTCATTGCAGGCCAAGGTAGTGTTGTAATAGCGTTGTTCTGAAGGAATGCTCTCACAGCATGGGAATGATGTGGCCTTGCATTGACGTCTATGAATACAGACGAGGAGCCAACAGGTGGTTGACAAAATGAGGCACAACAACCGCATTGAGAATGTCCCGGATGTACTGATGACCATTGGAATTCTCAAGTACAGTCACCATATCAAGTTTACAATCATGAGAGAGACATTCCCAGATCATTACTGATCCTCCACCACAAGGAACAGTCGGTCTGATGTTCCTGGTCACGTAAGCGGTATTTCTATGCCTTCACTCTCATGCGACCATCTATGATGTGAAGCAGGAACCTACTCTCATCTGACCAATGAAATCTCTTTCCACGTCCTGAGATTACAATGTTGTGCCATACACCACTCCAAACGTGCTGATCGGACAGAGCTGGAAGCTTGATGACCCTTCTGGACCTAATACGCAGTGCTTTGAGATGGTTTCGGACAGTTCTGTTGCACAAACGCCTTTTGGGGAGCCAAAGGCATTTCAAAACCCTCTTGAAGCAAAGGGTTCATGCCTAACCAGACATGCCAGACTCAGATCTTCCCGAGGAAATGTATTTTAGGTTTGTCCAGGCCTTGGTCAGTCCTTAACATCGCTGGTTTGTTGATTTTTTCATACAAGTCTACCGATGACAGAATGACATTAACCAAGTTGCCTTCCAATAGCTTTGAATGACATGCCTGTTGCATGCATGCCAACGATTTGCCATCCTAGTGCCTCTGACAGTCTCCTACTTGCCTTTTCAACATTTACTGCTAAAAGTAGAGACTAATTTTCTTGTTTTATACCTAGATATTGCAAGTGGATGATAGTGTTTTGTGACATTCGTGGGTAGCATGCTTCCCGTGGATGAGGGGATGTATTTAGGGTACGCTATCAACCAGAAACATCAAGTTTCACGAGATGAAATGTACCGCAAGACATAGAAATCAGTAAAACACAATAGGATACCTGCAAATTGCCGATTTTGATTGAATCGAATATCGAATCGAATTGGAGAAAAGGAATAAAATTTCAGATCAGTGGCGGCGCCAGAAATTTTTTCGTGGGGGGCAAGTAGGGGGGCAGACTCCCCATGAAGGGGGCAAATACGTAAAGGATCATATCATTACTTTATTATGAGGTAGTCGAAACTTGGACACAAAGTCCGTAATATAATGTTTTGGTTTGGTACGTCCTATGGACGTACCAAACCAAAAAATGATATTACGGACTTTGGGTCCAAGTTTCGACTAAATGTAATGGTAATTAGCGCTCCTCCTTTCAAAAAGTCCTGGATCCGCGTCTGGAGAGAGAGAAGGCAGAGATAGAGAGAGGGATAGAGAGAGGGAGGGAGGGAGGGAGAGAGAGATGGAGGGGTAGAGAGAGAGAGAGAAGAGAGAGAGAGAGAGATGGAGGGGGATAGAGAGAGAGAGGAGAGATAGAGAGAGGGAGGGGCAGAGAGAGGGAGGGAGGGAGGGAGGGAGGAAGAGAGAGTGTGTGTGTTTGGATGGATGTGTGTGTGGTGGGTGGGGGGAGCAAGTGGGGGGCAGAGCCCACATTTGGGGGCAAATGCCACCCCCCCGTGCCCCCTGTAGCGCCGCCACTGTTTCAGATCAAACTTTGACTCAAACTTCAAATTGAATCACAGTTAATGGATACTTCATCAAAAGAAAAGTTTTTTTTCTAAAATAATAACCCCGATTATTGAGTTATGTTGAGTGCATTTTTCGCCTCACCACTTCCCATGCTGTTAACTGAGATATAAACCAATATACATGCTTTTGATTAAAACTATTTGAATTGTTGACTTTGTGGCTTTGAAACTGGAGCAATAAAAATTTTTAAACGAACCTTGCTGATAGAGCTGATACCTCACTTTTATCACATGTTTCTGGGGAAAAAAAATTTCGTTTCAAATCGGATTGACTCCATTCGGTCGTGAAGACATTTGTTTTAAATAAAAATGCAGAATGACTAAAACAAAATGATAATTCAATGTCGAATGAAATCGATCCGCTTGTTGTAGCTACATCGCTACAAACACCTTTACCACTACAAGTCAGTGGCGTTTCTACTTGGAACTATACTCAATATAAAATAATGGTATCAATTACAATTTGTAAACATCACGGTTATGGCCGAAGTATATTCGGAAATATTCGAATTTCTGATTTCGAATCAAATCGAATATTGACTTTCAAATCGAATTTCCGCAGTAGCCTAAAACATAATAATCGGTAACAACTTCACTGTCATGAAACATTTCAGGGGGTGCTTAATTAAGTTTCAGGTGTATATATATAAATTTCAAAAGAGGAACTTTTATTTTTTGGCTGTTTTGGTGACATTACCTGGCATCTCATAAGCTCTCATGACCACCTCCCCCACCCCCAGTTGATTCAAATTAATGCACTTTATTATGTTCCTTAGCATATCGTTTGAGAAATTTTCAATTTAACATGGAAAAGTCGCCATATGTTGCCACCATAGGCACTAGAATCTAATATGGCCGCTATTTCCACGATTATGTACCTGTTAATTTCAACCCCAGTAAAATTGATCAAACCAATTGAAAATATGGGTAAGTTACCCTTGAATTGTGTTGATAGGAAACCAGTTTTCCTTTTGCGACACAATATGACAACCATAATCAGGATGGCCTCCAAAATGGCAGTCGGACGTAGAGAAATTAGGTAATTTTCGATGAAATATTGCACCTTTACGTCAATTACACAGGACATATCTGCGACAATGGCTCTCTGGGCCCATATATATTAGGAACAATCATTTCCTGATTCCCCATGGGAATCCTGGGAAGTAAAGCAGTGCTTGTTTACTGTGGCAAACAAACTGTTTTACTGGTAAAATAGGACCCGGTCAACAATGCCTGGTTTGGAAGTCTTCTAAAATGGGCAACATGGATATAAACGATTGGCTGCACTTGACTGTATATCAATGTAGCGACCATGATTAACCATTATGCAAAAATATGTGATGGTAGTAGGAGATATGAAGATCATCCCAATTCAGCAGGGCCAAGCAAGTGACGTAGGACGGGTTTGATTCAGAGAAAGTGTTCGATTGAACGAGAGTAAATCCAATTACCCAAATTGACCTGACAATTATTATTGTTTATTTTGCTCGAATTCCCCCAGAATCCTCGGTTCCTGCATATCCACATATCCAACTTGGTTGATATGGGCCCGGAAGGCCCATTACTGTTTCAGCTTCTTTCATATTCCTGTTTTCTTCCTACCCCATGCCTTATTTTCTACCATTCTAAATATGATTCATCTGTTTTATTATTTTTTGTCTGCTTAATCCTACTCCATTGTTCCAAAGTATACTCCAGTACTCCTTACAGCTGGAACAGTTTTAGCTTTTTGACACTTTTTATCTTTCCTAGTCCGTTATGACTTGTTTTAAACAATGGTGTTACTTCAAATTTACAGTTCTGGGGTACTGAATCTTTTTGAGCAGAAGATCCTTTAACTTGGAATAGTTTTAGATTCTAAAGGTAGTATGTCTCTAGCTACTACTTCCTATTACTGACCCTATTCTGACTATGCCAACATTCTGTTCAGTCTTCGTTATCTCTGATCCCACCCTTTGCCCTCTACCAATCAGAATGCTCAACTTCCTGTAGTGTGTAGCTACTTACACATGACTACGTTCAAAATGTATAACAACAGTATGTATGGTTCCAAAGTCTGAAGAGTTATGAGAGTAATTGCTTCTTGGGAGTAAATACTCTTTAAGACACTTATCCTCATCTCGAAAAAGGGGTACCGACGTCCAGTTGGTTGTAAAATAGGGGTGCTGTAATGGAGTGCCGAGAAACATGGATGATGATTTCTTCAAATGATCTAGAGTAATGAGAATGATTGCTTCTTGGAGTAAATACTCTAATGACTCTTTAACTCATCTCAGATAAACGGGGGTGCTGATGTCCAGTCGGTTGTAAGATAGGGGTGCTGTTAAGTGGGGTGTCAAGAGACGTGGATGGGATTGCTTCAAATAAGCTAAAGAGTAATGGGAGCAGTTGCTTTCAAAGTAATTGAAAGTTGGAATGACTTACCGTGACTGTCAGCCTGTTTTATTCCTTTAGCGAACAGCGGCCACATTTCTAAAGATAGAGTCCCAAAATTTGGCACATTTGTAAATGTTGACCCAGCATTGAACATTCTGGTATCAAATGTTTGATGTTCGACCTTCAATCAAAAGAGTGTCACATCAAACTTTTTTATCCTTTATAATATTTCCGCCGGTATCAAGCCTCCCTCTTTCAGGGATGTGGCTGGAGGCTTCTGATTGGTGGAGGGGGTGTAAGGTAGTGAATTTCCAATTTGTGGGAGGGACTGAGAGGGAGAACACCCTCCCAGTCCCTCCCCCAGTTGGAAATTCACTACCGAGAAAATTTTTGAAAATGAAGCCATGAAAGGGGGGGGGGGGGGGGGGGGGTGGGGTGGCATAAAATTGATTCTAGTAACTGAAATGCCACCACATTAATGAGAGAATTATCAAGTTATTATTATTTGGTATTATTCTGGGAATTGAATATGTACTAAACAAATGCTCAGACTGAGAACTTTGAGCAATTCACACTGTCCTAACATTAAATCAGATCTTATGCAGGAATGATCAATTTTCGATGTTTCATCATTTTGTAACTGCGAATGATGGAATTAATTCAGGATAACGATTTTACATGATGCAGTTTTCTTGAAGTGCATGTCGAGGATTTTTTTATTACGTTAAGTAATTTATTCATTTATTTATTGGTGTTTAAGGTAACATATTTTTGCACAATGGCTAATCATGACCACAACATGAGTAACAACTGAAGACCAGGGGTGAGCATTAATAAGCCATGTTGCCCATTTTAGAGAGGGTTTGCATCTCCCAGGCATTGGTGACCGGGTCCAATTTTACCAGTAAAATTACAATTAGTGAAATTACGATAAGTAAATGTACTGCAGAAATCTCATACCGATTGACATCATGCATACTTATGAAGCTTGATATTGCGTACACTGTAGTTGTAAATAGTAACAGTTGGAATTTTTGCCGATTTCAAACTGAATTGGAATTTTGTAAGTAAAGGAGACATCAGCATCACCAAAGAAGCTCTAAAATCCAGATAGATGGAATTTCCAACTACTCATGACTTGCCCTCCGAATTTCCAACTATAGGAAATTTTGGCCAGGATTGGGGGGGGGGGGGACTCACCCCCCCCCCCTGTCGCCACGTCCCTGCCCTCTTTCAAATTTTCGAAATATCTCCAACAAAAACCATATCTACTAGACGGTATTCAAATCGGAAAACAAATTTACAGAAGTCATTCAAGAAAGTATGCCCAACGCCATTTTGCAGCCAACATGGTTTCTGCGGCCATTTTTTGATGTGTATTTTGATCGTATTTCCAAATTTTCTAAAGGGAAATATTGAAAATGCGTTTGAAAAGAGAAGGTAAATACAAAAACGTAAAATTGGAATTGCTAGCATCAGATGTCAGAATTTTAAATTCCAAAATGGAGGTTAACAATTTCAAATGACTGCAAAACTGTGAAGTTTCATAAGTGTCTAATTGGTATACATGGGCTACTGGAATTGCAAAGCTAAGGTTTTTTAATGAAATATGACAAAAGTATCCTAAGCTTTGAAGAGACATCAAAATGGCGATAAATCAGAAAACTAAAAGAAAACAGTTAAAAAAAGGAAAAAATCTGACGCATTTCAATTTTTGACCCACTGTATGAAATTTGCCTCACATATTTATGGTTGTTTGCAGTTGTGCCCCTTTATTTTTTTTTTTCATTTTAAACTGAGACACTCGATGCCAGCGATACCAATTTATGTCTTTTTCTATACCTCTTATTTTCAAATTCATTTGGAACCTTAGCCTTTAGAAATTTGGGGAATGTAATATCCACAAAAAAAAATATCTAAAAATCTGATGCTGTCCTGGAAAATGACCACCCTTATGGTCGAACTCTGATGTGATGTCATAGAGGGTCACCCGGTCAAAAATTAAACTGCATCAGTTTTTTTTAATTGTTAGAATGCTGTTGGGCTAAAAATAAATAAGGGAATAGCTGTTTTTATTTTTTGCGCTTTAACGCCATTTTTAACACCATTTTGACATTTTTAGGTCACTTTGAAGTTTACCTATTTTTCACATTCTTAATTAAAAACTCAATGTTCGTGAGTCCAATTGCACCCTGTTTATACAAGATAGTTTTGCAACCTCACACTCATATTTATGGTTATGAGCAGTTGTTCACCTTTGTTTTTTTTCAGTTCAAATTGAGACATCGATCCTAATTTTACATTTTTTTACATTTTTTATTCTCAGCCTTATTTTGAGCCTAAGTCTTTCGAAATTTTGGTAATATAATTTCCACAAAAAAAAAAAAAATCTAAAATTGTGGTGCCGTCCTAGGAAATTTGCAACCGTTATGGTCGAATTGTGGTCATAGTGTCAAAAATTACAATGCATCAGATTTTTTTCAAAACTTTAGTACATTGTAGAGTAAAACAAATTAGGAGACACTTGTTGGGAAGGGAGGGGGGGGGGGGGGGCGGACGTTCATATGTCACTTTGAAGTCTGGCCTATTTTTGACATTCTGAATTGAAAGCCCTACGCTCTATAGTCCAATTGCTCCCTGTTTATGTGGAATTCAGTTTTGAAATTACCACACCTATTTGTTCTCATATGAAGCTGTCAACCTTTATTTTTTAATTTCAACTAGCGTTGCCATTTTTGACTTTTTCACGTCATTTCCAAATTTGATTTCTGGAAATGTTCCCCTCCTTGTGATTCACATTACTCTGAAAATAAAAAAAGATATTGCTGTTATATTTCACAGACTGGTCAATCGATACTTGAAATGTGCACAGCCATTTTTTACTACCATTGGTATATTTAACGCTATGATGTTATGTGTTTTCAAAACATCAACAATTATATTTCACTGGATAAAGGTAAAATCATGACATATTAGTTCATTTTAGTTCCAGTCATACTTTAGTTAGTATTACACCAATTACAAAGGTGAAAAAATCTGAAAATCTGACTTCAAACACCTGAGATATGACGTTAACCCTTCAACCAACCTAATGTGTCAAAACCGGCCAGCACTGTTCTCAAAAATCGCCATTTAATTTTCATTATTTTTTGTCTCAAAAACATAGGTTATGACCCCTCATTGGAACGAGCTCATCGAGCTCGTTCCAATGAGGGGTCATAACCTATGTTTTTGAGACAAAAAATGAAAAAAAGTAGTTGTTCAAAAATTTTTTTTGCAAGTGTCGTCTGCTTTTCATGTTTGGTAATGGGTTAATACAATCAGCATTATTATTTCATCATTTAAGTCATCGTGGATAGTTTTCATTATCATTCTTGTGATTCACGCAGCACTGTATTTATAAATGCCATGACTATCAAACTTCACACGCTGTTTTCTGTTCATTTGAGACTGCAATTAAATTTTTTTATTTCAAATTTACACACCCGATGTCAGTGATGCCTATTTTATGGGTTTTTTCTGTATCTTTTATTTTCAAACTCATTTTCAATCCTACCCGTTTGAAATCTTGCAACTGTAATCTCAGCAAACAAACCCCCATATCTAAAACTTTATTGCCGTCCTAGGAAATCTGCAACCGTTATGCCTGAACGCTGAGGTGACGTCATAGAGAGTCATATGGTCAAATATTACAATACGTCAGATTTTTCTGAAATTTTAGTATGTTGCAGAGCTAAAAAAAATTAACAGATAACTGTTTTTTTTTAATATTCGATTTGGCGCCATTTTGACGTTTTTACTCACCTCAAAGTTTACCTTATTTTTGACATTTTGCATTAAAAACGCTCTCTGCTGATTCACGTAGGTCTGTATATATAAACGACACAGCTACAAAAGTTCAAAAATGTTTTCCGCTTATTTGAGATTGTTTAGTCTTATGTTTTCATTTCAAATTATGCACCTGATGAAAAGCAGAACTTGTTTACTGCAGTAAAAAAAAAAAACGGCTGCACATCTTGGGTTCCCACAGGGCAAAATGTCACTAGTTTGGGGTCTGGATTTGTTGATGTGCATGCTGATTGCATGTGTTGCCCTCCCCGTGACATTGGCAGATCGGTCATGAATCCTGAATGCAACATAGTACTTATGTTGTAGATCATTGTGATATCTCCTACTAAAAAGGTGATGTGCATGCTGATTCCATGTGTTGACCTCTCTCTGTGAGCTTGATCTTGGTGTGACGATTCTGAATTTTGTATGGCACACACAATCCAATGGTGGTCCATATATTGTACAAGTTTCATTGTCATATCTCCTTACACTAAAAACCCATGGCCCCTGATTTGGAACAGTGTATGTGCATGCTGATTCCATGTGTTGACCTCTTTGACTTTGGACCTTGGTCGGTCTGTTGTAATTTTTGTGACACACCCTCCAGCGATGGTACAAAGGTAGTGCAAGTTTTACTGTGATATCTTTTCCCATTAAAAGTTAAGACCAGGCACAAAAAGTTATAGGATGGAAGAATCTGACTCCGCTAAGGATGGTGTATACCATATACATGTATCAAAAGATTCTGAATGGGGGTTCGTGGGAAAAAGATTTTAAAGAATATTCATCATACTGCACCAAGTTAAAATTCGGGCTCCAATGGAGAGCCCAAAAAGTAATCAGGGGACTCGATTTGAACAAACTTGAATCAGACCCCCATAAGGATGCTGTATACCAAACATCAAAAGATTCTGACGGCTGGATCTGAAGAAGACTTTTAAAGATTACTCCCTGTTCAGCACTAAGTTAAAACTCAGGCTCCCACAGACATCCAAATTATTAACCGATGGGCTTGATTTGAACAAATTTGAATCTCAGCCCTGTAAGGATTCTGTGTATCATACATAAAAAGATTCTGACTAGAGGTTCTGGAGAAAACGAGTTTTAAAAATTATTCCTCATATTGGATTAAGTTAAAATTCATGCTCCAATAGGGAGCCCAAATATTAACGTGGGGACTTCATTTGACCAAACGTGAATCTGACCCCTGCAGTGATATTGTATATCAAATATTACAAGGTGCATCCCTGCCAACTAAGACAGTCATGTATCTTCCATCATTTTCAGTGTAAACAAGTCGAAAAAGGCCCATAATGCTTGGACAAGTGATTGAACACAAGGGGCACTCACCTGACATGGTAGCCTAAATATCAACCCAGGGAATTGATTTGAACAAGTTGCATCTACCCCTCCTAAGAAAAGCTAAAACCAAATATCAAAAGATTCTGACCGGTGATCTAAAAAAAAAGATTTTTAAAGAATATTCCTCACATTGAACTAAGTTATAATTCAGACTCTCACAGGGAGCCCAAATATGAACCCAGGGACTTGGCTAGAACAAACGTGAATCTCACCCGCCTGAGGATGTAGCATACCAAATATCAAAAGATTCTGATTGGTGGATCGGAACAAGAAGATTTTTAATGAATATTCCTCACACTACACCAATTTAAACATCTGGGCTCCCACAGAGAGCCCAAATATGGACCCTGGGATTTTTTTTCAATAAACATGTGAATGAATCTTCCAAAGATGTTATATGTGAATTGGGACCATTCTTTCTGCTCTTCCTAAGGAAGCTTCACTCAAAATAAAAATTCTCAGTGCAGTGTAGTTTTGGAGGTATGGGAGTTTTCAATTTTTTCTATTTTTAGCTCTTGCAGTTCCCATTGGGCAACCAGAAATTTTTTTTTTGCATAAATTAGGTACTTATGACCAAAAAGCCCTCATATCAAATTTGATTCAAAACAGCCTCTCAGTTCAGAAAATAGAAATTTTGGTACAATTCGGGCTCCCACAGGGAGCCCAAATATGAACCCAGGGACTTCGCTTTAACAAACTTAATGTGAAGAAGAAGATTTTTGAAGAATATTCCTTATATTGAACTAAGTTATAATTGGGCTCCAACAGAGAGTGCAAATATGAACCCTAGGACTTGGCTTGAACAAACTTGAATCTCACCCCCTAATTAGGATACTGCATACCAAATATCAAAAGATTCTGATTGGTGGATCTGAAGAAGATTTTTAAAGAGTATTCCTCATACTGCACTAATTTAAACATTTTGGCTCCCATAGAGAGCCCACATATGGCCCCAGGGATCTGATTTCAATAAACATGTTAAACAATCTTCCAAAGATGTTATATGTGAAATTTGAAAGCTTTTGGAGCACTGGTTTGGGAGAAGAAGAGTCTTAAATGTTTTCCCCATTACCCATAGTGTTAAAAAATGATGACTCAGCATTTTTTCAAAATCCTGAAAAATTTCCCTATGATGAAACCAATAGCAATTTTCTTTTTGGACCATTCCATTCTGTTAGTTCTAAGGAAGCTTCACACCAAATAAGAATTCTCAGTGCCGTGTAGTTTTGGAGATATGGGCATTTAAAATTTATTCTATTTTTAGCTCCTGTGGTTCCCAAGGGGCGACGTGAAAATTAAAAAAAAAAAAAATAAGTATTTATGAACCAATAAGCCCTCATATCAAATTTGGCTCAGATCAGCCTCTCGGATTGGAAAATAGAACAATTCTTGCCCCTCCCATAACGATGACAAATATAGCCCCACGAACTTCTCTTGAACAAATCCGAGTCTACACCTCAAAAGGAAGCTGCACACCTATTATCAAATCTCTCCTACTGCTGGTTTATGAGAAAAAGATTTTTTAAGATTTAGGCACACTTTTTGGGCATGGCCTTCCCAAGGGGCGGGGCAACTTGATTTGAACAAAATCAAAATGTGATGTCATAACAAACAATCATCTCAAATTTCACTTAAATTGGTTCAGCGGTTTTGGAGAAGATGCAAACACCATGTTCACGGAACCAGACGACAGACGACGAATGGTGAGTGATTACAATAGCTCACCTTGACTTTCAGTCAGGTGAGCTAAAAACCTGTTACGTGTGAGTATCCTTTCTCCCATAATATTCCATCAGCATACCAAAGATCATTCAAATAGGATATACTGACCGAGATACAAAGTTCTAAAGTTATTATGGACGGACGGACACCATTACTAGATCCCCTGCAATATATATATTTATTTATTGGTGTTCATATTTCTACACAATGACTAATCATGACCATGACAGTTTTACAGGTGGAGGAAGCCGGAGAACCAAGTGAGAACCACCAAGCAATGACGAGCAGCTGCCAGCTCCCCAACATCGTAACTCTGCACTACAGCACAGGCAGGGTTAGATTGGTTGAAGGCATGCGCACCATGCAGTATGCCTTAGTACACGGCATCATTGTGCCCCCATGTGGACAATCAGGGTTAAGTGCCTTGCCCAAGGACACAACGCGGAAGTCAGTAGTATGTGATGTACCTTTCACCCCTCATTTGGATGATCTCATTTGGATGATCTCATGTGACGTCATGTCACGTGACCTAGTGGCGCCATGTTGTGTTGCCATGGTAACCCGCGTGCGTGGCCATGTTGTGACGTCATCTCCATAGTGATACGTGTTGTTAGTGCGCATGCGCGTGTTGTTAGGGTGATACGTGTTTCCGTCGTCCATTTTGTATACTGGAGGCCGCCATCTTGGTTTCTATGGTAGCACGTGATTGCTATGTTACCCAATTGTTCTGTAATAAGACGGGGTATGTTCGGTGGGTATGTTCGATTGTAGAAGAGTATTTTCTGGAACGACTTCCCTGGATAATTACCACAAACAACCCGACAATCCTTCCAAATCACCAAAATCCTCCCGAAATCACCAAAATTGACTTTATTTCCCCAATTTATCAGTTTAGCACGTAGTGCCATAGTACTAAGGGGTACAAGGGATGCTTTCGACTGAACAGGAGTAATGTTCTGGCTTAGAATTCTCCCAGAATCCCTTTTTGGATCCCTATCCCACGACGTTTTTCCCTATTAAGAATAGCACGTAGTGCTATAGGACAAATTTACCCAGAATTCTCTGCTTCTATCTATATATGCAATACTTTACGTCTCTCTGGCCATGTTCCTTTATTCTAGAGTATACTCCAGTAGCGTAGAAGAGCCTATTAGTTGGAACAGTTTACCTTATTATCACTATATTTAGCAATTTCTGGTCTATTCTTGTTAGTTCTGACCCTATTCCGTGTACTCTTGTTGTTTCATTTATCTAGATAATAACTAACCAATCAGATTGCTTGATTTCCCATAACCTGTATGCAGAGTTATCTCTCTTCTGTATAATAAAAGCCTATATCTAATGGCCATATCCCATGGAATCCCATTTTTTGCAAAACACCTGTGGCTATGGAATCCCTTTTTTGTCGTATGAGGCCATGATGGCTATGTAAAAACCCTCAACGAGTCCTCATTTATTATCCCTCATAGCCTCATTGAATTTTGAGGTTATGAGGACCATTAAAAATCCCTCAATGAGGTATAATTTACTACGACTCTTAGCCTCATTTCAGTATTTGAGGATACCTATGGCCTGGTATTGTATTATTCGAGGATACCTATCGAGGACACCTTTAGGAGAATCCCTTTTTTGTCGTATGAGGCCACGAGGGCTATATAAAAGCCCTCAATGAGTCCTCATTTATTATCCCTCATAGCCTCATTGAATTTTGAGGTTATGAGGACCATTAAAAATCCCTCAATGAGGGAATTTTAATACGACTCTTATCCTCATTTCAGTATTTGAGGATACCTATGGCCTGGTATTGTATTATTTGAGGATACCTATTGAGGATACCTATCGAGGATACCTTTTGGAGAATCCCTTTTGTGTCGCATTAGGCTATGTAAAAACCCTCAATGGGTCTAATGTAGTCTTATCAACCGCTTCCATCTTGTCGCCAAAGCTCCAAAGCCATTACAGGTCTATGGCCTATCTGTCCTATCATTAGCTTCGACAGCAGTCTTGTTCCATTGCGGCCTTGTACCAGTACTATTGGCTTCTGTTATTCTGCCCCATATCTCATCCATTACTTCCTAGCTATACCTATCTCAGTCTCGACTATAACATTGATCAAGGATGAATCAGATTTCCCCTGTTTACATATAAGGCATTCCGTCATTGAGATTCCTAGCCGAGTCCGTAAAATTTGGATTCCGTGTTTTAACATCGACACTCGAGGGTATGTAAAGGGTTTGATAATACCCAATTCAACAATGACTACAAGACTCTGAACAGAGACAACCAACCACTGCAAAACAATAAAGGTACAGATCCAACATAACCAAGATCGAAGTAAACATAACAAAGTGAAAGAATGTCAAACTAGTCGGATTGATCGAACTAGTTGGACAGCATGAACAGATCTGATCAAATACAATCAAGATGGAAGTGAACAAAACAAAGTGAACAAAGATCCAACACAACTAAGATCGAAGTGAACATAAAGTTTTCACCTGAATGAACTATAATCCCTAAATATAACCCAATGTTAACCCCTTAAATTGAACAAACCTGAATGAACCCTTTGAACTGAACAAAGTTTTCAACTGAATGAACTTTTTATATCTAATATAAATAAACACCCCTTGAACTGTTTGAATGAACTTTATTTCTGAACTATAACTTTAATGAAGGTATTAACACCCTTGAACTGAATGAACTCTATTTTTGAACCATATCCCAATATTAACACCTTTGAACAGAACAACATTTAACTGAATAAATTTTAAACTTAATGAAAATATAACAAAAGATGATCTGAATTTTTAAACTACAACCCATTAAACTGAATTCTTCCAATAGGGAAGGGGAATACCTTCGAGTGTCGATGTTAAAACACGGAATCCAAATTTTACGGACTCGGCTAGGAATCTCAATAACAGAATGCCTTATATGTAAACAGGGGAAATCTGACTCATCCTTGATCAATGTTATAGTCGAGACTGAGATAGGTATAGCTAGGAAGTAATGGATGAGATATGGGGCAGAATAACAGAAGCCAATAGTACTGGTACAAGGCCGCAATGGAACAAGACTGCTGTAGAAGCTAATGATAGGACAGATAGGCCATAGACCTGTAATGGCTTTGGAGCTTTGGCGACAAGGTGGAAGCGGTTGATAAGACTACATTAGACCCATTGAGGGTTTTTACATAGCCTAATGCGACACAAAAGGGATTCTCCAAAAGGTATCCTCGATAGGTATCCTCAAATAATACAATACCAGGCCAAAGGTATCCTCAAATACTGAAATGAGGATAAGAGTCGTATTAAAAAATCCCTCATTGAGGGATTTTTAATGGTCCTCATAGCCTCAAAATTCAATGAGGCTATGAGGAATAATAAATGAGGACTCATTGATGGCTTTTATATAGCCCTCGTGGCCTCATACGACAAAAAAGGGATTCTCCTAAAGGTGTCCTCGAATAATACAATACCAGGCCATAGGTATCCTCAAATACTGAAATGAGGCTAAGAGTCGTAGTAAATTATACCTCATTGAGGGATTTTTAATGGTCCTCATAACCTCAAAATTCAATGAGGCTATGAGGGATAATAAATGGGGACTCATTGAGGGTTTTTACATAGCCCTCATGGCCTCATACGACAAAAAAGGGATCCTCCTAAAGATATCCTCGATAGGTATCCTCGAATAATACAATACCAGGCTATAGGCATCCTCAAATACTGAAATGAGGCTAAGAGTCGTAGTAAATTATACCTCATTGAGGGATTTTTAATGGTCCTCATAACCTCAAAATTCAATGAGGCTATGAGGGATAATAAATGAGGACTCATTGAGGGTTTTTACATAGCCCTCATGGCCTCATACGACAAAAAAGGGATTCCATAGCCACAGGTGTTTTGCAAAAATGGGATTCCATGGGATATGGCCATTAGATATAGGCTTTTATTATACAGAAGAGAGATAACTCTGCATACAGGTTATGGGAAATCAAGCAATCTGATTGGTTAGTTATTATCTAGATAAATGAAACAACAAGAGTACACGGAATAGGGTCAGAACTAACAAGAATAGACCAGAAATTGCTAAATATAGTGATAATAAGGTAAACTGTTCCAACTAATAGGCTCTTCTACGCTACTGGAGTATACTCTAGAATAAAGGAACATGGCCAGAGAGACGTAAATTATAGCATATATAGATAGAAGCAGAGAATTCTGGGTAAATTTGTCCTATAGCACTATGTGCTATTCTTAATAGGGAAAAACGTCATGGGATAGGGACCCAAAAAGGGATTCTGGGAGAATTCTAAGCCAGAACATTACTCCTGTTCAGTCGAATGCACCCCTTGTACCCCTTTAGTACTATGGCACTACGTGCTAAACCGATAAATTGGGGAAATAAAGTCAATTTCGGTGATTTCGGGTGGATTTTGGTGATTTGGAAGGATTGTCGGGTTGTTTGTGGTAATTATCCAGGGAAGTCGTTCCAGAAAATACTCTTCTACAATCGAACATACCCACCGAACATACCCCGTCTTATTGCAGAACAATTGGGTAACATAGCAATCACGTGCTACCATAGAAACCAAGATGGCGGCCTCCAGTATACAAAATGGACGACGGAAACACGTATCACCCTAACAACACGCGCTGCGCATGCGCACTAACAACACGTATCACTATGAGATGACGTCACAACATGGCCGCTCACGCGGGTTACCATGGCAACACAACATGGTGCCACTAGGTCACGTGACATGACGTAACATGAGATCATCCAAATGAGGGGTGAAAAGTACATGACATACTACTGAAGTCTGAATCAATCGCTCAGACGGTCACCCATCCAAGGACTAACCGGATCCACTGCAAACTTCGTTTTGTGGGGTGGACATCCTTCACTGCATGGTGATCCATCGGCATACCAAAGAGGGACACACTGAAAAGTGTAGCCCGACTTTAGCTGGGGAAGAAGTGTAGCAGGGACATAAACATCATTTTGTCTGTTGAATGTCGTTCAATTTGCATAGTTTTGGGTTTTTACAACAAAGATGACCCAGTGAGTCAGGATAAGTTTAAATGGACTTTTTATATCTCACCTTTTCGAAGAGTCCAGAACCACGAAACTGTTTTGTTCATTTTCTACTTTCCAAGAGTTGCATGTGAACCCTGACACAACCTCTTTATTTTCTTAGGTGAAGGGTGAACCAAGACAATGAAGAAAAGTTATCTTGATAAGAAATTTTTTTAACAAAGATATATTCTGTATATATATCAACAACAATTGATGAAACAGGTACAGTGGAGCCCACTTAATTGGATATCTCTTAATTGTATATCCCTGTTAATTGAATATAATTTTCAAACACAAAACCATTTACCATACCTTCAGTACAAATTTGATCTGTTAATTGCATATGGGTTGTAGAGTAAACTCCTGTTAATTGTATATAAATTTTTGTAATATGTTGAAAAAATTGCTGTGACACGTTCCAAATTCCCCTTATTTATCAACCTTTTTGGCCTCATACATCCAACACAGACATTTATTCTATTATATCTTGTTTGACAGAGCTCTAAGAGCTCTGTCAAACAAGAAATAATAGAATAAATGCTCAGTTTACGTCCACAACACAGGAAACTGACCAAATCCCTGTTAATTGTATATTCCTGTTAGTTGAATAATTTTCACTGGCAAAATGGATATTCAATTAAGAGGATTCTACTGTACTTACAATGAGCATGGAGATACAAATAGAAAACACCAATCACCAAAGATCTCTGTACAACTGGATTGCTGGAATGTCAACAAAACATGTCGCCACTCAAAAGCCAACTCCTCACAAAGGCATGATGACGTGAAAGTTGTTTACTTCATCATATACCAGTGCATTTACTTTATACGAAAACTAAAAGCACTACAGTGTAGCCGCCGTGGATGGGTCACTTTCCACGGGTGGGCAATATTTCCATGGACGCAATAATATTAGATTTCAAACACTAATTATCGGAATAAACATATAAAATTTAATTAATGGAGCACCGGGTACAACCTGGTGCTTCACTAATTAAAATTTTGCTGATGATGATTTTTATTCATGTTCATGGCAACTCTACTGAACATCATCAACTTTGCCATCTCGGCACTTCTTTTTGTCAATAATAACTAAAATATATTGTAAATATTCACTCTGTGTTGACACAAAAATTATGCATATCATCAACATATTTATTTTCCGCACACATCAAAGTATATTCTTCAACCCTTTAACCCTTCACCCAATGCAGACGATAACAAAATTTATTATTAAAATTCCTCTTTTAAATTCTTTCAGAAAATTTCAACAAAACCATATCACGTGACCCCTCATTGGAACGAGCTTGACAAGCTCATTCCAAAGAGGGGTCACATGATATGGTTTTGTTGAAATTTTTTGAAAATTATTTTTTTTCAGCTATTGAATTTGCATATTATGCGGGTGGATATGTCCCGATTCGTTCGGTAAAGGGTTAACAAATGCATTCTATATCAAAATTTATGATTTTAAATATTTTTTTTTCAAATTTGTCAAAATATTCAACAAAACCATATCGTGTGACCCACTCCCCCTCCCTCCCCCCCCCCCCCACCCCCACACACTTCACTGGAACGAGCTAGGGACACATGATATGGTTTTGTTTAAATGTTCTGAAAAATAGTATCTTTATTTAACTGCTCAGTTTTTGAATTACGAGGGCAGATGCAGCCAATTTGTTAAAAGCAATCAGAGATTGTGACGCATAAGTATACTAAAAACCTTCGAGAATTTTGTTCATTTCTAGCAGCTGTTGTCCCCACTCCCTGACCCAAGTTTATCTCGGTGGAAACAATTTTCAGTATGTGACCACTGAACATTTCAACAATCCAGTTGTATAAAACGGCTCCAGGCACCCATGTCTTTAGCACTTCTTGTTCAGGTAGAAAAAAAACCCTAAGTTACACAACAGTTTCACTGAACACACGTTTATGTAGCACACAAAGCAACAAACAAAGCAAGACAAAATGATAAATGCCCTTCGTCTTTCTGGGTTTCCATATAACACACAGATCTATATTTAACTCCTGATCTGTAAGCAAGATAAAATAAAAATAAATGCCCTTCGGTTTTTCTGGGTTCCCATATCACACCAAGATCTACAGGTAACTCCTCATTTGTAAAGTATTTTCTTTAACCCTTACGTCCCCAAACAGCCACAAACAACCCCTTGTATCATATAAACCACTTTTATATTTCTCTGAAAACGTGCCAAATTTCTACTTCCTTGATAACTCTACTGGCTGGACGTCTTTATTTTGAAGGTGTTTTTACATCATTGTTGGCTGCCTGTACAAGCAGCCAACAATAATGTAGAAACACTGTTAAGTCACCTGTAGCTGTGTACTTGTATATACTGTAGTTATTAATTTCGTCAATATGCCGTCATGCTCGGAAGATTACTTCCTTCTAAGCGCCTTTCATTTTTGACTAATTCTTATTCCATTACGTTAAGTGCTGTACTAATGTGTATCGCATCATGGGAACGTAAAAATTTAGCGTCACACTTATCCTAATTGTTAAATGGGAATTATAAAATTGATCGAGATACATGTATGTCTTACAGGTCGATTTATTATCTGGCAAGTGGCTGCCTAGCTCCTAATCAAAAACCAATTTATAAAATCACCGATTCATATCTTCCTTGGGTGGCAACAAGTAAAGGTATGTTCCGCATTTCATGTTGTTCATGTTCATGGAAGATGGACAGAGACTGATCACTATAGTGCACCCTGACCTTCAGTCAGGTGAGCTATAAACTCCATTTGGCATACCAATTCCAGATTATGACGCACACATACTCCTCTCCTTGCATCTGTCTGGTGGAAAAATCCAACTCTTCAGTGTTTTAGTAGTTGTCCACACATTCCATACTGTAATTCATCAAATTAAAAGATATCAAGGTTCTGAAGTCCCCATGAAAACTCTGCCATTAATTTAGACTAGTGATGGGCAGTATATTGGACTTTTGAGTTTGGTAACAGAATAAGTAGCTGAAGTATCATTCTACCACAACACTATAAATGACACTACCAATAAGCTCAACAGTGGCATTCTTTTACCACCACTAATCATATATACAGTAATTTTGTGACTTGTTCTGTATGAATGCACCTTAATGTTTAAAGATCTATTTCAGACTTTTGCAATTTCAGAGCATGTGCCCTGACCACGCCATCTTTAGGCGGTCCTGCTGACAATAGACAAAGCACCTGAACAATGATTTCTCATCAGGTCTTGGCTGCCTTAACAGGCAAGCAAGACTTGACTAGAAATCACTGCTAAGCAATTGGACAAATGCAGGTTGTAGTCTAGTGGGAATTCAGGACAGTTGCCCTGAGGGTTAGTTAACAAAACTGAAAAGAAAATCAGTCACATTCATGAAAATGAACCTTTCATGTTATAAAGCCTTAACAGGGATTTATAAATAGCGAAAGTAGGAAAACTTGGATTGTATCGATATTCAACGATTGGTTCGGATCACTTGCATGATCATTATACTGTATAAGTAGATGGAAATGGTCATTCTTAACATTTTCCCAATGCAGGTAGATGATACTTGCAAAATAAATTCTTGAATTACTAAAATTTTTTCAATTTTTTGTCTCAAAATCATAGATTTTGATACTTCATTGGAATGTTCACAACAAACTCATTCCAATGAGGGGTTATAAGGTATTTTTGAGACAAAAACGAACACAGAATAAAAGTTGAATGGAGATTTTTGTATATAAAGCTGGATGGTTTTGTGAGTTACATTTGGTAAAGGATAAATGTTGTAAATCATCAATGGCATGGCAATTATTCAGCTACCTATTAGGGCAAGTGATTAATCGGTTAACCAAGGTTAATCCATGTGATTAATAGATCAAGAAAACCCTTTAATCATTTCAGCTCTAATTGTTGGCATTTTCAAGAAAACCATCAGCACAATGCACAATTGCGATACAAAACATGAATGATCAAACTATTAATTGTGGAATTACATAATCAGACAATGGAATAATGGATGTAAGAATGAGCGGACAGATGGACGAATATAATCCAGTATACCCCCAATCTCTTACGAGAGTTTATCCTAGAATATAACTCCTCCAGTATAGATGTTTAGATCTTCATGAAATCTCACGTGTACTTCACTATGGCATGCTCTTTCAGGCATATGATAAAGAGATGGTGCAGACACATTTTGCTGATTTATGGCAGTTTCTTCGATAATAATTAAATTTTCTGCTTGTCCAACTCGGCTTGGATAATGCCACATTGGGTGCTATGCCATGTTTGGGGTATACCCAGGGCAATTCTTGTTTTGCATGACCATATTTATTTATTTATACCTGTTTAGGCCATACAAAGTAGGTCTTCTGTTTCTCAGGCCATTATTTGTGAAATTGCATGCGGGCGAGCGTTTTTTTATTTTATTTTTTATTTCAGTAATTTCTTCTTTACCATCAAAAGTTCATGCTCTTGGTTCAAGTTTTAGGCCTCATAATCTACAGAATAGCATGGGTGGTGGGGTATTTCATCCCTTGAGTGCAAGAAGGCTTTGCAATGCTAAAGCATTGCAAAGCCTTCTTGTACTCAAGGGACAAATTTATCAATTTTTTTAACTTGGGTAAAATATCAGACATAAACCATTTAATTTTTATTTTTTTCAAATTTAAATTGGTTATAAAAAGAGAGCATGCGGCAACCAAAAGGACCATGCGGGAGGGCCTGAGAAACAGATTTTTTATTTTTGTAGGCCTTAAGGCCACATATTTCTGCACAATGGCTAAGCATGACAACAACACAGATATAAAGTGAAGTCCAGCTAATCGTTTAGACCCATATTGTCTATTTTAGAGGATTTCTATTCCAGGCATTGATTACTGGGTCCTACTTTACAAGAAAACAGAGCTTGTTTACCACAGTAAACAAGTACTGCTTCACTTCCTGGGGTTCCCACGGGGATTAACCTGTATTAATACAAAGCATGAGCAACAAAGCTTGCACATGTATGTGTACATTTAGGTCATTTGTAACTGTGAGGTCACAGCTTAAGTTTTTGTTTTGAATGATAGAGGAAGATTGCATCAGTTAGATTTCTCTACTTTAGAACTGGGATTTTGAAACACATGGACATAGGAGGTTGAAGAGCAAACTGTGATTTGTTACTCGTACATGAGCGGTGTCTGCAAGACACATATATGATGTCCCTGCAAAGTCTACCACACACAAACCACATACCATACAGGTGAAATTCTACAAAAAATTGACCAACTTCAACAACTTGTAATTTTGTGAAATATTGAAGCAAATCAAAATCCTGTCAATATGCACACCTCTGGTATATGTACATTACATGTTACATATATGTGTCATTTCTGAATAAAATATTAGCACAATGTTATTCTTTTTTTTATCTTTTTTGATAGTTTCCATCAATGAATGAACATTTTAGTAAATTCATGTGTTTACTGGTGTCTTTTTCCAATAAATACACAAATTTACTGAAACTCCCAGTAAATTCATGTATTTACTGACCCATTTAGGAAATACGCATATTTACTAAATGTTTCAGTAAATACACGTATTTACTGTGTTCCTGGATTTACTGTAACATGTACAAACATCCTGAGAAATAAAAAAGTTCTAGCTTGAAAATTGTGAGGAGTTAGCTGGACAAACAAAGTACCCAAGATGCTGATAGATGGACAGGAGTAAAACAAATACCCCGGAGTATTCGTCACAGTGGCATAAAGATATGCACAAATTATTTTCAGTTGTTATTTCTGTTTGACACATTGACCGACACTTTTCTATCAGCACTTGAGACATTGCAGGCTGCTGAGCTACAGCAGTAAACACAAGATCCGACCATCTTCATTTATTTATTTATTGGTATTTAAGGTCACATACTTATGCACAATGGCTAATCGTGACCGTGACAGTTTTATGGGTGGAGGAAGCCGAGTACCCAGAGAGAACTCAGAAAGAACCACCAAACATCGACAAGCAACTGTCAGCTCCTCAACAATAAAACTCTGTTCAAGCTCCGGTCAAGTAGGGTAACAGCGGTTGAAGACATGTGCACCATCGATGTGCAGTACGCCTTAGTACACGGCAGCATCATGCCCCCATGTAGGCAACCGGGATAAGGACACAATGGGGGGGGTCGTCCTGGATGAGGATCAAACTCGAGACCTCCAGCATAGAAGTCCAACAGTCTACCACTGAGCCGCTGCTCTCCCGACCATCTTCATTGATATCACATTTTTCATTTTGAAGTGATAAGTAGCAGACAAGAACACACATTTTCTTGAACGCATTGGAATGTATGACCATATACAAGTTCTTACAATACACTTAGAACTACATTGTTTGTTGATCTGTGTGATCCTTTTAGATTGGGAACTCAATTTTTATGTCTCAGATTAAGCACACCTTCATTTATTTATATTCTGGGGAAAAAACTTGTCCAAAATGGTTTTTACTCCTGTTTATTCCTATCTTTTTTTAGTGGATTAAATAAAATGTAGTATCACCCAGTTCTCTAAAATGGAGCCATATGGAGGCATTTGTGTTCTTGTTCAAAAACATGATAAAGGTACCGAGAACATGCGAGCTACAAAATAAGCAATCTGTCATTTGCAGAATGAGGTCCCCAAGGGATGAATTTGCTGATGCTATCCCACACAGTGGGCAAATTTATCCTCTGGGTACCTCTTTCTGTTTAGATTTGAGACCTTGATTCAGATTGAGGTTCACAGAGGGTAAATTTAGTGATGCTACCCTAATAATAACACTTTGGCCAGCCGCTGATTTCTCGTGGTCCTCAGACGAGAAGGCCTTGGTTACCCCTATACTACCAACTGCCTCCCTATTCCCACCTTCTCCTCTCCTCCCAACACTCGGAGACGAACTGCTTGATGACATCCCTTGCCCCATTCTTCCCAATCTCTCCGATTAGCATATTAACCCTCTCCTTTGAGTCTCCCCCTAACCACATGTCCTTCATTTTCCCATCCCACTTCCCCATTATACTCCCAGTGAATCTTACTCTTTTAGACTGATACTTTGGGCATTCTAGAAGAAAGTGTTCCAGGGTCTCCACCATGTCCAAGTTACACATCTAGCACTCCTTTTCACTGTCTTTCCCATTTTTTCCCCTCAGCTCCAGAGATCGCGACCTCAGCTTAAACAACAGTGACCCCCCAAAGGTGCCATCAAGGTACTCTTCAAAACCTGGCTTCTCTTTATCACACAGGCCACCCAAAGACCTCTTTGATTTGACCCCCTCTCGCCAATTACAGTTACAATCCTCCATGACCCTTTCTATGATGATTTTTTTACCCTGGTTTGCCCCAACGTCCAGGTCCGAGATCTCCAATGAGTAGTTCTATACTAGCTCCCTCACTTGGACCATCCACCTGGTCTTGATATTTGAATTGAAAATTCTCAGGAACATTACTTTACACCATTGGGTGCCAGGAAGATTTACCAAATAATTAAGATGACCGAGTTTCAACATGTCTATCCTGTCCCTGATCCTCATCCACCCAAGCTCACCCCCTGATTGCTTCTAGCGCTGCAGCATTACTCGACCCCGTTATCCATCGGCCTGCATCGTTCTGCAGGATTTCCAAGCTCTTTATGGCCGTCTGGTTTAGGGGTACCACTTACGTACCGTATGTTATACTTGGCAGACCCACCATTTCCCAAATGGTTTTCCCCACAAAAACCTTATTGAAACTGTTTCTCCCTATAAGTTTAATTTGGTTAAGGATTCGCTTCCCCTTCAGAATCAATTTATTTGTGTGGTTTCGGTAGATGCCTCTCCTGTAATGTTTATATTTACTCCCAAATACTTGAAATCACCTGTCTCTCCTACACTGAGAAGTTTGCTGCTGCTACCTTCCAAAATGCAGAACTCACCCACTCTCCACCTTCGAGTGGGGTCCACTTTGCTGCCCACAGGTATAACTTTGCTCTTGCTTTCATTAAGTTCGAGTCTCCATTTGCTCCCATATTTCCCAACAATTCCCAGCATTTTCGTTAGCCCCTCTTCGCTTTCTGACACTAGAACCATATCGTCTGCAAAAAAATAGCCCTGGGATCTTCAAGTCCCCAACTGCTACCCCCTCGTCATTATGCAGGAGTTCATCTCCTAAACCTTTAATGTATAATGCAAACAGGATACACCCCTGTTTTAGGCCTATCTCCATAGGCACACGTTTTGTTGTAATGTTTCCCAGGCTAAGTTCACTCTGTACATCTTTATATAATGCTTTCATAATTCCAACAAACTCGCCTCCTAAGCTGAGAGCCTCCAGATTACGCCACATACCCTCCCTCCATACTCTATCGGTAGCATCACCAAATTCACCCTCTGGGGACCTCATTTTGCAGATTACAGTCTGCTTATTTTCTGGCTTGCCTGGATGACAAGACAGGATCAAGGCCAGAAGTGAACCATAGCTAATAAAGTCACTATAAGTGGTGTTATTTAGTATATTTAACTGGTAGAGTGCTAAATTACTTTTCAATGGTCATTTGAAATGCAAGTATTTAAAAAAATAAATATCACACTAATGGCAAAAGGAACCTTAGTTTAGCAAGATGTTGCCACAAAATAATTGTTTTGTTGCAATTTATTGGAGAGTACCAAATGGCACTCTCCAATCAATTGCAAACAAACAATTTATCATTATATTAATATTTTTCTTCCATTGCCAAGCCAACAAAAAATTAGTGCAAACAGTGTGAAGCCACTATAGTGGCTTTCAGCACTTTTCTATAAGAGGCCTGATAGTGGCTTCTAGCACTCGACCAGTTAACGTTCTGTGAATGTTATACTGGGCTCTAAGGAAACAAAAGGCAAGCAACATAAAGAAATTACAATCTGCAAGTACAGTTTGAAAATATTGTTCTGCATATTTTTCCGCTTTCAGATGACTCTCACCTCTGTCTCAACACTAGTTTCAGTGACAATTAGGCCTATTCTCAGGCCCTTCCACATGGTCCTTTTGGTTGCCGCATGCTCTCTTTTTATAATCAATACAAATTAAAAAAAAAAAAAAATTAAATGGTGTATGTCTGATATTTTACCCTGTTAATAAAATTGATAAATTTGTCCCATGAGTACAATATGGCTTTGCAATGGTTCAGCATTGCAAAGCCTTCTTGCACTGAAGGGACGAAATACACCACCACACATGCTATTCTGTAGATTATGAGGCCTAAAACATAAAACAAACCAAGAACATGAATGTCTGATGGCAAAGAAATAATTACAAAAATAAAAAAATAAAATAAAAAACCACCCGTCCACATGCTATTTTACAAAAAAAATGGCCAGAGAAACAGATCAACTTTGTTGGGCCTTAGCAATATTTTACATTAGTACAAGAGTGAAACCTATTCACAATGCTTCATACAAGGCATTGTGAGAGATTTATATCATTCTAAGCTTACTTGAGAACAAAACTAAAGTCAAAAATATGAATATGAAAAAAAATTACATGATCTGTGAAAATATTTTCTTGACACACTGAGATCCCCTCCCCAATGAACAATTTTTTCTCTGCATGTACCACCCACATCCACCCTCACCCTTGCTTGAAATGCAAGTTATCTTTGAAAAATAAATTTCAAATTTGACAACAGAAGTGGATGTCATTTTTTTTAAAAACACTATTGTGACTATAAAAGAGGACAAAAAATTTTGGCTGGGTTGCGATCTAGCCAAAAATTTGCTTTCCTGCCTAGAACACAAGAATCTCTCCTTTCGAAAAATAAATCCAAGTTATCATTTGTGTTTCATTATGCAGCCTTGACTTGGAAATATTTCATTTATGAAATTTCGATCCACTGGTGTAAAGATGTTACAGATTGAAAGAGAGACTGTATTTGTAAGGCGATTAAAAAAAAATTCTTGTTTCTCAGCCACCTCCCTTTATCTCAGAAAACCTGCCTCATCAACTTTTTTTCACCTGGAAATCTCTTCTATTATGTGTTGGGTGGGTGGGTCTCAAGGGTGTGCTAAAACATGCATTCTCAAATTTTACAATTTTTTCATAATTTTCTGCAGTATATCATTATTTAAGTTCCAAACTGCTGAGATAAATCAACTCAAGGAGATTTTATAAGTGTTAATATGAGGTGAAATTTGTGCAAATGTATTTGTCACAAATGTTAAAAAATTTATAGTAATTTATATATTTTTTATACTTACCAATGACCCAGACTTAGCTGGAGCTAACTCTTAAAATTTCAGGGCCAAACACAAATTTTGCCCCCCCCCCCCAATCCCCAAAATTTGCATCAAAATCCAAAAAATCTATGTCCTATATGGTCCTCCATACTTTTGTCCACTGCACATGCGCAGTGTCAAGGAATTACCGAAATTGGCACCACATCTTCATTCTTACAACCAGTGCCTGGTAAGTGTTATGTAATCAGCGGGGAGGTATGAGTTCCCAACTCATGGGAAGGCTATCCCTATCTGGGTCATTGGTAAGTATAAAAAATATATAAATTACTATAAATTTTTTAACATTTTTATACTGTACCAATGACCCAGACTTAGCTGAATAGAAAAAAGGCTGGAGGGCCTAGAACATAAAGGAAAATCCAATAGGCTCAATTACATGTAAACAGAATTATCCCCTCAAGGAGAAAAGCAGAAACAGGATTTACATGTATCTTTCTTGTTTATACAAAATAAGAAAGACACATTACCAGTTCGTAATTGAGCACAATAACATCAGTGATCTCTATTAACATCCAGTATAACCCATTATACTAATTCTTTAAAGGAAAGCCAATAAATAAAGATAGACGAGAGAATGAGACTCTTTATACTCATTTAAAAGTGTCCGAGGATTGTATATTAACGCTTGTATGACACGTAATATATACAAATGCTTCACACCAAGCTACACTTTAAAAATACCACATAAATGAGATAAACATTAGCTTTACACTTTAAAACCATCCCAGCACCGACTCGGAATTACTGTCTCCAGAGGAGGTATTCCCTCGCTTTCACTATAAAGCAGGTGATATAAGGGAACACCATTTCCACCCCCCCCCCCCCCCCCCCCTTCCCCTTTCCCCTTGCTCTGGGTCAATCACCCCAGAATGAAGAGGGCAGCAAGACAGAGTCACTACTGGAACAGAAAGCCTGCATAACTACAGTTGCAACTGTTTAGTGGACGACATTCTGAGCAACAGATAACAGACCTAAACAACGCAGGCCACCAGAAATAGACTCAATATTTCTAAGGTGAAAATTTGTGAACGTAGAAGGCTGAGACCAGTATGCAGCCTTCATCAAATAGGTAATAGCAATTCCATTAGCATAAGCCCAAGATGTAGACAGCGCTCTCACTTCATGCGCCAAAATCTTAAGCACAGACTGCTGAGTAGAAGATAATTTTTCATAAGCAGTACGAATAGTCAATTGAATCGACCTTGAAATGAAATAGAATGGACCGTGATGTCCCTTCTATTAGGCAGCAGAGACAGAAAGAAATGTTTTCGTCCCTTTCTGATAAACTCAGATCTACGTTTGTAAATACGCATAGCTCTAACTGGACATAGCAAAGGCCTATGGCCATCTGAGGATGGAAGAGCCTTAACAACAAAAGGTTCAGGGTACTTATTAGGAGCCTGATTCTTAGCCAAAAATCCAACATTAGTAATAGTATTACCAACAAAGTAATAGTATTACCAACACTACGATAGTGAGAATCATCAAGAGATAGTGCATGAAACTGACTAACTCTTCTAGCAGAAGAGAAGGCTAAAAGAAAAGCTGTCTTATAAGATAAGTATTTGAAGTCTACCATGTCAAGGGGTTCAAATGGCGATTCTTTTAGCTTCAGAAGAATCAAAGCTAAATTCCACTTAGGAATTAACCTAAGGGTTCTAGGTCTATTTATCGAAAAGTTTTTAACTAACTTTGATAAAGAGACATTAGATCCAATTTGTAAGCTATCATGATGAGCATAAGTATCTGATAGCATAGACTTATAACCCTTAATAGTTATTGGCTGCAGTTTGATCTCGTCAAACAAGTAGACCAAAAAATTAGCAATGTCTGGAATGGAGGGATCATAAATATCAATAGAATGATCCCTACACCAACGAGAGAAAACCTTCCACTTAGCAGCATAATTTAGCGAAGAGGAGGTCCTCCTACAGTTAGAAATTGCATCCACTGCTCGTCCTGTAAAATGCTTGCCATGCAAGAAGGACCGCACAATGGGAATACGTTAAGGTTGAGACCTTGCGGGTTGTGATGCAGTTGTGCGCGATTTCCCCTGCAAGAGAAGGTCCTCCCATGGAGGAAGCTTCCGAGGAATGTCCCACAACAGAGACCTGAGTAGATTTATCCATGGTCTCTGGGGTAACAGAGATGCTACCAACAGAATCTCGCAGTGAGATTGATTGATTTTTAGCAGTATCTGTTGAATCAATGGAGCTGGAGGATACACGAATCCTATCATTCCGTCCCAAGATATTGAGAGAGCGTCTACTGCGAACGCTCGAGGATCTGGGCATGGCGACACATACGTCTGCAACTGATTGTTGAGATGCATCGCAAACAAGTCTATCATAGGACGATCCCATTGGTAGCAGATCTGGTTGAATACTCGTTTGTTGAGAGATCATTCTGACGGCAACATATGACCTTTCCGAGAAAGGGAGTCCACTAGAACGTTCAGACGACCTGGAATATGACGGACCGACAGAAGAACCTGATGCTCCTGAACAAACAGGATTCTCTCCGTCAAGCTGAACAACGGAATGGAATGAGTGCCTCCCTGGTTCCGAATATACGCTACTACTGTCGAATTGTCGGACAGAATTTGAACATGTGAATTCTGAATAATGTTCATCCAATGACATAGCGCAAGCCAAATTGACATCATCTCTTTGATGTTTATGTGCTTTTTAGGAACTGCAGATCCCAAAGACCCTGGCACCTCGAATCTGTTGGGCTCAAGGTTGAGCCCCAACCTGTTTGACTCGCATCCGTCATAATCGTAAAAATCGGATCCGGCAGTTGCAGTGGCACTCCCAGAGTTAACCACTGAATATCTGCCCAAGTCTGAATCTCTTGTTTTACTTGGATCGACAAGACGATGTTCGTTTCGAGCGAATGAATCTTCACACTGCAATTCTGAGTAAAAAATATCTGGCCTGGACGAGTGTGTAGGCGCCCCATCGGAATAAGATCCACGGCAGCTCCGCACAAACCTATGAGTCGCATGAATTCTCTCTCTGTTACTACATCTGAGTGAAGACAAAAGCGAGCGTAACAACTGACTAATTTCGCTCTGGGTAACGGCAGACGAACCAGATTGTTGTGCGTCTCGAAGCTCATTCCCAAGTGGATGAATGACTTGGATGGAACTAGATCCGATTTCTTTTCGTTTACTATGAAACCGAGACGTCGGAGCAGTTGAAGCAGACTCTGAACATCGTTCTGAAGCGTTATTCTGTCGCCGTACCTCTGAAGAATGTCGTCGAAGTAGGCCGACGTTACCGCAGACGAATGAGCTTGGAAATGAGTCATTACCGAGTTTATTATTCGAGTGAAGGCCCAGGGCACTAGATTCAGACCGAAGCACATTGCTCGGAACTGATAAACGACTCCTAGGACAGCGAAGCGAAGGTTCTTTCTGAACGCCGGATGTACCATGACGTGAAAGTACGCATTCTTGAGATCTATGCTCGCAGCATAATTGTTCACTTGAATGCTCGCTGTTACCGATCGAATGGTCTCCATATAAAATTTTGGAGCCACGATCCGCTTGTTTATCCAGCTTAGATCTATAACTGGACGGAACGAGCCCTCTGGTTTTGGTACCAGGAACAGGTGACTGTAGAAAACGGAAGATTCCTGGTTTTCTACGACCTCTATTGCATTCTTCTCCAGAAGAGACTGGACCTCTGATAGAAGGAAATCTCTCTTCTGAAGGTTTGACAGAAGCTGAGTCCAACGTGGACTTCGTGTTAACGGAGGTTTTTCCTTGAAGAACAGTTTTAGACCTTCCGAAATAACCCCCTGAACCCATGGGTCCTCGGTAATTGACAACCAACTGGTTAAGAATCTCAACAGCCTTCCGCCCACTGGAGCGCAATAGAGGTTCTGACCATCCCCTCCTGGACCTGCGAGGCTTGCGGGAGGAGAACTACGTCCTCCCTGACCTGCACCTCGACCAGTCGACCTAGGGGCATCTGACAGGTTGTCTTGGCCAGCATTACGACCCCTACCTGAGTCGCTACTCTGACAGTCTCTGGAGTAAGATGTAGAGGCTTTCTTAGATCCTCTATAGGAACTTCCTTTGGACATACTCGCCCCAGAAGTCCCTGACTTACTCCTCTCTGCCGAGTCCATTTTTTTTAAACGGACTTAAAGAGCAGAGAGACCGAAGCTTTCTTAGTAATCTGTTCATCGATTAGCGAAAGCTTACCATCAAAGAGAAGCTCTCCTGAAACCGGAGCGACTCGAAGAGAGTTTTTCACCTTAGAATCCACTCTTGTGGATGAAGATAGGACAGCATCACGTCTGACTAACTCCAAATTTGCCACTGAAAGGGCTGAGTTATACGTGGAATATGCTCCGGCCCTTGAAAGAACTCTCAAGGAAGTTTGAACATCCTGGAATTCTTTTCCATTGAGACGTTGTAATAACGCTCTGGTAAGGTGATCTGCGTAAGATAAGGCATCTAAACTGGCTCTGTTAGACGAGATTGTCGTCTCCAACGTACTGAAGAGAATCGACATAGACGCCGACAATGACAACTCCAAGTCTTCTGCCTGGTCGTCTAAACGCAGAGGAACTCTTGGAATGCCCTGTCCTGCCATTTCAAATCTATTTCTACTGTTGATGAATGGCAGATGTAGAGCATGAGACGATAAGAAACTGGATCTGCCAGTCTTAGAGGCTAGCCTGAAAGTTAAAAAATTTATAGTAATTTATATATTTTTTATACTTACCAATGACCCAGACTTAGCTGGTGCTAACTCCACAAAAACCAGGGCCAAACACAAATTTTGCCCCCCAATCCCCAAAATTTGCATCCAAAACAAAAAGAAATCATGTCCTAAAGGACCTCCATAGTACGACTCTACTGCGCATGCGCAGTGACGCAGTCGTCCCGAAATTGGCGCCAAATATCATTCTTACTGGCAGTGCCTGGTCAGCGCTATGTACTCAGCGGGGAGGCAAGAGTTCCCAACTCAGGGAGGGCCATCCCCGTCTGGGTCATTGGTAAGTATAAAAAATATATAAATTACTATAAATTTTTTAACATTTTTATACTGTACCAATGACCCAGACTTAGCTGAATAGTAAACAGGCTGGAGGGCCTAGGACATAGAGGAAAATCCAATAAGCTCAATTATAAAATAAAGAGGTAACCCCTTAAGGAGAAAAGGAGTATTAGGCTTTACATGTATCTTTCTTATTTAATATTTAAATTAGAAAGATACACTACCCTTAATAATTGAGCACAATAACATTCATGTTCTCTATTAACATCCAGTATAACCTTTATACTAATTAATTTTAAAGCAAGCCAATAAATAAAGTAGTCCAGAGAATTGAGACTCTTTATAATCATTAAAAGTGTCCGAGTATTGTATATTAAAGCCCGTTTGACACTTGACATATACAAATGCTTCACACCGAGCTACACTTTAAAAATAAGACATGAATGAAATTAAACATTAATATTACACTTTAAAACCATCCCGGAAGCGACTCAGAAATACTGTCTTGGAGGAGGCATTCCCTTGCTTTTCACTATAAAGCAGGTGACCTAAGGGAACACCCGCCCCCCCCCCCCCCCTTCCCCTTGCCCTGGGTCAAATAGCCCAGAGCGAAGAGGGCAGCCGGACGGAGTCACTGCCGGAACAGAAAGCCTGCATAACTATAGTTGCAACTGTTTAGTGGACGACATTCTGAGCAACAGATAACGGACCTAAACAATGCAGGTCTCCAGAAATGGACTCAATATTTCTGAGATAAAAATTAGTAAATGTGGATGGCTGAGACCAATAAGCAGCCTTCATTAAATCTGTAATAGCAACACTATTAGCATAAGCCCAGGAAGTAGAAAGAGCTCTTACTTCATGAGCAGAAATCTTAAGCACAGACTGCTGAGAAGAAGATAAATCTTCATACGCAGTACGGATAGTTAACTGAATCCATCTAGCAATAGAATGGACTGAAATGTCCTTTCTATTAGGCATCAAAGACAGAAAGAAACGTTTCCGTCCCTTTCTGATGAACTGAGATCTCTGTTTATAGATACGTAGTGCTCTAACAGGACAGAGTAAAGGCCTACGCCCGTCTGAAGACGGAAGAGCCTTAATAACAATAGGTTCCGGATATTTATTAGGAGCCTGATTCTTAGCTAAAAAACCGACATTAGTAGTGAAGGTGATAGTGTTCCCAACACTACGATAATGAGAATCATCCACCGATAGTGCATGAAGCTCACTGACTCTTCTGGCAGAAGAGAAAGCTAAGAGAAAAGCTGTCTTATAAGATAAGAATTTGAAATCTACTGTCCCAAGAGGTTCAAATGGCTTTTCCTTCAATTTAAGGAGAACCCAAGCTAAATTCCACTTAGGAATTAATCTAAGAGTTCTGGGTCTATTTATCGAAAAGTTTCTAACCAATTTCGATAAAGAGACATTAGATCCAATTTGTAAACTATCATGATGTGCATAGGTATCAGATAACATAGATCTATAACCCTTTATAGTAACAGGTTGCAGTTTGATTTCGTCAAACAAGTATACTAGAAAGTTAGCAATGTCTGGTATAGAGGGATCAAATATATCAACAGAATGATCCCTACACCAACGACGGAAAACCTTCCACTTAGCCGCATAGTTTAGCGAAGAGGAGGTCCTCCTACAGTTAGAAATCGCGTCCACTGCTCGTCCTGTAAAGTGCTTGCCATGCAAGAAGGACCGCACAACGGAAAAACGTGAAGGTTGAGACCTTGCGGGTTGTGATGTAGTTGGCGCGATTTCCCCTGCCAAAGAAGATCCTCTCGTGGAGGGAGCTTCCGCGGTAGGTCCCACAACAGACACCTGAGTAGATTTATCCACGGTCTCTGTGGCGACAGAGATGCTACCAACAGAATCTTGCATTGAGATTGTTTTATCTTTAGCAATACTTGTTGAATTAACGGCGCTGGAGGATATGCATATCCTATCATTCCGTCCCAAGGGATCGATAGAGCGTCTACTGCAAATGCTCTTGGATCCGGACACGGGGACACATACGTCTGCAACTGATTGTTGAGATGTGTCGCAAATAAGTCTATCATTGGCCGTTCCCATTGGTAGCAAATCTGATTGAATACTTGTTTGTTGAGAGTCCACTCCGACGGCAACAAGCGACCCTTTCGTGAAAGGGAGTCTGCTAGCACATTCAGACGACCCGGTATGTGACGGACCGAAAGAAGAACGTGATGTTCCAACGCAAACAGAAGGATTCTTTCCGTTAGATTGAACAACGGAACTGAATGAGTGCCTCCCTGATTCCGTATATACGCCACTACTGTCGTATTGTCGGATAGGATTTGGACATGAGCATCGTGAATAATGTCCATCCAGTGACGTAACGCAAGCCAAATTGACATCATTTCCTTGATGTTTATGTGCTTGCACAGGAATTGCGGATCCCAAAGACCCTGGCATCTCGAATCCGTTGGGATTAATGATGCACCCCAACCTGTTTGACTGGCATCCGTCATAATGGTAAAACTCGGATCCGGCAACTGCAGCGGAACTCCTTGAGTTAACCACTGAATGTTTGCCCAAGTCTGAATCTCTTGTTTCACTTGATCTGACAAGAGAACGTCTACATCGAGCGAATGAATTTTCACACTCCAATTCTGAGTCAGGAAAATTTGAAGAGGCCGTGTGCGTAGCCGTCCCATCGGAATGAGATCCGCGGCGGCTCCGCACAGACCTATCAGTCTCATAAATTCTCTCGCTGTGACTTTGTCTGTATTCAGACAATAGCAAGCGTAACAACTGACTAATTTCGCTCTGGTTAACGGCAGACGAACGAGATTGTTGTGCGTCTCGAAGCTCATTCCCAGATGAGTGAATGACTTGGACGGCACCAGATCCGACTTCTCCTCGTTTACTATGAAACCGAGACGTCGGAGCAATAGAAGAAGATTCTGAACATCGTTCTGAAGCGTTAACTCGTTGCCGTACCTCTGAAGAATGTCGTCCAGGTAGGCCGACGTTACCGCAGACGAATGAGCTCGGAAGTAGATCATTACCGAGTTCATTACCCGAGTGAAAGCCCAGGGTGCTAGATTCAATCCGAAGCACATGGCCCGGAACTGATACACCACTCCTAGGACTGCGAAGCGTAGATACTTTCGGAATGTCGGATGTACCATGACGTGAAAGTACGCATCTTTGAGATCTATGCTCGTTGCATAATCGTTCACCCGAATACTCGCTCTGACCGATCGAATCGTCTCCATATAAAACTTCGGAGCGACGATCAGCTTGTTTATCCAGCTCAAATCTATGACTGGACGGAACGAGCCGTCTGGTTTCGGAACCAGAAACAGATGGCTGTAGAATCCCAGCGATTCCTGGTTTTCTACGACCTCTACCGCGTTCTTCATTAAAAGAGACTGCACCTCTGATAGCAGAGCGTCTCTTTTCTGAGGGTTTGACGGAAGATGAGTCCACTTTGGACTTCGAGTTAATGGAGGCTTTCGTTTGAAGGATATCTTTAGACCTTCCGAAGTCACTCCTCTCACCCACGGGTCGTCCGTAATCGACGCCCACTCTTGAGAAAAACTCGACAACCTTCCGGCAACCGGAACGCGATAGAGGTTTGAGCCATCACCTCCTGGATCTGCGAGGCCTGCGGTAGGAGAAACCACGTCTTCCACGACCCGCACCTCGCCTCGTCGACCTCGGGGCGTCCGACCGATTGTCCCGGCCTGAAGGACGTCCCGAACGAGAGTCGCTATCCTGACGGTCTCTCGAATAAGAGCTAGAGGACGCACCGGAACCTCTATAGGAACCTCTCTTGGGCGGATAAGACCCAGAAGTGCCCGCCTTATTCGTGTCTGCTGTATCCGACCTTTTAGGAGCGGATCTAAACAACAGAGAATCACTAGCTTTCTTTTTAATATTATCATAAATAGCGGAAAGCTTGCCGTCAAAGAGAAGATCTCCTGAGACCGAAGCGACTCTAAGAGAGTTCTTCACCTTAGAATCCACTAGTGTGGATGTAGACAGGGCTGCGTCACGTCTAACCAACTCCAGATTTGCCACTGAAAGGGCGGAGTTACACGTGGAATAAGCTACTGCCCTTGAAAGAAGTCTTAAGGAGGATTGTATATCCTGAAACTCTTCCCCTTGAAGACGCAGTGATAACGCCTTCGTAAGGTGATCTGCGTAAGATAAGGCATCTAAATTGGCTCTGTTAGACGCAATAGCTGTTTCCAACACTGCGGTTGGAATAGAAGCTGACGACGGTAATGATAGCTCTAAGTCTTCCGCCTCGTCGTCCATACGCAGAGGAACTCTCGGTATACCCTGACATGCCGTGTCGAATTTATTCCTTGCATTAATGAAAGGCAGGTTGAGAGTATTTGCGGACAAGAAGCCTGCTTTCCCCGTCCTGGAAGCAAGTTTAAAAATAGCGTCGTTCAATAATTCAAATGTTCTTGCAACATTATTGGACTGCGACGGAAACTCGGGAGCGATGTCCCTGAACCGCTCGAAAAAATCAGAGTCCAATGACGCTATAATTCTCCTGTCCGGAAGCGCAGCAGTCTGGCCCGACGGAACAACTTGAGGAAGAAAGTGCCGGATGAAGTCCACGGCAGCTTTGTGTTGTTCCGAAAGGGATAGCTCCAATTCATCCGTATCCCTTTCACCATCCGGTCGGACCTCCCGATGTTCCCGGTCGTCCGCCCCCGATGCTTCGGCGGAGCGTACCGACCCAGCGCCGTCGGATAATTCTCGATCCGACACCGTCTCTGTCGGCTGCTGCGATAAGCTGTGCTATCTGCACTAGAATGTCCGACGTCGAGACCTGCGGAGGAGCGGTCTTTTGCTGCTTTGCCGAGGGCAGCTCCGCATCAGATGGCTCCCGCATACTTTTCCTATGCGAACGTCCTGAGTCCATCGGTCTCGAATCCCTGGCTGCCGGATGGTGTGACCTGGTCGCCGAAGAATCCTTCATCGGCGAAGCTGGCAAAATATCGGAGGTCACGCAGCCAAGGTGCGGTCGTGTGCGCCGGCGAGAAGAGGAAGCCTTAACAGTCTCTGCGGACTGCTTATACAACGGAGCGTCCCGAGCGACGGACGTATGCTCCGCTAAAGACACATTTTGTACCACAACATCTGGTCCCAGATGTTGTTGTACGAGAGAGGGGCCTCTCTCGCTCGCGGCCCGGCTGGACCTGGACGAGCTAGGAACCGGACTAAAAGGCTTCCTCCGTTCTCGTTCACTATCCGCCGTCACTGGGTGTGCATCTATTATTTTTATAGTGCTCGCATCACCCAAAATTTCCTCTTGGACCGCATCGGACGAACCCGGCTGCCGAACCATTCGGTGAATGGACGCTACACCGGGCGAGCTAGCGGACGACATTTGTCTAATCTCCATGAGCACTTTTGCCGCTAGCTCTGTATTTATTTGTGACGACGGACGCACACTTGAAGAAGATAACATGGAAACATCACCCTGTTCTGGTTCCTCTGAAATAGAAACTGAGAGAGTAGAGTGACCTTGTGGAGAAAGAGCCGGCATCGCTCTTTCTCCAGAAACAACATATCGTGACACACGTTTCCAATGTTTCTCATCCCAATGTTCACATACAGGACAGGGATTAATGCGAGAACACTGACTACAATTAATGCAATAATCATGAAAGTCAGAGGAAGATTTCTTCCTATTACAATTTGAACAAGTTCCCTTCATTGTGAAAGAACAACAATAAGTCCTAGTTACTCGCAAAAACCCCTGACACAAAGATACATAATAACATGATCCATTAATAAATGAAAAAACAATTGCAAAACAAAATAATTTTGAAAAAATATTTTTTCAGAGAAGCCCAAGTTGCTGAAAAGTAACGTTGAGCCCCGATGGATCCGATGGCAAAGTGTGGTCAAAAATTTTAAAATTATATAAAATAATTAATGAGACACTTTCGGATAATATAAATGTATCTTATAATGAGATAAACTACCTCAAAGGCAAACAGCCCCCCTCAAAAAAGGCTGTTGCCAATGAAAACAAACAGTGTAAACACAGAAGAAAACATGACTCCAGGCACTGAAAAAACTGGCCCGGAATCAGTCATCAATTACACTCTATCTGATGCAAAACAGAGACTCCCAGGGGAGAATCTGCAGAACATCAGATGGAAGATGCAGAACACAAACGTTATACACCCATGGGTGAAAACGTAACTATGGGGAAAATAACAGAAAACATTCTGTAACCAAGCAACTCTCCCAGGGAATTTTTAGAAATGAAACTTCTCAAAAATATGCCAAAAGCATGGGAGAATTGCAAGGGGGGACTTTAGAAGGTTAGGGGAGAGGAAACACTGAATAAGCAGTGCAACAATTAGCAAGAATGACAACAAGAGGCGTTTGCCTCGAAAATAGGCAACTTAACATAATTTCAACAAAAAATTTTAAGTACAGCCCTGATTATTTTTTGCCACTTCTTTTTTCCTCTCCTCCTTCTATCCTCCTTAGAATCACATTTTCTCCAAGAATTACGTGTCTGGCATCCTTTAAACTGAGATTTACAAGCACAAAGATCAGTGAGATGTTGACTGATGAAGGGCCAAACAGAGAATGATATTTGGCGCCAATTTCGGGACGACTGCGTCACTGCGCATGCGCAGTAGAGTCGTACTATGGAGGTCCTTTAGGACATGATTTCTTTTTGTTTTGGATGCAAATTTTGGGGATTGGGGGGCAAAATTTGTGTTTGGCCCTGGTTTTTGTGGAGTTAGCACCAGCTAAGTCTGGGTCATTGGTACAGTATAAAAATATAGCGTCATTCAGCAATTCAAATGTCCGTGAGTCATTTCTGGACTGGGCCGGAAACTCAGGCGCGACGTCCTTATCCCGGCCGAAAAAGACTGTGTCCAGTGACGCTATCAGTCTCTTATCTGGAATCGCAGCTCTCTGGTCCAGAGAAACAACTTCTGGAAGGTGTTGCCAGATGAAATCAACGGCCACCTTATGTTGTTCTGAAAGGGAAAATTCCAGCTCTGCTGATTCCCTTTCACCATCCGACTAGACCAAATGTGAATCTGCGGGGGAGCGTACTGACCCAGCTTCCTCAGACAGTTCCTGATCTGAAAGAGTTTCTGAAGGTTGCAGGGATGCTGCGATGAGTTGTGCTATCTGTGATAGCAAGTCTGTCACGGAGGCCTGTGGAGCCGCAGTCTTATGTTGTTTAGCTGCTGGAAGCTCCTGAGACGGTAACTCTTGCATAATTCTTTTATGCGAACGTCCCGACTGGTAAGACCTCGTGTCCTTGGCTACCGGATGGAGTGACCTGGTCGATGTGGAATCCCTGGTCGGCGAAGCAGGCTGGATATCTGTGGTTACGTAGCCAATGTGCGGTCGTGTGTGCGGATGTGTGGATGAGGAAGCCAGTAGACTAGCCGCGCCTGGCTGTCTATGCGACAGAGCGTCCTGAGCAGGAGGAGTGGATGTATGCTCCGACTGACAAACGTTACGTACAACATCTGGGCCCAGATGTTGCTGTAAGAGAGAGGGACCTCTCTTGTTCATGGTCTGGGTAGACCTGAATGAGCTAGCTACCGGACTGTCTGGCTTCCTCCGTTCCGTCGTCGCCGGGTGTGCGTGATCCGAGTTTATAGTGCTCGCAACACCCCTTCTCCTCTCCTGGACCGCAACGGACGAATCCGGCGTCACATCACCCACTTTACGAGTGATAGCTTCACCGGGTGAGCTAGCTGGTGACAAGGTCATCAATCCTACTAAGGATCTAGGCACTTGTCGTATTTCGTTGAGCACTTTTGCCGCTAGCTCTTCATCTGATTGCGACGACGGTAGCACACTTCCTGAAGACATCACGGAAACATCACCCTGTTCTTGTTCCTCTGAAAAAGAGTCTGAAAAACTAGAGTGACCCTGTGGCGAGAGGACTGGCATGGACCTCTCACCACTAACAAAATACCGTGACACACATCTCCAACATTTGCCAACCCAATTGGCACAC
This sequence comes from Pictodentalium vernedei, assembly GCA_031216915.1. Lineage (NCBI taxonomy): Eukaryota > Metazoa > Mollusca > Scaphopoda > Dentaliida > Dentaliidae > Pictodentalium > Pictodentalium vernedei. The sequence continues at coordinate 154,310,144 of CM062294.1, forward strand.
ACTGAGCAAGAATTAGTGCGAGTACACTGACTACAGCAAATACAATGAACATGAGAATCAGAGGAAGACTTCCTCGATTTACAATTTGAACAATATTCTTTCATATTTTGAAAAAATATTAAGCAGCTGTAGTACTCGCACTAACCCTTGAAAATACAAAGATACATAATAATAATATAATCCATTACAAAAATTTCGAAAAAAGAATTCAAAAGAAAAAATTTTCGAAAAAATTTTGAGATGAGCCCAAGTTCCCAAAGGGAATGATGAGCCCAAATGGATCCCAAAAAAGCCTAAGTGTGGACAAAATTTTTAAAACATGTCTAAAAATTAATGTTACACTTACGGACAATATTAATGCATCTGGCTATGAACAAAACCTTATAGAAGACAAGGAATCACTGTCAGAAGTAACCGTTGTCAACATAAACAAAAGTGAATAAAAACTGGAAACAAGACTCCAGGCACTGAAAATATGGCCCGAAATCAGTAACCAATTTTAAAACACTATCCGATGTAAAACAGAAACTTCCACAGAAGAAACTGCAGTACATCGGATGGTAGATGCATGACCAAAACGCCTAAACACCCTAGGGTGAGGGCGTAACCATGGGGAAAACAGAATAAACATTCTGTAACTATACTAAAAACTCCATAGAAATTTCAGTAAAAAAATTTCAAAAATTATGCCAAAAGCATGGGAGATTAGCTAGGGGGGTATCAAGGAAAGGGAGAGAGGAAACACTGATCAAACAGTAGAGATTTCATAGCAAGAATAAAAACATCAGGCCCATGCTCCAAAATTAGGGAAGATGAAATAATTTTGTATAAAAATTATAAGTTACAGCCCTGAACACATCCTTCTACTGTTTCTTCCTCTCATCCTCTTATTTCATCCTTGGATCCACCATTTCCTTTATGATTTTGTGTCTGGCATCATTTTAACTGAGATTATAAGCACAGATATCAGTGAGATGTTACTGATTGAAGGGCCAAACAAAGAATGAAGATTTGGCGTCAATTTCGGTACTTCCCTGACACTGCGCATGTGCAGTGGACAAAAGTATGGAGGACCATATAGGTGGATGGGTGGGTGTCTGGTTGTCAGTGTAGAAAATATGCTGGTCAATTTTTTTGGAAAAATGCTTTACAGTAGAACCTGTCTTGAGAGACCACCCCTTTTGCCAAGGAAAAGTGGTCTCTCAAGACAGATGGTCTCTCATTACTGGTTTGAGGTTTTCACTAGTCACTGAATGACCAACCAGAGATTATTTGTTGCAGAAATGGAGAAGAATTGATGTTTCAACTTTTTTTTATTATTGTTTTATTTTAATTCAGTTTTAATACAGGTGCAGAGGCATTGTTTGAGAAATTACAGTTAAAAGGACATAAATTGAAAAACTTTTTGAGATCATGATGTGAAGGGGCTGGTCCATCCAAAATAGTAATTTCTTACTTTATACCAACAAAGTGGTCTCCTCTTTCTATAAATATTTTCAGATGAATTATTTTTATAATAGTTTACAGTTATACCTTGAAAAGTCTGTTTTTGTGTCTATCAGGCAAAAATTGATTTTCCGGTCTCTCCAAACAGGTGAGTTTTTGCCACAGTTTGGCGGTCTCTCAAGACAGGTGGTCTCTCATGGCAGGTCCATTATAGAGTGAAACCATTCGGCACAAGGCCAAAGTGGTCTCTCAAGACAGGTGGTCTCTCATGACAGTGGTCTCGCAAGACAGGTTTTACTGTATAATGCACCAGATACATGAATTAATGTAAAAATGTGCTAGTATCAACTAATATTCTATTCAATGCAAAGGCTTCACTTATTCACTCAAATGTTAAAAGGAAATATGAGAATATTTTCTGTTGTTTATTCATTGTCATTGCTTTAGTATTATGACAGAGAAGGAGTGCTAGTGAATTGATTGTGACAACTGCCCTGTTTCAACTTGGTTAACATTTCCAACACGCTTTCAGATTTTAAATATTTTTCCATGACCTAGTTAAAATATAATATTCAGTATAGTTTAACTTGCTGTTATCGTGTATTAAAACTTTACCACATGTGTCATTGGTAACTTGAGATTTTCTAAAATTAACAAATATCATTTTCAACTGATTTATAATTTAGAATTAGGCAAAAATATACAAACCATACTAACAAGGTTAGTACTTGGGAGTCCCTTATGGATTCAATCATGCAGACTATTGCCAGAATCAAGTAAAAAATAAATAAATGGATCAGAATGGATTGAAGTTTTTGTCATTTTTAGCTTACTCCTATGGTACAAATCAGGGGAATAATTTAAACATATTTTATTTACGTCAAAAATGGGAATGTTCAGGGGAACATTGAGCTGTTCTGGATGAGTTTTTAAAGATCTTTGAAGCCTCATTTTGCAAACAGGAAGTGAAACTACCCTTTCTGGGTAATAAAAAGTTGTAACAAATACCTGGAACACTAGTGGAATCAAACTAATCAGTGAACTATTCTTCTTTCCATACCTATTATGATGTTTGTCAAAGCAATTCGTAATTTCAATGGGAAAGCGGGGGTGGATGTCTGAAAATGGCAGTAGAAAAATTGCACAAGGTGGTGGATGGGTGTAAAAAAGGGACATGATGTCTGCAAATTTTCTAATACCCCCCTCCCACCCACCCCCGTTTGCAACATAATAAGGTAGTTACATTTCTGATTCCAACTGTTTTCAGAACTGTTTTGGGAATAAACAAAAACAAACAACCTAAAAACAAGCCTCCCTCCCTCATCATAAAATTAAGGAAAAATTGCCTATGAAACAAGAAATTGTTTTTATTGGCCTAATTGCCAAATTGTATGAATAACAGAACAGTAAGACTTGTAATTCTATTTATAAGTGCAACATGAAGCATCTGCATACTCGACAGATGCTCAACTTAACTCTTAAGGGCTTGGACAAGTGTCCTGAAATTCCATGATACTACTGCCTCTATACATCCCGTGGCTTAGCAGTGATTTCTAGTAAAGTCTTGGCTGTCTGTTAAGGCAGAAACCTCTGCCTTGCTAATTTGTTTATTGTCATCAGGACCTCTTCAAGATAGCATGTTAGGGGTGCTTGTTCTGAGGTTGTAAAAGACGGAAAGAGGCCTTTAAGGGTTAAAGGCCAGAACAAGTGTCCTGAAATCCCACAATACCAAGGTCTCTTTTCATCCAGTGGCTTAGATGTGATTACTAGTCAAGTCTTGGCTTCCTGGTAAGGCAGCCAAGACTTGACTAGAAACCACTGCCTTGCTAATTTGTCTATTGTCAGTAGGACCTCTTCATGATAGCATGTTACAGGCACCTGTTCGTAGGTCGTAAAGGCGGAAATAGGCCTTTAAGGGTTAAACATTTTATTTTTCTGCATATTGGTGAAGACACAGGCTGTAGAAAAATATGTACACCAGTCCCTAATTTGAAGTTTCAGATGGAAGGAAGTGACCTACAAACTCAAACATGATTTACAAGAATTAATGAAAGATATACTGAAGTAACCTTAAAATATATTTAAAACCTATTTTCTCAAAACAAAATAACACACAAAATCCATAATAAACACTTGGCAGTGATTTGGAAAACTCATGATGATCAATGGTTTTAAACATTAGAAAATAATGAAATCATTTCTAATTCTCAGTGAAAAAATGATGATGGTGGGAGTTTGCTTGGAAGACTTCCTTACATGACTGTATGTTTGATCACCTGTTTTGAGGCAAGAAAGTTGGTTAACCCTTTACCTATCACGAAAAGCAGACGACACTTGCAAAAAAAATTCTTGAATAACTCTTTTTTTTCATTTTTTGTCTCAAAAACATAGGTTATGACCCCTCATTGGAACGAGCTTGACAAGCTCGTTCTAATGAGGGGTCTTTTTGGCCGTTACGTTGGGTAAAGGGTTAAAATCAGAAAAATACCCTTAACCTTTTCCCTAACAGAACTAAGATTGCTATTGCAAATATATTTTTGGAAAAGCAAAAAAACTTTTATTTTTACCTCAACACCATAGCTGATGACTCCTTAGTGGAACAAGCTCAACACGTTTGTTTCAACGAGAGGTCATAAGCAATGGTTTTGTGGCATAAATTGATTAAAAATAAAGGATTAAAATTTGAATGCTGATTTTTGTGAATGGCACTAGCCGGTTTTTGCAATTACCTTTGGTAAAGGTTTAATTTAACCATTCACCTAACATGGAATAGCAGACAACACTTGCAACAAAATACTTGAATAACTAAAAAAATTTCATTTTTTGCTTTAAAAACATCCCTTATTGGAAACAGTTCAACAGTGAGGAGGGGTCAATAACCATGATTTTTGTGGCAAGTGCTGTTCGGTTTACATTAGGGGAAAGGTTAGTCCTTTACCCAATGAATCGGCCACATCCTCCTGCGTAATATGCAAATTCAGCAGCTGAAAAAATATTATTTTTCAAACAATTTCAACAAAACCATATAATGTGACCCCTCTTTGGAACGAGCTCATCGAGCTCGTTCCAATGAGGGGTCACATGATATGGTTTTGTTGAAAGGTTCTGAAAAAGTTTAAAAATGAAATTTAAAATAATAAATTTTTATATCGTCTGTGTTGGGTAAAGGGTTAACTGAGAAATGGCTTATAAGTCACAGTCTTCTGTCATGTCTACTGGAATGAGAATATTGTTGCCACTGATTTGTTCAATAGAGGTATGATTAATGTTGGGTGAAGACCATTTGTGTTGCTCGATGATTCTCTTTAAACTTTCACACATCAACCTGTGTCTCTCATCAAGTGAATCCTCATCTACTTGTCTGCATTCATTAACATAATCTTGTGGGACAAGATCAGACGAACTGTCTCTCACTCTTGAGTCTGGTTGCGTGACTGTCGTTTCCTTGACATCTCGTGTATAACAAAATGTTTCTTTGTCAAATTTCAGTTCAATAATGCCTAGATCACCATCAAATCTGTTCTTCGTTATCTACAGATATAAAATATTTTTGAAATTTATTTTCATTTTTAAAAAAGTGTGTTCCATAAGATACCGCACAGTTGCCATGGACTGGTCACTCTCCACAAGTGGGCAATATTTCCACGGATGCAATAATATTAGATTCCAAACACTAATTACAGGAATAATCATTACAGGAATAATCATCACAAATTTAATTAATGAAGCACCGGGTACAACCCGGTGCTTCATTAATTAAACTTTTGCTGCTGATGAAATTTATTACCTGGGAAACGCATACGTGCACATCTCTGCCCACACATGGATTACGACCAATCCATGGCGACTGTGCTGTAAAACACCAGACCTGCAAATATTATAAAATTCAACGAAACCCGAAAAAGGGTTAACATAATTTTTTAGGACAACCTGTTTTTCAAGCAACCCTTTTTTGAGTGAGCATGAAAAATGACAAAGATTCTAATGTGAAAACCATTGTCAGCACTAGAGGTGGAGTTTATTTCAAATGTTTTATTCACTAGGCTGATATGCTGCATTGTAATAAAGCTGTGTTGGGCCTAAAAAAAATAAAAAATCTGTTTCTCAGGCCCTCCCGCATGGTCCTTTTGGCTGCCGCATGCTCTCTTTTTATAACCAATTTAAACTTTAAAAAAATAAAAATTAAATGGTTCATGTCTGATATTTTACCCAAGTTAAAAAAATTGATGAATTTGTCCCTTGAGTGCAAGAAGGGTTTGCAATGCTTTTGCATTGCAAAGCCTTCTTGCACTCAAGGGATGAAATACACCACCACCAATGCTGTTCTGTAGAATATGAGGCCTAAAACTTGAACCAAGAACATGAACTTTTGATTGCAAATAAGTAATTACTGAAATAAATGAAAGTGTCAATGACACTGTAGCTCAACTTAACAAACTTGAACTTGGTAAGTTATAAATGAAATGGCAAAATTGAAGATCATTGGTACCAATGTCATTTTTTTGCCAGTGGCAACATTTTTTGACAGAAACCGAAGAAAATCGATAGCTCCCATCTAGAGGCCTCCCCAAACAAGCATGCCAGGTTTCAAAGCAATCCGATCATAAATGTGCCCTGTAGGGTGTACAAAAGGGAAATATTGTGGACTGACTAGACTAAATTCTAAGAACGTTGGCCGTGGCAACATTTTTTGACGGAAATGGAAGAAAATCGATAGCCCCCATCTAGAGGTTACCATAAATAAGCATACCAGGTTTCAAAGCAATCTAATCATAAATGTGTCCTGTAGGGTGAGCCAAAGGGAAATAATATTGTGGTCTGACTAAACTAAGTTCTAAGAATGTTGGCTGCGGCAAAGTTTTTTGATGAAAATTGAAGAAAATCGATAGCTCCCATCTAGAGGTTACCCCAAACAAGCATGAAAGGTTTCAAAGCAATCCAATCATAAATGTGCCCTGTAGGGTGTGCCAAAGGGAAATATTGAGTCTTCTGAATAAACTAAGTTCTAAGAACGTTGGCCGCGGCAACATTTTTTGACGGAAATTAAAGAAAATCGATAGCCACCATCTAGAGGTCTTCCCATACAAGCATACCAGATTTCAAAGCAATCAAATCATAAATGTGCCCTGTAGGGTGTGCCAAAGGGAAATATTGTGGTCTGACTAAACTGAGTTCTAAAAACATTGGCCGCGGCAACATTTTTTGACAGAAATTGATGAAAATCGATAGCTCTCATCTAGAGGTCACCCCAAACAAGCATGCCAGGTTTCAAAGCAATCCGATCATAAATGTACCCTGTAGGGTGTCCCAAAGGGAAATATTGAGTCTTCTGACTAAACTAAGTTCTAAGAACGTTGGCCGCGGCAACATTTTTTGACAGAAATTGAAGAAAATCGATAGCTCCCACCTAGAGGTCTCCCCAAACAAGCATACCAGGTTTCAAAGCAATCTGATCATAAATGTGCCCTGTAGGGTGGGCCAAAGGGAAATATTGAGGTCTGACTAAACTAAGTTCTACGAACGTTGGCCATGGCAACATTTTTTGCCGGAAATTGAAGAAAATTGATAGCTCCCATCTAGAGGTCACCCTAAATAAGCCTACCAGGTTTCAAAGCAATCAAATCATAAATGTGCCTTGTAGGGTGTGCCAAAGGGAAATATTGTGGTTTGACTAAACTAAGTTCTAAGAATGTTGGCCGCGGCAACATTTTATGACGGCAATTGAACAAAATCGATAGCTCCCATCTAGAGGTCACCCCAAACAAGCATACCAAGTTTCAAAGTAATCTGATCATAAATGCGACCTGTGAGGTGTGCCAAAGGAAATTGTGGACGTACGTACTAACGTACTAACATACTAACGTACGTACGTACGTACGTACGTACGTACGCTGACGGACGAGAAGTGATGGCAATAGCTCAGCTTGACTTTGTCAAGTTGAGCTAAAAATAAAATAAAAAACCGCTCGCACGCATGTAATTTCACAAATAATGGCCTGAGAAATAGAAGATCTACTTTGTGTGGCCTTATAAAATACAATTATTTATTAGATATGATTTCTTTCCCAGAATTGCCCATTAATAACCTCGGCTGATATGACTTCAAACTCAGCTGATATGAGACTTATCTCGAACAACATGCACCAGTTAGAGTTGTCCCCCTTGTTGCATTACTATGAGCAGACATTTTTTTTACAGCAAAATTGTTCACCATTAGGCCTAAAATAGTTAAAAATCTGTTTCTCAGGTCCTCCCGCATGGTCCTTTTGACTACCACATGCTCTCTTTTTATAACCAATGCAAACTTCAAACCAGAGGCTCAAGTGAGCCTGAAACGCTCACCTTGCTCAAATTGTCAAAAGAGATGAGTGCATCAGTAAGTGAACAGAAGCAAGAGCAATTTTTTGATTTGCTAAGACGCAACCAAAGGCAACTTTTTTGACCCTTCATTTCTGTTGGTCCTAGGAAAGGTTCCTAGCAAGCTCTGTGCAGTGAAGTATTGAAAAACAATAACTGAACAAAATTTTTGTTTTGTTTTCAATTACTGTGGCCCCCTCTGGCACCCCCCCCCCCCCCCCCCCCCCATAAAAAAAAACAAAAAAAAAAAACAAACAAAAAACAAGAAAGAACAAGTGACTCGATTTGAACAAACTTGAATTTTACACCCCCAGAGATGTTACATACCAAATATGAAAGGATTCTCACTGGTGGACCTGAAGAAGAAGAATTTTCAAGAAATTTTCTCATATTTGACTAAGTTAAACTTTGGGCTTCAATAAGAAGCCCAAATATTAACCCAGGGACCTGATTTGAACAACCTTCAATCTAACCCTCCCAGAGGTGCTGTACACCAAATATCAAAAGAATATGACTGCTGGATCTGGAGAAGAAGATTTTTAAAGAATATTCCTCATATTGAACAAAGTTACAATTTGGGCTCACATAGGGAGCCCAAATATGAACCCAGGGACTTGGTTTGAACAAACCTGAATCTCCCTTTCCTAAGGATGCTGTATACCAAATATCAAAAGATTCTGACTGTTGGATTTGGAGAAGATTTTTAAAGAATATCCCTCATATTACACTAATTTGAACATTTGGGCTCCTGTAGAGTGCCCAAATATGGACCCAGGGGTTAAATTTCAACATCCATGTGAATCAATCTTCCACAGATGTTATATGTGAAATATGAAAGCTTTTGGAGCAGTGGTTGGGGGAGAAAAAGATTATTTTATACCTTAGGACAAAACCGATAGCGATTTTTTTTCACCATTCCTTTCTATTGGTCCTAAGGAAGCTTCACACCAAATAAAAAGTTTCAGTGCCGTGCAGTTTTGAAGATATGAGCATTCAAATTTTTTTCTATTTTTAGCTCCTGAGGTTCCCACGGGGCAGTGGGAAAATTTGTTTTGGCATGAATCAAGTACTTAGGACCCAATAATACCTCATAGCAAATTTGGTTCAAATTGGCCTCCCGGTTCGGAAAATTGAAATTTTAGGCAGGGCACAAAATAGGGATCCTCCCGTAGCAAGCCCAAATATTGACAGAGAAAATTTCTTTGAACAAACTTGAATCTTGAGTACCAAAGGAGCTTACATAACAAATATCACAGTATTCTGACTGGTGGTTCATAAGACGAAGATTTCAGAAGATGCTTTTGTGGCATCACTCACACCCCAGTGGGGGCACTGAGTTCATTTTAACAAACTGGAAAGAGGATACCTCCAATATACTGTATGTCAAATTCGAATGACGGATGTCAAGTGATGGCAAAAGCTCACACCGACTTTCAGTCAGGTGAGCCAAAAAGAAAACTTTAATTGTTTAAGTCTGATATTTTACCCAAGTTAATAAACTTGATAAATTTGCCCCTTGATTGCAACAAGGCTTTGCAATGCTTTAGCACTGCAATGCCTTCTTGCACCCAAGGGACGGAATACACCACCACCCATGCTGTTCAGGTCTGTAGGTTATGAGGCCTAAGAAATAAAACAACCAAGAACATGAACTTTTGATGGCAAAGAAATAATGACAAAAAGTAAATGAAAGTGTCACTGACACTGTAGGTTAACTTGTCTGTGTGTTGGTTTGATGAAAAGGATAATGTTCAATGTTTATGAAAGGATTATGAAATAAGACAAGAATTGTGATAATTGGGAATATGTTAATTTCTGTTCCCTGTATGCTATGTTTTCAATAAAAATAATATGAGGTGTAGACTGTACTAAAGAACTGAGGGGTGGGTTAATGTGGACCTCACAGTTAACGTATGTGGCCCTCACAGTTAATGTATGTCAATGAAAGTTACCAAGTTACAGTGAAACTATTCCAAAATGAGTCATCCTATCAAGTTACATTAAAATCCCTTCATAAATATGGCCTGTACACTGTGCTAAAGGTTTTCAGGCTTCAGGTCTGTGTAGCCATCATGGTTGACCGATTGCAACTAAAAGGGAACATCCTCATCTTGACATTATACTGAGTCATTCTACCAAGTTTCAATGAAATCCCTTCACAAATACGCCCTGTAGTCTGTGCTAAAGTTTTTTTGGTTTTGGGCTTGGGCAGCCATCATGGTTGAATGATCGTGACCAAAAGGGGACGCTCTCATTTGGGCATTATCTGGAGTCATCCTACCAAGTTACAATGAAATCCCTTCATAAATATGACCTGTAGACTGTGCTCAAGGTTTTTGGGCTTCTGGCCCTGTAGCCGGCACAGTTGACCAATCATGACCAAAGGGGGATGTCATCATCTAGGCATTATATGGAGTCAACCTAACAAGTTACAATGAAATCCTTCCATAAATATGACCTATAGACTATGCTAAACGTTTTGGGGTTTTGGGCTTGGGCAGCCACCAAGGCTAAATGATTGCGACCAAAAGGGGACGTTCTCATCTAGAAATTATTCGGAGTCATCCTACCGAGTTACAATGAAATCCCTTCATAAATATTACCTGTAGACTGTACTAAAGGTTTTCGGGCATTGGGCCCCTGTAGCCATCACAGTTGACCAATCGCGTCCAAAAGGGGACGTTCTCATCTAGACATTTTATGAAGTCAATCTACCAAGTTACAATGAAATCCCTCCATAAATATGACCTGTAGACTGGGCTGAAGGTTTCCGGGTTTTGGGACTCGGGCAGTCATCACGGTTGACAGATTGCGACCAAATGGGGAAGTTCTCATCTAGACATCATACGGAGTCATCCTACCAAGTTACAATGAAATCCCTCCATATTAAATATGACCTGCAGACTGTGCTAAAAGGTTTTGGGTTTCATGCTTGGGTAGCCATCATGGTTGACAGATCATGCCCAAAAGGGGATGTTCTCATCTAGGCATTATACAGAGGCATCCTACCAAGTTACAATGAAATCCCTTCATGAATCTGACCTGAAGACTGTGCTAATGATTTTCGGATTTTGGGCTCGGGCAGCAATACCGGTTGACCGATCACGACCAAAAGGGGGACGTTCTCATCTAGACATGACCCCAAACCTGCATATGAAATTTTGTGACGATCAGACAAGATCTACAGGGTGTAGCCTGTGCTAAAGGAAAATGTGAACAGACTCACAGACTAACAGACTCACAGACTTCTGCACGCGTGATGGCAATAGCTTATCTTGACTTTGTCAAGTTAAACTAAAAACTTTAACTACAAACTTTAACCAAAACTCTTAATGTTAACAGATGGACAGACAGACGGACAGACAGACGGACAGATGGACGAAATTCATGACTACAGGTCTCACTGTAAACAGTCAGGCTAAAAAGGATACTCAAGTTACAAATCATATTTGACAAATAATGTAGCACTCTACACAATAAGAATATACTTTGAATATGTGAAACAGGACTATGTGGACACACATTTTTTGCAGACATGCAAATAGAATATTTAGAACAGTTATTACAGACAGAAAACAGTTGCCAATACTGGAAAGCTGATAATGTGCTACAGTGGAATCCTATTAATTGAATAGCCACTTTGCCAATGAAAATTATTCAATTAACAGGAGTATTCAATTAACAGGGATTGTGTCACTTTCCTGTATTCTAGAGAGAAACTTTGCATTTATTCTATTATATCTTGTTTGACAGAGCTCCATGAGCTCTGCCAAACAATATATAATAGATTGAATGCCGGTATTGGATGTACTGAGGCCAAATAGGTCTATACACAATGGAAAACTGGGGAGAGTCAGGGTAATTTCTCGACAGGTTACAAAACTTTTTATTCAATTAACAGGAGTTTACTCTATAACCTATATTCAATTAACAGGTCAAATTTGTACTGGAGGTACGGTAAACGGTTTTGTGTTGGGATATTATATTCAATTAACAGGGTTATTCAGTTAAGAGATATCAATTAAGTGGACTCCACTGTACTACTTTTTCATGCTTGGTAAACACCTTGATGTTTGAAGTGAAAGGATTTATGTGATGACTGCAGTCACAGCACAACAGCTTTTGTGATATCACAGATGGGAAGAGATACTGCATTGATTGACTTGACAAAATTTTGAGAGAGGCAGATTGAGGCGAGACATTTTTTGGTGACATTCCAGCAATTCAGTATAGAAAAGATATCCAACACCACAAGGAACAACAGTTAACCCTTTACCTAACTCAAAAGGCAGACTACACTTGCAAACAAAAATTCTTGAATTTTTTTCATTTCTTTCGTCAAAAACTTAGCTTATGACCTCTCATTGGAATGAGCTTATGAGCTTGTTCCAATGAGGGGTCACAAACTATGTTTTTGAGACAAAAAATGAAAATTGAATGGTGATTTTTGAGAATAGCACTGGCCGGTTTTGGATGTTACGTTAGGGAAAGGGTTAACAAGGACCACTAACACAGAGGGTCTCTGATTAGTCATATTTTCATATGAATTTTGTATAACATAAAAGTTCACTAAAATCAATGTGAGCAGAGATTTACAGATGCTAAGATCGATTTTACTAAATGAGATTCAGAAGTTTTATGAAAAGTCATTACAAATTTGAGATCTTTTCAACACAAAATTTACAATTCAATGAAATAACAAGAGCACCACCTGGTTTGGCTAAATACACTCGTTAGCCATTCGAACTGCACCAACGTTGGTTGAGATCAAATGATCTAAACCACAGTTATCTGCTGGAAACCTAAAATGTTAATAGACGGTAGAATCTAAGTCAAAAAAGGGCCATAACTCATGTAAAAATAATTTGACGGAACCCATATACGAACTTGGCATATATTACTAGCTTGGTAATACACATACCAACTTTGATTGAGATCAAATAATCCAAACTGGAGATATCGGTAAGAAACCCAAAATGTTAATAGATGGTTGAGTGGAAAAGGGGCCGTTACTTATGTAAAAATAATTGGATGGAACCTATATTAAACTTGGCCTGTATTACTAGCTGGGTAATACACTGACCAACTTTGGTTGAGATCAAATAATCCAAACTGGAGTTATCGGTCGGAATCCAAAAATGTTAATGGACGGATGGACAGCCGGACAAACTGATTATATAAAACGACCATTTTTCAAATAAGCGTATAAAAAATGGAAAAGATTAATCCAATTCCCTGCCCTTCATTATGTCATGGCTGATAGGCCCTGAGATTAGCCCTGTATATGTTTTTAGTGTTCAGTGACAAAAGTGTGAAGCCACAAAAAAATAACACTTTACCACTAAGTTTAATGAAACATAGGCTCCAACAACACGAAAGTAGGCCCTGATACAGTACAGCCACTGTGGAGTGATCATTATCCATGTGTGGGTAGTGATGTCCACGCATGCATTTATCAGGTAATAAAAATCATCACCAGCAAAAGTTTAATTAATGAAACACCAAGTTGTACACGGTGCTTCATTAATTAAATTTTGGATGCTTATTCCTATAATTAGTGTTTGGAATTTAATATTATTTTGGCCCTGGAAATATTGCCCACCCGCGGAATGTGGCCAGTCCACGGCAACCATACTGTAGTCTATTCTAGGGGACTTAATTGTAGGCCCATTATGATTTCAAACTGTAAGGCCTGCAATTTTACCTCCAAAAACACCTCGCTGACAATACTACAAATCTACATGATCATAGACTAGAACAAAACAGTCCTCCATGTTTTTGCAAATAACTTATTCCAATTCCTCTTTTGATTCCATTAATACAGATCTTCTGTTTCTCAGGCCATTTTTTGTAAAATTGCATGTGGGCAGGTGTTTATTTTATTTTTGTAATTATTTTTTTTCCATCAAAATTTCTTGTTCTTGTTTTGTTTTATGTTTTAGGCCTCATAATCTAAAGAATAACATTGCAAAGCATTGCAAAGGCTTTTTGCACTCAAGGGACAAATTTATCAAATTTTTATACGACAACCAACGGCCCAGACTAGCTGGTGCAAACTTGAAATTATCAAGGACCAAACACAAATTATGAACCCCCCAATCCCTAAAATTTGCATACAAAACTGAAAATTAAAAGTCCAATCTGGCCCTCGATACTTTTACTCTCTGCGCATGCGCAGTGGTCAGGAAGAGACCGGAATTGGAGCAAACATCATTCTTTGTTTGTCCCTAAAGTCAGTAACAATGAGCTGACATCTGTGCTTTAAAATCTCCTTTTTTTGAGGATGCCAGACACAAATCAATGCAAGAATTGGTGGATCCAAGGCTGTTATTTATTTATTGGTGTTTAAGGTCACATATTTATGCACAATGGCTAATCATGACCATGACAGTTTTACGGGTGGAGGAAGCCGGAGTGCCTGGAGAGAACCACTGAGCAACGGCGAGCAACTGTCAGCTCCACAACATACTAACTCCACACAAGCAGGGTTAGCTTAGCATTGGTTGAAGACAAGTGCACCATCGACGTGCAGTACGCCTTAGTACACAATACCACCGTGCCCCCACGCAGGCAATGGCGATGAAGTGTCTTGCCCAAGGACACAACACGGCAGCCGCAGGTGGGATTCGAACCGAGGACCTCTTGGCTTGCAGCCTGCACCTCTACCTACTGAGCCACCACGCTCCCTCCAAGGCTGTTAATGGATGATGGAAGTGAACTATGGTGGTTTCATATATTCAGGGCTGTAACTTTATAATAATTATAAAAAAAATAAAAACTCCGGTGGTGAGCTGTCGGACGGTGCTGGGTCGGTCCAATCATCTGTTCACCCAGATGCAAATGACCGGTTGTCACAGCTGAATCAGTCAGATGGCGAAAGGGACAAGGAAGAGGAATACCCTTCCCTTTCGGAACAGCATATCAGTTCTTTCCACGACAGTCATGCATGCCATGTACAACTTCGCCCTAACAGTGGCAAACTGGGAGTTGATTAGACATGATGATGCCCTTGCGTCGTCATCACTTATAGATGTCAAGGTGAAAAGCTCTCTCTGAGTCGCTCTGGTCTCTGGATATACTCTATTTGACGATGAGCTTTCGTTAGTGTATGAACAGGCTATAAGAAAGCTTCCAATACACTGCTACTGAAGTCTGTGTCTCAACACACTTCAGCAGACCGGGGTAAGCGAGGTCGTTCCACTTAATCAGCTAAGGGATCTCCTCACGAGGGTACAATAAACCCTCTTATACTTACTCCGGTGATCGTCAGCATAACGACTTGGAAAAGAGGTGCAGGTCTGATCCCGACTATAGGTCAGATGCCCCTAGACGGCGAGACGAGGTTCTTCGCAGGGAGGACATGGTTTCTTCTTCCGTAAGCCTTGTTAGTCATATAGGTGATAAATAAGATCTCTATTGCTTACCAGTTGACGGAAGGTTATCAACTTAGCGAGAAACTGGATTTATGTCACGGAAGATCAGTGGGTAAAGTGTTGTCTCGGAAGGCCTATGGCTATGATTCTGAACATAACCCCCACTTACAAATGTCCGCGTTGGACAAATCTTCCGGTGGATCCCTTCAAAAGGGAGTCGCTCCTGGTGGAAGTACAGGCTCTCTTATTGAAGGAAGCAATAGAGATCGTCGAGAATAGACTTCTGTTGCTTTCCACTTAGCGGAAGGTTATCAATCTCCCAAAAAAGTGGATCAAAATTGCAGAAGATCAGTGAATGAGTATGTAGTCTCGGCAGGCCTGCAGCTATCAGTCCGAGCAAAGCTCCACTTACTACAAGTATGTGTTGGTCAAATCTTGACGAATTCTTCCGAGAGAGTCTCTCCTTGTGGAGGTATTGAAGAAAAGCAATAGAGGTTGTCGATATATTCTCCAGGTTATTTCAAATCACCTGTTTTTCGTCCTGAAGTCGGCCGAATAGTGCACAGATAGGCTGAGACAGCTGTCTTGTTTGGAATAGAGCTGTCAGAGGGAATAAGTATGTCTTTTCCCTTTCGGTATTCTATTCCTTGGCGTCAAGACATTTAATTTCATTGTGGACATCATAGTCGCCTTATGTACTGTTACAGCGGTCTTTTCTTGCGGCTAGTGTTGTAAGTCTCCATTTAGTGAGCTTTCAAGGCCGCAAGTGACAGAGATATGTCTTCAGGTAGACGAAGACACATAACTGCGTAGCTTCCTTGAGATTACTGTCTCTTTGGGAATTACAGCTATTAGAATAGTGGTTTGTCATTCCCTACCTTGCATGACAGTGGTTTTATGTCTCCAATTAGTGAGCTTTCAAGTCGCTAGTTACACGGAGATATCTGTCTTCCTGGAGAGGAAGACTTCTAGCTACGTTAGCCAGACTATGACCGCTGTCTTTTGGGATTAAAACCGATAAGATACAGTGCTTTTCGGTTTGTTTCCATAGGTGTCACAGATTTGAGTCTTATTGTTTACACCATATTAGCCTAGCAAGAATCATAAGCGAGATGGTTTCAGTAATTATGCAGTGACATAACTGAATTTATTTTCTCTTAGGACAGCTGTCTCTTTGGGAATTTAGGACTCTTAAATAGTGGCTTTTCATTCCCTACCTTGTGCAACGATAGGTGTAAGTCTCCGTTCAGCGAGCCTTCAAGGTCGCAACTTACACCAATATATCTGGCTTCACGGAGATGAAGACTTATAAGCTATGGCTAGCATTGTAAGTCTCCTAAGTGGGCTTCTAAGGCGCAGTTATCAATCTTTTATTGTCTTCACGTATAGGAAGACCTTTAGCTGATTCAGCTAGGCTGAGTTCATTGTCCTATCGGGCATGATACCTAATGTTAGAGGAGGTTATTCTCTTCCTATCGGTATGGTTTGGTGTTAGTAATATGAGGAGATAAGCTCTATTAATGATGCCATATTTACCTAGTGTAATTCTGTTGATACGGTGTATTTGCTCATCACATCCCTCTCAGTCCTTAGTGGTATTAAGGAGTTGGTCAGATGTGAGCCCTGTGGTTCCTATTCCATTTGATGACTAACACAAGAGCGATTCAAGTAATGCAGGTGAGGGGGTTCGATATGACTTTTTCGTCCCCCCCCCCCCCCACCCCCCCCAATGTGTTAAAAGCCGATTACAGGGCAGCAGGACATAGTTTTCCTCCTGTAATATACACATATACATATACATGCCTTTCATGGCTTCTCGATTGGAGGCTGGGTCGTGTTCATGGGCACGTTATCAATAAAATTGCTAGCCTTTGTGTACCTGTTTGGTTGACATGTCGGTTATCTAGGTGACATTCTCCAATGTGGCAATTAGACCACTCCGATAAGTCTCGCTCAGAGCGGCCTGGCCTTTTTACGACATATGAGTTTATTACTCAGTTAACTGCATATTAACGTTGTATTATTCATTCAGTTTCCTGGTTACACTTGTATCACTCGGTCATACCATGGTTACAAGCTGTATTCAGATGAGTACATGCAGGATTTCATTGCTTGCGTGCATAATATGTCTATTTTTAGGCAGACACATTGTTGACAAGACTATAAAAATTCTTGCTCTGCTTATAGAGCTCATGAGAATTTTGGGGGCTATTTGGATCAGTTATGGAACTGCCAATAGGCCGTCTATGTATATGTTCTCATTTTTTGGGATTATTATTCAGAGTAATATTTTCTTCTCTGAATACTCATTGGTTGTTACTAGGAACTAGGAATTATTTCGAGGACGGTCCGTGACGGGGTCTGTTAATCACAGCTTGTTCCACATTCTAATGCAGGTTTCTATGAAGATACAGTACACATTCTCATATATTCGAATGGTTCATTGGAGTGTTATTATTGGAATCAATTGGGAGCGCGGTGGCTCAGTAGGTAGAGGTGCAGGCTGCAAGCCGAGAGGTCCTCGGTTCGAATCCCACCTACAGCAACCGCGTTGTGTCCTTGGGCAAGACACTTCATCTCCATTGCCCGCATGGGGGCACGATGACGCCGTGTACTAAGGCGTACTGCACGTCGATGGTACGCATGTCTTCAACCAATCTAACCCTGCCTGTGCTGCAGTGTGGAGTTACGATGTTGGGGAGCTGGCAGCTGCTCGTCGTTGCTCGGTGGTTCTCTCCGGGTACTCCGGCTTCCTCCACCCGTAAAACTGTCACGGTCATGATTAGCCATTGTGCATAAATATGTGACCTTAAAACATCAATAAATAAATTGAAATCAATTGTACACATGAACGGGGCCACCTGTAGGTTGACTTAGAAGCGTGTTAATCCTTCAGATACTGTTTAGTTGGTATTAAATTGGACAAGTGTATGGTTGTACACTTTATATTACCGGTTTTCATCCTATCTACGTATTCTGACTCCGGTATACGTGAGAAGCGTACTCTGTTAATGACTGGAATCGCCACAATAGCCTTAGCTTCTGAAGTGACATTAAGCACCAATAATTAATAATAATTAATAACAGGGTGCTTATTGGGCAAATATATCTGGATTATTTAGTATTGCTTGGCACTGATTCCAGAGCCCTCCCCTCTTTGTTTTGAAGAATATTCCTTCAAAAAAGGGGGGGGGGGATTTTTCTTGTAAAATCTTGGTAAGTGTGTAACTATGAGTGAAGCTGTTTTTGTCTGTAGATTATATCTGATCCTAGATACAGCTTGTTTATTATTTATATATGGCATATGTTTGTGGGGGTTTGTCTCTCACTCTCAAATACGCCATCCTAATTTATGGGGCTTAGTCCGGACTAGCCTTAAAATTGGGGGCTCATTACACCCCTTTAGCATAATCAATCATGCTAAGAATATGGAATTACTTGGGTATGGCTCCTTATTTATGATATGTCTTCTCTATTATTGTATAGAGAGACATACATGTAATTCCTTTTAAATGTATTTTCCTTTCACCTTGGAATGCAGGCTTAGGTGCTATATTTGGTCTGTTAATTCTTAAGTCCTAGGCCCTCCGCCTTCTTAAGATTCAGCTTGTCTGGGCAATGGTTGTCGTATAAAAGTATGATAAATTTTAAGTAATTTGTATATTTTTTATACTTACCAATGGCCCAGATAGGGATGGCCCTCCCATGAGTGGGCACTCATACCTCCCTGCTGAGTTAATATTAGTACGCTCATCTACAAAGAATGATGTTGGTGCCAATTCCGGTCTCTTCCTAACCACAGCACATGCGCAGAAAGTAAAAGAATGGATAGGACTTTTAATTTTCGGTTTTGTATGCAAATTTGGGGGATTAGGGTTTCAAAATTTGTGTTTGGCCCTTGATAATTTCAAGTTTACACCAGCTAGTTTGGGCCATTGGTAAGTATAAATGAAAGTGTCAATGACACTGTAGCTCAACTTGTTAAGACATGTACATGTATAGTATGTGACACAGCAATGACAAACATTTAGGTAATGACCTGATAACAAAGGTACATGTAAAGTATTGTAACAGTCTGTACATAAATGCTGACCGTAGCCTGTAACAAATATATAGGTAAATTATTGGAAAGGTGGGGTGACAGTTAGATTCTAAACTAGAAAAGAAATCTTTGAGTCCCAGAGTGGGTCTGACTGAACCCAAAAATATTTGTTCTCATAGCACAGTGATAACAAAAGGCACCCAAAAACACTCGTTTCTGCCACAAGGTGATACAAAGGTACCAAAAGAAGTTTCGTGAAGATCGGTTCATAAATACAGACATGTGCACTTACTGTGAATAAGTAGCACTGAACAAATCAAAGTTCATCTAATTTGCATAATTTCTGCACGAGAAAAAAACCCGTATTATATGTGATGTATTCCATGTTACTAAACATTCCTACAAAAATTTATTCAAATCAGAACTTTCATACAGAAGTTCTGTACCACCAAGAGGCCCCAGGGGGCCTGAGGGCGCTCACCTGACATGGTAGTCTAAATATCAAACCAGGGACTTGACTTGAATAAGCTGCATACGTCCCTCCTAAGAAAAGCATATACCAACTAGATGAAGCAGTTGTGCCCACACAATACACAGGATTTTCCTTCTATTTTCAGTTCCTGCACTTTTACGTCCCAAAATTGAGATAAACGCATAAAAAACGGATTTTAAAAAAAAAATTTTCAGAAATTTTCGAAGTCCCAAACAAAATATTTTCAGCCTAAAATTTTGTTTTCTAATTAAAATTGACCAAAACGCATAAAAAACCCAAAAACTAATTTCCGGATTTTGGTCAAAAATCTTCTAAGTCCCACCCTGCCCCAAAATTTTCAGTGTAAAAAAATAAAAAAAATTTACCTTAAAATTGACCAAAATGCATAAAAAACCCAAAAAGTTAAAAAATTTATAGTAATTTATATATTTTTTATACTTACCAATGACCCAGACATAGCTGGTGCTAACTCTTAAAATATAGGGCCAAATACAAATTTTGCCCCCCAATCCCCAAAATTTGCATCTAAAATCAAAGAAAACATGCCCTGAATGGCCCTCCACACTTCACCTCTACTGCGCATGCGCAGTGTCAAGGACGTTCCGAAATTGGCGCCATTAATCATTCTTATAACCAGTGCCTGGTAAGCGCTATGTACTCAGGGAGGTATGAGTTCCCAACTCCTGGGAGGGCCATCCCCATCTGGGTCATTGGTTAGTATAAAAAATATATAAATTACTATAAATTTTTTAACATTTTTATACTGTACCAATGACCCAGACATAGCTGAATAGTAAAAAGGCTGGAGGGCCTAGGACATAGAGCAAGTTGGAATATGCTCAATTATATAAAATAGAGTCATCCCCTCTAGGGAAAAAGTAGTATTAGGCCTTACATGTATCTTTCTTATTTATGATAAATTAGAAAGATACAACACCTTCCAAAATTGAGCATCATACATCCATGTACTCTATTAATATCTAGTATAATCCTTATACTAATGATTTTTAAAGTAAGCCAATAAATAAAGTAAGTCTAGAGAATAGAGACTCTTTATACTCCTTAAAAGTGTCTGAGGATTGTATAATAACGTCCGTTTGACACGTGCTATATTCAAGAGCTATACTTTAAAAAATAAGACCTGAATGAATTTTTAAAACATAAACTTCTCACTAAAAAGCCATCCCAATAACAGCTCAGAATTACTAACTCCGGAGGAGGTATCCCCTTGTTTTCATAATAAAACAGGTGACCCAAGGGAACACCCTCCCCCCCCCCCCCCCCTTTTTCTTGCCCTGGGTCAAATAGCCCAGAGTGAAGAGGGCAGCAGAACGGAGTCACTGCCGAAACAGACAGCCTACCTAGCTATAGTAGCAACTGTTAAGTGAATGACATTCTGAGCAGTAGATAATAGACCTAACAATAGAGGCCTCCAGAAATGGACTCGATATTTCTGAGATAAAAATTCATGAATGTGGATGGCTGAGCGCAATGAGCAGCCTTCAAAAATCTATAATAGCGACACTATTAATGTAAGCCCAAGATGTAGAAGAACTCTTACTTCATGAGTTGAAATCTCAAGCACAACTGCTGAGTCAATGATATACCATAAGCAGTATCGATAGTTAATTGAATCCATTAGCAATAGAATGGAGCGTAACGTCCTTCTATTAGGCATCAAAGACAGAAGAAGCTTACGCCCGTAGTAATAAACAGATATCTGTTTATAAATACGTAAACTCTAACTAGACAGAGTAAAGGCCTATGCCCATACGAAGACAGAAGGACGTTAATAACAATAGGTTCCGGATATTTATTAGAAGCCTGACTCTTATGCAAAAATCCAACCTAAATAGTAAAGGAAGTAGTGATTCTGAAACTACGAAAGTGAGAATCATCCACCGATAGTGCATGAAGCTCACTGACTCTTCAGTAAAAGAGAAGCCAACAGAATTACTGTCTAAAAGGTCAGAATTTGAAAACTACTGTTTCCAGAGGCTCAAATGATTACTTAGCTAAATAAGAACCGAAGTTAAATTCCGTATAGAAATTTAATCTAATGATTCTAAGTCTATTTATCGAAAAGTTACTAACTGACTTAAATAAAGAGACATAAGACTCAATTGTAAACTATCATAGAGTGCATAGGTATGAGATAACATAAACCTATAACCTTAATAGTAACAGGCTGCAGTAGATCTTGTTAAACAAGTATACTAGAAAGTTGCAATGACTAGTATGGAGGGATCAACAATATCAATATAGTGATCCCTACACCAACGACGGAAGAGCCTCCACTTTAGCCGCATAGTATAGCGAAGAAGAGGTTCTTCTACAGTAAGAAATCGCGTCCAAAGCTCGTCCAGTACAATGCTAACAATGCAATAAGGACCACACAACGGAATATGTGAAGGTTGAGACCTTGCGGGTTGTGATGAAGATGACACGATTTTCCCCAGCGAAAGAAGATCCTCTCATGGAGGAAGTTTTCGCGTTAAGTCCCACAGTAGACATAGTAGTAAATTTACCCACAGTCTCTGTAAAGACAGAGATGCTATCAACAGAAATGTATTGTGGTTGTTTATCTTAGCAATACTTGCTGAAACAACAGCGCAGGAGGATACGCATATCCTATCATTCCGTCCTATTAGATCAATAGAGCATTAACAACATAAGCTCAGAGATCCGGACATGTAAACACATACGTCTGCAATTGATTAGCAAGTTGTGTCGTAAATAAATTATCATTGGGCACTCCCATTGATAGCAAATCTGATTGAATACTTGTTTGTTAAGAGTCCATTCTGATGGCAACAAGCGACCCATAAGTGAAAGGGAGTCCGGTAATACAATCAGACGACCCGGAATATGACGAACCGAAGCAGAACTTGGTGTACTATAACAAACAGAAGGATTCTTTCCATTAAATTGAATAACGGAAACGAATGAGTGCCTCCCTGGTTCCAGAGATACGCAACTACTGTCGTATTATCGGACAGGATTTGGACATGCGTTTCTGAATAATGTTCATCCAATGACATAAAGCAAGCCTAAAAAACATTATTCCGTGGAAGATAAGTGCTTGCCTAGAGACTGCGGAACCGAAAGACCCTGGCACTTCGAATCCGTTGGGATCAATATTGTATCCCAACCTGTTTGACTGGCAACCGTCATAATTATAAAACTCGGATCCGGCAACTGCAGTGGCACTCTCTGAGTCAACCACCGAATGTTTGCCCCAGTCTGAATCTCTTGCTACACTAGATAGACAAGAGAACGAGTAAATTGAGCAATTCATGGATTGCTGAAAAGTTGCCGTCGAAGAGAAGCTTCTCCGAGACCGAAACGACTCTGAGAGAGTTCTTCACCTTACTATCCACGCGCGTGGATGTAGCTAGGGCTGCGTCACATCTAACCAACTCCAGGTAGCCACTGAAGGGCGGAGTTATACGTGGACAAACTACTGCCCTCAAAAGAAATCACATTGAGGATCATATCCCGGAATTCTTTCTCTTGAAGACATAATGATAACGCCTCAGTAAGGTGGATTACGTATGATAAAGCGTCTAAGTTAAGTCTATTAGACATCATTGTCGTTTCCAACATTGTGGTTGGAAAAGACATAGACAGCGAAAAAGATAATTTCCAGTCTTTAACCACGCCGTCTAGACGCATATGAACTCTCAGTAAGCCCTGTTCTGCCAAAATAAATTATTCCTCGAAATGATAAAAGGCAGAATTAAGCATTGCGGACAAGAAACTAAACTATCATGCTTGGTAGCAGGCTTATATATATATAGCGTCGATAAATAATACACATGTTCTAATGACATTATTGGACTGTGTCGGTAAGTCAAGGACAATGTCCATGAACCGATCCAAAATTCCGTGTCCAATGACGCTATTAGTCTCTTATCCAACATCGCAGCAATGTAGTCCGAAGGAACAACCACTGGAAGATAATGTCGGAAGAAATGTATGGCAGCTTCCGATGTTCCGAAAGGGAAAACTCGAAATCGTCCGAATCCCTTTCGCCATCCTGTCGGACCCTATAAAGCGTTCGGTCGTCCGAACCTGATGCAACAGCGGAGCGCACCGACCCAGCGCCGTCGGATAATTCCTGATCCGACCGAGAAACTGTCGATTGCTGGGATGCTGCGAAAAACTGTGCTAACTTGGATAGCATGTCCGTCACTGAGGCCTGTGGAGAAGCGGTCTTACGATGCATTGCCGCTGGAAGCTCCGTGATCGTTACCCCGTGCATACTTCTATTATGCGAGCGAACGGAGTGTATAGGCCTCGTGTCCCTTGGCTACCGGATGGCGTGACCTGTTCGCCATGGAATCACTGAATGACGAAACTGGTCGGATACTCGAGGTCACGTAGCCAATGTGCGGTCGTGTGCGCTGCTGTGAGGATGAGGAA
The DNA here is from genome assembly GCA_031216915.1 of Pictodentalium vernedei. Lineage (NCBI taxonomy): Eukaryota > Metazoa > Mollusca > Scaphopoda > Dentaliida > Dentaliidae > Pictodentalium > Pictodentalium vernedei. The sequence continues at coordinate 154,334,280 of CM062294.1, forward strand.
GCATTATCGACAGTCTCTTGGACTGTCAATATAACGGAGCGTCCCGAGCGGCGGACATATGCTCCGAATGCGAAATATCTGAACCACAACATGCAGTCCTCTATGTTGTTGGACGAGAGAGGGACCTCTCTCGCTCACAGCCCGGACGGACCTGGATGAGCCAGGAACCGGACTAACAGGCTTCCTCCGATCTGTCCTCAATCCGTCGTCACTGGGTGAGTACTAAAGTTATTATAGTGCTCGCATCACCCAAATCTCCTTCCTAGACCGCAACGGACGAACCCGGCAGCCGCACCATTCGATGAATGTATGCTACACCGGGTGAGCTAGCGAATGTCACTCTGTCGATCCTACAAGGGACCTCTTAGGCGATAGACATATTCCATGAGCACTTATTGCCGCTAGCTCTTTATTAACTATGAAGACAGAGGCACACTTTGAAAGACATCTCCGTAACTTTGCGAACAAGAAACAAGAAATGCTTGGTAATAGCAAGCATAAAATAATATATATAGCGTCGTTCAATAATTCGAAAGTTTGTGTGACATTATTGGACTATGTCGGAACTGAGGGACGATGTCCCTGAACCGAACCAAAAATTTCTAAGTCCACCGACGCTATCAGTTTCTTATCCGGCATCGCAGCATTCTGGTCCGACGAAAGAACCTGTAGAAGATAAAGTCAGATGACATACACAACAGCATATGTTGTTCCGAAAGGGAAAGCTCGAAATCCTCCGAATCCCTTTCGGTATCCCGTCGGACCGGATGAAATTTTCGGACGTCCGTACCTGCTTCCGCGGAGCGTCCCGACCCAGCATCGTCGGATAATACATTATGCGACAGATTCAGTTGTTGCTGGGATGCTGCGATAAGCTGTGCTATTTGGGATAGCACGTCCGTCCCCGAGGCCTGTGCAGTAGCGGTCTTATGATGCATTGCCGCCGGAAGCTCCGTGTACGTTGACTCCCGCACACTTTCTTATGCGAACGTCCGGAGTCTGCAGGCCTCGTGTCCCTGGCTACCGGATGGTGTGACCTGGTCGCCGATGATTCTCTGATTGGCGAAGCTGACTGGATATCCGAGGTCATGTAGCCAACAGCGGTCGGATGGACCTGGACGAGCTAGGAACTGGACTAAAAGGCTTCCTCCGTTCTCCCTCTAATCCGCCGTCACTGGGTGTGCATTTGGTTGATTTATAGTGCTCGCATCACCCCAAAACTCCTTCTAGACTGCAACGGACGAACCCGGCTGCCGAACCATTCGATGAATGGACACTACACCGGGCGAGCTAGCGGACGTCAAAGGCCGTCGAACCTACTAGGGTCCTCTTAGGCAATTGGTGTATTTACATGAGCACTTTTCCGCTAGCCCTTCATTAATTGTGACGACGGAGGCACACTTTTGGAAGACATCACGGATACATCACCCTAATCTTGATCGTCTGAAATAGAAATTGATAAAGTAGAGTGACCCTGCGGGGAAAGGACCGGAATGTCCAATTCCTCACTAACATACCGTGACACACGCTTCCCATGTTGTCATCGAAATCATCACATACAGAGCAGGAGTTAGTGCGAGTACACTGACTACATATAGAATGAATATAAAAGTCAGAGGAAGATTTCCTCTTATTACAATTGACCAAAATCCTTTCAATGTGAAAAGAAAACAAAGTCCTAGTACTCGCACCAACCCCTGACAATCAAAATACATAATAATATGATCCATTAACATAGAAAAAATAATTGAAATCAAAATATTTTGAAAAAATATTTTTTCAGAACAGCCCAAGTTTCTGAAAAGTAACGTTGAGCCCCAATGGATCCCAAGCCTAAGTGTGGACAAAAATTTTAAAAATATTTTAAACAATTTATGCAACACTTACGAACAATAATAATGTATCTAGTTATGATTAAATTAACATCAAGATATTATTTTCAAGAAATCCCCCCTCACACAGAGGGCTGTTGAAAATGTAAACAATAAGTGTAAAAACACTAGAATAAGACTCCAGGCACCCAGGCCCGAAATCAGTTACCAATAATACACTATCTGATGCAAAACAGAGACTTCCAGGGAAGAAACTGCAGAACATCAGATGGTAGATGCAGAACACAATGCCTAACCACCCATAGGTGAAGACGTAAACATGGGGAAAAGAACAGAATTCATTCTGTTATTTAGCTAAAACTCCCAAGAAATTTTAGTAATAAAATTACAGAAAATATGCCAAAAGCATGGGAGAATAGCAAGAGGGGACTTAAAGGAAAGGGAGAGGAAAACACTGAACAATCAGTGTAACTTGATAACAAGAATGACAACAAAATGGCTGCTGCCTCGAAAATAGGTAACTTAACATAATTTCATTAAAAAATTTTTAAGTTACAGCCCTGATAATTTTCTGTCACACATTTTTCCTCTCCTCCTTCTATATCCTCCTTAGAATCACCATTTCACTAATATTTATGTGTCTGGCATCATTTAAACTGAGATTTACAAGCACAAAGATAAGTCAGATGTTAACTGATGAAGGGCCAAACTAACAATGATTAATGGCGCCAATTTCGGAACGTCCTTGACACTGCGCATGCGCAGTAGAGGTGAAGTGTGGAGGGCCATTCAGGACATGTTTTCTTTGATTTTAGATGCAAATTTTGGGGATTGGGGGGCAAAATTTGTGTTTGGCCCTATATTTTAAGAGTTAGCACCAGCTATGTCTGGGTCATTGGTACAGTATAAAAATACTAATTTCCGGATTTGGGTAAAAAATTTCTAAGTTCGGAACGGGACCCCAAATTTTCAGCCTAAATATGAACCCAGGGACTGGGCTTGAACAAACTTGAACCTCACCCCCCTAAGTATGCTGCATACCAAATATCAAAAGATTCTTATTCCTAGATCTGAAGAAGATTTTTAAAGAATATTCCTCATACTGCACTAATTTAAACATTTGGGCTCCCACAGACAGCCCAAATATGGACCCAGGGAATTGATTTCAATAAACATGTGAAACAATCTTCCAAAGATGTTATATGTGAAATTTGAAAGCTTTTGGAGCAGTGGTTTGGGAGAAAAGTAGTCTTAAATGTTTTTCCCATGACCTACAGTGTTAAAAAATGATGACTCAGCACTTTTTAAAGTCCCAGAAAAGTACCCCATGATAAAACCGATAGCAATTTTTTTTTACTATTCCATTCTGGTGGTCCTAAGGAAGCTTCACTCCAAATAAGAATTCGCAGTGCTGTGCAGTTTTGGAGATATGGGTGTTTTGATTTTTTTCTATTTTTAGCTCCTGCGGTTCCCATGGGGCAACAGGAAAAAAAATTTGGACATAAATTAAGTACTTATGACCCAATAAGCCCTCATATCAAATTTGGTCCAAATCTGCCTCTCGGTTTGGAAAGTTAAAAAATTTATAGTAATTTATATATTTTTTATACTTACCAATGACCCAGACATAGCTGGTGCTAACTCTTAAAATATAGGGCCAAACACAAATTTTGCCCCCCAATCCCCAAAATTTGCATCTAAAACTAAAGAAAACATGTCCTGAAAGGCCCTCCACACTTCGCCCCTACTGCGCATGCGCAGTGTCAAGGACGTTCCGAAATTGGCGCCATTTATCATTCTAATAACCAGTGCCTGGTAAGCGCTATGTACTCAGCGGGGAGGCAAGAGTTCCCAACTCCTGGGAGGGCCATCCCCGTCTGGGTCATTGGTAAGTATAAAAAATATATAAATTACTATAAATTTTTTAACATTTTTATACTGTACCAATGACCCAGACATAGCTGAATAGTAAAAAGGCTGGAGGGCCAAGGACATAGAGCAAAATGGAATACGCTCAATAAATAAAATAGAGTCATCCCCTGTAGGGAAAAGAAGTAATAGGCCTTACATGTATCTTTCTTATTTATGATAAATTAGAAAGATACAACACCTTCCAAAATTGAGCTTCATACATCCATGTACTCTATTAATATCCAATATAATCCTTATACTAATAATTTTTAAAGTAAGCCAATAATAAAGTAAGTCTAGAGAATAGAGACTCTTATACTCCTAAAAGTGTCTGAGAATTGCATAATCATGTCCGTTGACATATGCAATATTCAAAAGCTATACTTTAAAAACTAATACTTGAATGAATTTTATAAACTTAAACTTCTCACTAAACAACCATCCCAATAACAGCTCAGAATTACTAACTCCGGAGGAGGTATCCCCTTGTTTTCATAGTAAAACAGGTGACCCAAGGGAACACCCTCCCCCCCCCCCCTTTTTCTTGCACTGGGTCAAATAGCCCAGAGCGAAGAGGGCAGCCGAACGGAGACACTGCCGAAACAGACAGCCTACCTAGCTATAGTAGCAACTGTTAAGTGAATGACATTCTGAGCAGTAGATAATAGACCTAACAAAAGAGGCCTCAAGAAATTGACTCGATATTTCTAAGATAAAATTCATGAATGTGGATGGCTGAGCGCAATGAGCGGCCTTCAAAAATCTATAATAGCGACACTATTAATGTAAGCCCAAGAAGTAGAAGAACTCTTACTTCATGAGCCGAAATCTTAAGCACAACTGCTAAGTCAATGATATACCATAAGCAGTACCGATAGTTAATAGAATCCATTAACAATAAAATGGAGCGTAACGTCCTTCTACTAGACATCAAAGACAGAAGAAGCTTACGCCCTTGTAATAAACAGATATCTGTTTATAAATACATAAACTGTACCCGGAAAGAGTAAAGGCCTGTGCCCATACGAAGACAGAAGGACCTTAAAATAATAGGTTCCGGATAATAGGAGCCTAACTCTTATGCAACAATCCAACCTAAATAGTAACGGAAGTATTGATTCCGAAACTATGAAAGTGAAAATCATCCATCGATAGTGCATGAAACTCACTGACTCTACAGTAAAAGAGAAACCAACAGAATTACTGTCTAAAAGGTCAGAATTTGAAAACTACTGTTTCCAGAGGCTCAAATGATTACTTAGCTAAATAAGAACCGAAGTTAAAATCCGTATAGGAATTTAATCTAAAGATTCTAAGTCTATTTATCAAAAAGTTACTAACTGACTTAGATAAAGAGACAAAAGACTCAATTGTAAACTATCGTAGAGTGCATAGGTATGAGGTAACATAAACCTATAACCTAAATAATAACAGGCTGCAGTAGATCTTGTGAAACAAGTACACTAAAAAATAGCAATGAGTAGTATGGAGGGATCAACAATATGAACATAATGATCCCTACACCACGACGGAAGAGCCTCCACTTTAGTCGCATAGAATAGCGAAGAAGAGGATCTCCTATAGTAAGAAATCGCGTCCAAAGCTCGTCCAGTACAGTGCTTACAATGCAATACGGACCACACAACGGAATACATGAAGGTTGCGACCTTGCTGGTTGTGATAAAGATGACACGATTTACCCAGTGAAAAAAGATCCTCACATAGAGGAAGATTTCATGTTAAGACCCACAGTAGACAAGAGAGTAAATTACTCATGATCTCTGTGAAGATAGAGATGCTATCAACAGAAATGTATTGTGGTTGTTTATCTTAGCAATACCTGCTAAAACAACAGCGCCGGAGGATACGCGTATCCTATCATTCCGTCCTATAGATCAATAGAGCGTTAACACTATTAGCTCAGAGATCTGGACAAGCCAACACATACGTCTGCAATTGATTAGCAAGCTGTGTCATAAATAAATCATCATTGGGCGCTCCCATAGATAGCAAATCTGATTGAATACTTGTTTGTTGAGAGTCCATTCTGACAGCAACAAGCGACCCGTAAGAGAACGGGAGTCCGATAAAACAATCAGACGACCCGGAATATGACGGACCAAAACTGAACTTGGTGTACTATAACCAACAGACGGATTCTTTCCATTAAATTGAATAACGGAAACGAAAGAGTGCCTCCCTGGTTCCGGAGATACGCCACTACTGTCGAATTAAAGGACAGGAATTTGGGCATGCGTTTCTGAATAATGTTCATGCAATGACATAAAGCAAGCCTAAAAAACATTATTCCGCGGAAGTTAAACTGATAGCTAAAAGACTGCGGAACCCAAAGACCCTGGCACTTCGAATCCGTAGGGATCAGTATATATCCCAATCTGTTTGACTGGCAACCGTCATAACAGCCACACTCGGGTCCGGCAACTGCAGCGGCACTCTCTGAGTCAACCACCGAATGTTTGCCCCAGTCTGAATCTCTTGTAACACTAGATAGACAAGAGAACGTATAAATCGAGCAATTCATGGATTGCCAGAAAGTTGCCGTCGAAGAGAAGCTCCTCCGAGAACGAAGCGACTCTGAGAGAGTTCTTAACCTTACTATCCACGCGTGTGGATGTAGCTAGGGCTGCGTCACGTCTAACCAACTCCAATCAGCCACTGAAGGGCGGAGTTATATGTGAACAAACTACTGCCCTCAAAAGAAATTACATTGAGAATAATATCCCGTAAATCTTTTCTTGAAGACGTAATGATAACGCCTCAGTAAGGTGGATTACGTATAATAAAGCGTCTAAGTTAAGTCTACTATACATAATGTCGTTCCCAACATTGAAATTGGAAAAGACATAAACGGCGAAAAAGAATATATGCAGTCTTTAATCACACCGTCTAGACGCATATGAACTCTCGGTATGCCCTGCTCTGCCAAAATAAACTATTTGTAAAAATGATAAAATGGCAGAAATGAGCAACGCGGACAAGAAACTAAACTATCATGCTTAGTAGCAGGCTTGTATATATATATATATATAGCATCGAAAAATAAAACACATGTTGTAATGACAATATTGGACTGCGTCGGTAAGTCAGGGACAATGTCCCTGTACCGATCGAAAAATCCGAGTCCAATGACGCTATAAGTCTCTTATCCAAGATCGCAGCAATGAAGTCCGAAATAATAATCACTGGAAGAAATGCCAGAAGATATGAAAGGCATCTTCCGATACTACTAAAGGGAAAACTCGAAATCTTTCGAATCCCTTTCGCCATCCTGTCGGACCCTATAAAGCGTTCGGTCGTCCGTAGCTGATGCAACCACGGACCGCACCGACCCAGCGTCGTCGGATAATTCCTGATTCGACCGAGAAACTGTCAATTGCTGGGATGCTGCGAAACAACTGTGCTAACTCGGATAGCACGTCCGTCACTGAGGCCTGAGGAGAAGCGGTCTTACGATGCATTGCCGCTGGAAGCTCCGTGATCGTTACCCTGTGCATACTTCCAATATGCGAGCGAACGGAGTGTATAGGCCTCGTGTCCCTTGGCTACCGGATGGCGCGACCTATTCGCCGTGGAATCACTGAATGCCGAAAATGAACGGATACTCGAGGTCACGTAGCCAATGTGCGGTCGTGTGCCCTGCTGTGAGGATGAGGAAGCATTAAAGACAGTCTCTCGGACTGTCAATATAACGGAGCGTCCCGAGCAACGGACATATGCTCCGAATGTAAAATATCTGAACCACAACATGCGGTCCCCTATGTTGTTGGGCGAGAGAGGAACCTCTCTCGCTCACAGCCCGGACGGACCTGGACAAGCCAGGAACCGGACTAACAGGCTTCCTCCGATCTGTCCTCAATCTGCCGTCACTGGGTGAGTACTAAAGTAATTAAAGTGCTCGCATCACCCAAATCATCTTCCTAGACCGCAACGGACGAACCCGGCAGCCGAACCATTCGATGAATGTACGCTACACCGGGTGAGCTAGCGAATGTCACTCCGTAAGCGATAGACATATTCCATGAGCACTTATTGCCGCTAACTCTTCATTAACTATGACGACAGAGGCACACTTTTGAAAGACATCTCCATAACTCTTCGAACAAGAAACCAGAAATGCTTGGATAGCAAGCATAAAATAATAATATATATAGCGTCGATCAATAATTCGAAAGTTTGTGTGACATTATTGGACTATGTCGGAACTGAGGGACGATGTCCCTGAACCGAACCAAAAATTTCTAAGTCCACCGACGCTATCAGTTTCTTATCCGGCATCGCAGCATATGTTGTTCCGAAAGGGAAAGCTTGAAATCCTCCGAATCCCTTTCGGTATCCCGTCGGACCGGATGAAACTTTCGGACGTCCGTACCCGCTTCCGCGGAGCGTCCCGACCCAGCATCGTCGGATAAAATATATGCGACAGATTCAGTTGATGCTGGGATGCTGCGATAAACTGTGCTATTAAGGAAAGCACGTCCGTTCCCGAGGCCTGTGCAGTAGCGGACTTACGATGCATTGCCGCCGGAAGCTCCGTGTACGTTGACTCCCGCACACTTCCTATGCGAACGTCCGGAGTCTGCAGGCCTCGAGTCCCCGGCTACCGACCCAGCGCTGTCGGATAATTCTCGATCCGACACCGTTTCTGTCGGCTGCTGGGATGCTGCGATAAGCTGTGCTATGTGCACAAGAATGTCCGGCGTCGAGACCTGCGGAGGCGCAGTCTATCGCTGCTTCGCCGAGGGCAGCTCCGCATCAGATGGCTCCCGCATACTTTTCCTATGCGAACGTCCGGAGTCCATCGGTCTCGAATCCCTGGCTGCCGGATGGTGTGACCTGGTCGCCGAAGAATCCTTGATCGGCGAAGCTGGTAATATATCGGCGGTCACGCAGCCAAGGTGCGGTCGTGTGCGCTGACGAGAAGAGGAAGCCTTAGCAGTCTCAGCGGACTGCCTATACAACGGAGCGTCCCGAGCGACGTACGTATGCTCCGCTAGCGACACATTTTGTACCACAACATCTGGGGCCAGATGTTGTTGAACGAGAGAGGGGCCTCTCTCGCTTGCCGTCCGGATGGACCGGAACGAGCTATGAACCGGACTAAAAGGCTTCCTCCGTTCTCCCTCCGATCCGCCGTCACTGGGTGTGCATTAAGTTAATTTTATAGTGCTCGCATCACCCCAAAATTCCTTCTAGACCGCAACGGACGAACCCGGCTGCCGAACCATTCGGTGAATGGACGCTACACCGGGCGAGCTAGCGGACGTCAAAGGCCGTCGAACCTACTAGGGTCCTCTTAGGCAATTGGCGTATTACATGAGCACTTTTCCGCTAGCCCTTCATTAATTGTGACGACGGAGGCACACTGTTGGAAGACATCACAGATACATCACCCTAATCTTGATCGTCTGAAATAGAAATTGATAAAGTAGAGTGACCCTGCGGGGAAAGGACCGGAGTGTCCAAATCCCCAACAACATACCGTGACATACGCTTCCCATATTGTCATCGAAATCATACGATACAGAACAGGAGTTAATGCGAGTACACTGACCACATATAGAATGATAATAAAGTCAGAGGAAGACTTCCTCTTAAAACAATTGATCAATATCCTTTCAATGTGAAAAGAAAACAAGTCCTGGTACTCGCACTAACCCCTGGCAATCAAAATACATAATAATAATATGATCCATTAATATAGAAAAAATAATTGAAATCAAAATATTTTGAAAAAATATTTTTTCAGAACAGCCCAAGTTTCTGAAAAGTAACGTTGAGCCCCAATGGATCCCAAGCCTAAGTGTGGACAAAAATTTTAAAAATATTTTAAACAATTTATTCAAAACTTACGAACAATAATAATGTATCTAGTTATGATTAAAATAACATAAAGATATTATTTTTTAGAAATCCCCCCCTCACACAGAGGGCTGTTGTAAATGTAAACAATGAGTGTAAAAACACTAAAATAAGACTCCAGGCACCCAGGCCCGAAATCAGTTACCAAAAATACACTATCTGATGCAAAACAGAGACTTCCAGGGAAGAAACTGCAGAACATCAGATGGTAGATGCAGAACACAACGCCTAACCACCCGTAGGTGAAGACGTAAACATGGGGAAAGAACAGAATTCATTCTGTTATTCAGCTAAAACTCCCAAGAAATTTTAGTAATAATAATTACAGAAACTATGCCAAAAGCATGGGAGAATAGCAAGGGGGAACTTAAAGGACAGGGAGAGAGGAAAACACTTGAAAAACAGTGTAACTAAATAATCAGAATGACAACAAAATGGCTGCTGCCTTGAAAATAGGTAACTTAACATAATTTCATTAAAAAATTTTAAGTTACAGCCCTGATAATATTCTGTCACACATTCTTTTCCTCTCCTCCTTCTCTATCCTCCTTAGAATCACCATTTCACTAATATTTATGTGTCTGGCATCATTTAAACTGAGATTTAAAAGCACAAAGATCAGTCAGATGTTAACTGATGAAGGGCCAAACTTAGAATGATAAATGGCGCCAATTTCGGAACGTCCTTGACACTGCGCATGCGCAGTAGGGGCGAAGTGTGGAGGGCCTTTCAGGACATGTTTTCTTTAGTTTTAGATGCAAATTTTGGGGATTGGGGGGCAAAATTTGTGTTTGGCCCTATATTTTAAGAGTTAGCACCAGCTATGTCTGGGTCATTGGTACAGTATAAAAATATAGAAATTTTGGGAGGGGCAAAAATTGTTGCCCCTCCCATAACGATGGCAAATATAGCCCCTAGAACTTCTCTTGAACAAATCTGAGTCTTCACCCCAAAAGGAAGCTGCACATCTAATATCAAGTCTCTGCTACTGCTGGTTCATGAGAAGAAGATTTTTTAAGATTTAGGCTCACTTTTTGGTGTGGCCCTACCAAGAGGCGGGTCAACTTGATTTGAACAAACTTGAATTGACATATGATAAGGTACATGCACAGCAAATTTTAATGAATTTGGTCCAGTAGTTTGTGAGAAGAAGTTGATAATGTAAAGTTAACGCCAGACGCTGGATGGACAGATGACGGATGACGTACGGAAAGTAATTAGTAAAGCTCCCCTTGAGCTTCACTCAGGTGAGCTAAAAACTGATTACACTAATTTTGGTACAAAATGGCTGCTGGCAGCCATCTTGAATTTCGGACTGCACCCAAAAGCACTCATTCTCGTCCCACGGTGATAACAAAGGTACCCAAGAAGTTTTGTAAAGATCGGTTCATAAATACAGCCTCTAGCCTGAGCCGTATAGAAGTTGTGTACAAAAAACTGACTGGACCTAATTTCGGTACAAAATGGCCATTGGCAGCCATCTCGAATTTTGGACTGCACCCAGAAACACTTGTTCTTGTCCCAAGGTGATAACAAAGGTATCCAAGAAGTTTCGTGAAGATCGGTTCATAAATACAGACTCCAGCCCAGACCGTATTGACAGGTGCACTTACTGTGTATAAGTAGCACTGAATAAATCATAGTTCATCTAATTTTATAATTTCTGGAAGAGAAAAAAACCCTTATTATATGTGATGTATTCCATGTTACTAAACATTCATACAAAAATTTATTCAAATCAGAACTTTTATACAGAAGTTCTGTACAAAAAACTTATTGCACTAACTAAAGTACAAAATGGCTGCTGGTGGCCATCTTGAATTTCGGACCGCACCCAAAACCACTCGTTCTCGTCCCATGGTGATAACAAAGGTACTCAAGAAGTTCGGTTCATAAATACAGCCTCTAGCCCAAGCTGTATTGGCATTTGCAGTTACAGTGCTGAAAGTAACACTAAATAGATCAAAGTTAGTCAAATTGGCATAATTTATGCACGAGAAAAAAACCTGTATTATATGTGATATATCCCATGGTACATTCACACAAAAAATTATTCAAATCAGCGCTTTGCGAAGTTCTGTGCAAAAATCTGATTGCACCTAATTTTGTACAAAATGGATGCCACCGGCCAATTTGAATTTCAGACCAGACCAAAAAACATTTGTTCTCGTCCCACGGTGATAACAAAGGTACTCAAGAAGTTTCGTAAAGATCAGTTCATAAATACGGCCTCTAGCCTGAGCTGTATTGGCATATGCACTTACAGTGCTGAAAGTAACGCTAAATAAATCAAAGTTAGTCTAATTTCATAATTTACGCACAAGAAAAAAAAAACGTATTATATGTGATGTATCCCATGGTACTAAACATTCATACAAAAATTTATTCAAATCAGAACTTTGCTACTGAAGTTCTGTACAAAAAACTGATTGCACTAATTTTGGTACAAAATGGCTGCTGGCAGCCATCTTGAATTTTGGACTGCACCCAAAAACATTCGTTCTCGTCCCATGGTGATAACAAAGGTACCCAAGAAGTTTCGTAAAGATCGGTTCATAAATACGGCCTCTAGCCCGAGCCGTGTTGACGGCGCGACAGACGGATGCATTACGTGTACACTCCATTCAAAAAAATTATCCAAAAATCGACTGAGTGTGTTATGTGTAATTACATAATGTCAGACATCCACAGTCTTGATTGGACAGTATTGGGAAAAGATTTGTCAATTAACATATTAATTTCTGTTCATTAAATCTATTTTTTGTACCTGATACATTTTGTTTGGGAATTTTGTAGATCAAATAAAATCTTAAAAGGTGAAAATCGGCTTGGTAAATCCCGTTATTTTGTGTGATAAATTTGACCCAAAAAATGAGAATTTCGCCGAGCATGTGCAACAGTGTGGCTCTTCCGTCAATTGGATCTACATTGCATGAAATATTCTGAAATCATTGGAGACCGGCGAACAAACTCAGTATTCAGTCTGTTTTTCAACAGACACGGAAAGTTATAGATTGCTTACACATTTTTATTTTTGAACATCAAGGGAATTTACCTGCTTTTGTCAGGGGAATAACATCATAATCCATCCAAATGTTAAATTATAACACGATTTTTGTGACATATCTGGCAGCTATTTACAGCCTCGGTAATTCAGTGAAGTGGATTGTTGTCGAAACAGATCAGATCCACCCACGCGTGCCTTTTTCCGAAGCTATTTTAAAACGCTGCATCCAAATTCAACTCTGGACCTTTCCGATCGATAAAGCATGTCCCCACGAACACGAAATGATGCCCTACCAGGAATACATTACTTGAATTTATGGTTGCGAGAACAACACCGCAACATTTAATGGTAAATGGGGGAGATGGTCATAGCAGCCTCGAAATTGCCGAGAACACCAGTTTTGCCATGTTTTGTGGGGGTGGGGGGTGGGTGAGGGAGGGAAGGGAAAAAATTCAACCAAACTCGTTACTCTCAACCCAACTTGGATGATGCCATGCATCATACTGATACTATGAGGATAATTAACGCCTCCTTCTTCGTGAAATTCTTGAACCGCCACTGCAGGGAGCCACCCGTCTTCTCGGTTGTCTCTTAACCCTTTACCCAATGCGGATAGCAGACGATGCTTGCAAAATAAATTCTTGGATAACATTTAAAAATTTCAAACTTTTGTCTCAAAACATAGCTTATGACCCCTCATTGGAATGACTCGTGATCATCGAGCTCGTTCCAATGAGAGGTCATAAGCTATGTTTTTTGGACAAAAATTTAAAACATAATAAAATTCGAATGGAGATTTTTGTGTTTTGTGCTGGCCGAATTTGGCCGTTGACGTTGGGTAAAGGGCTAACAGAAGAAATTTTGCGAGCAATTTAGTCAGTTATTGAAAATTGTTTTGATGAGTGGGAAATCCACCTGCAGATGTCACTTGCAGTAATTCATTATCTCCATACTTTGGAGGATGTGCAGCTATAACGTGCCTAAGCTGTGACGTCGCAGAATTTGGGAAGACCTGAATATATTACTGCTGGTTTAAGTAACAGGAATAAGAAGTGGAACTGGCATTCATTTGATTTACACAGAGATGAAAAGGCGTGAATATTTGAGTAACAAGAACAAGAACGATACTTATTTTGCACTGAAGTTTATTTTGTTTATTTAGAAAAAATATATAAAGTTTGAATGGAGAATTTTGTATTTAAGGTGGGTCGGTTTTGGCAGTTTCGTCGGGTAAATAGTTAACAGAAAGCTTGCTAGTGGTTTTCATGCTTTTTCCCGAATATTGGACGATTAATTTTTTTAATGAATAATACATTCTCATTTTAGTTCATCTAAACTATTTTGGCAAAAAGCCCATGCTACAATAAAAATTAAATCACCGGGTTTTAACTTTGAAATGTTCTGGCACTCGGCACAGTATAGAATCCATAAATCCGTGTTGGAAAAGCTATTGCCGCAGCGAAATGCCAGGATGTACCACCAAGTAAAGACTGTCACATTGTTGTTTCAAAAACACCGTACACCCAGAAAACATTTTATTCACTGAAATACTCGTTCTATTCCATAATTTCATTTAAAAAAATACAGATGAACCGTAACGAGAATGAATGAAGACAAGATAATTTTGACGGAGACAATCTGACCTTCAATTATTCGGGGTGAATCCAAATCATATATCAGCGAAAATTTTATTTCAATATGAAAACAAATCGAAAATCTAACGAACTAACAAACAGATTTTTTCAATTCCTATATTAAACCGCAGTACAGAGTTCTGGAAATGAAAGATAAGGCATTTGTATCTGAATATTTTATTAAATGTAGGTTTTAGAAATTTTCTGACTGAACAATATAATTGCTAATCAGGGACAGTCTCTGAAAGATTTTTCTCGCGAAACATTAATTGGTTATGTAATCCTTCTCATGTGACCCCACTAAAATAGCTTTTCACACCCGGTCGTTTCTACACAAACGACGGGGTATTAACAAGTGTGGTTTTGTATGCAATGTACACGTATGGATGGGCCATGACAATTCCTCAAATTTGGCATCGCCAAATTTGAGCTAAAATATACAAATTACTTAAAATTGATCATTTTTATTAACTTGGGTAAAATATCAGATATAAACCATTTAATTTTTATTTTTTTAAGTTACAGTTGGTTAAAAAGAGAGCATGTGGCAGCCAAAAGGACCATGCTGGAGGGCCTGAGAAACAGATTTTTAACTTCTTAGGCTTAAAGAGAGAACCACTAAGCAGCAGCAAACAACTATCAGACTCCCCAACATTCTAACTCCGTAAAAGCAGGGTCAGCATTGGTTGAAGACAAGTTCACAACTGATGAGTAGTATGACTTAAGTATGCCCCCACATGGGTAATCAGGATTAAGTGCTTTAGTAAAGGACACAATGCTGCTACCCCTGATGGGGTTCAAATTGTGGACTTTTCGATTTGATGTCCAATGCCATCACCACTGAGACCACCAAGCTCCCAACCACAGTAAAAACATAATTATAATAACTATATACCTGAATATACTTCCTGTTATCATGAGATAACTGTAGTCGTTTATCCTGGAGAATCATGACATTATCAGCCTCTTGTGTTGCTTTAGCACTTCCAAATATAGATGCTGTAGTTAATGCCTCAGTTTCTTTTTCCTGCAATATGAAATATTCTTTCAAAATATCATTTATATAACAATTTTCAAAGCTTTCCAGAAAATGATGACAGATTCTGAAGTTATCAACTTAGAAGCAGTGAGATTCTTAGTTTGAGGTTATGCTGAATTTTATTTTCACTCATACTATACATATTGAGCAAGTAGCCTGCCTACTTTTAAGATTTTTTCTCAGCATTCACATGGTTCATGATATTGGCATGATCTAATTGAGTGAAAGATTCTCCACACTGACTGTGATAAATACCTGCCCCCTGATAATTTTTACACAATCAAACAGGCTTCGCTTCAGGCAATTGCCGTAGAAGCACCAGTTTTCCACAGCAAGTGTTTTGCTGAGGAAACAAGGATGAATTACCAGGACTGGGGCCTGCCAAAATTGCTGTAATTCTAGCTTCTCTAATTTCACAGCCAGATTGCATACTTTCTTGTACATTGGGTGGTTTGACTCAATGATTTGTGTGTAATTAAATGATTCTATTTGGCGCTGTTTACAGGGTTCTTCACTGTTAAGGTTGATAACTGTGGTGGTACTTGTGCTCGACCTGTGACTCACATCGCTAGTAGAGCTCTCAGTGTTTGGCAATGCCATAGCTTAAGTAGTAGGTCCATGATAGGTGAACACAATATAAACAACAAATGTCCAAGAGGACTTAGTCCTAAAGCAACACCATGGTTGATAGATATAATGTGCTGACCGGTTTCGTACGAGTCTGTACTCATCAGAGGTGTGGGGAGACTGCTTGCTCCCTTCATAGAGTGTTGCTTTGGGTGGGCAACTATCTGGGTTTATGGCAAGCAACTTTTGTTGCTCCGTCCATTCAACCAATTGGAGCCATCCAACTGCTCCCCGCTCTTTAATTTTTTATCAGCATCTATACACTACAATGATAAAATAAACACTAGTATTGAACATCCTATACACACGATACACAATTAACATCAGCTGGGTTACCAACCAAATCAATACCCCCCCCCCCACCCCCACCCCCCCCCCCCCCCCCCCCCCCCCGTTGCCCGCAAAAGCGAACGAGCAGTCTCCCCAAGCCTCTGATGAGTAGAAACTCGTACGAAAACCGGTCAGGCACATTATATATACCAACAAAAGTATAACTTTAGGACTAGATCCTCTTGGACATTTGTCATTTATACAAATGTCATATTTATATATTTACTGGAGTTTAACCCTTCGGGTCTAGTTCCAAGTTCGATAAGTTTTTTAGTCTTATATGTACTTATATGTAGAACAAGTTTCGAAAAGCAAGGTTTTTGGAGGGTTTGCTGATGAAGTTACAGTACCTTGGCAATGGTTTCTGATAAAGTTTTGTCTACCCATATAGGCAGTCAAGACTTCACCAGACATTACTGCTAATTCAAGGTGTTGTTACATACCTTATCATGAGGAAAAAAAAAACTAGAGGTACTATGAGCAAACTCACAAAGTGATAACTCCCCCCCCTCCCCCCACGACTGAAATGTATAAGTTAGATTATCTCCCCTTGGAAATGTCAGAACGGAATTATATTGCTTCATGCACATCTTCATATGGAGTCCTTCCATTGTGTAAAGTTTCATGAAAATTCTTCAAACAGTTTAGGAGGAGTTGCGCTAACAAGGATGAACAGACGGACGGACAGGTTGATTCCTATATACCCACCCAAACTTTGTTTGCGGGGGGTATAAAAAGAATTCTGCATGTCTCACAGGACACATTCACAATAACTAGAGGTGTGACTGTCCCAGAGGGGCTGTCCATACCCCCACCGCCATGATTATTCTATGACCAAAAAGGGCATAACCCTGTCAAAAAAGTCTGATCGAAACTATAATTGCATGTGCACAGGTTCCCATGGTAGTGGACATCCATACCAAGTTTCAAAGGAATCGACCCATAAACATCTCTGCACAAAATTCAGACATTCTAAGACGAAAATGGGCATATATAAAAAGGGGCATAACTCTGGGGAAAAGTCCAATCAAAACTATAATCGAAGGTGCACAGGTTCCCATGTTAGTGAACATCCACAACATGTTTCACAGGAATTAACCCACAAACATCTGAGAAAATCTCTGGACAAAAATCTACACAATTCAGGCATTCTAAGGCAAAAAAGAGCATAACTCTGGCAAAAAAAGTCTGATCAAAATTAGAATCACTGGTGCATAGGATCCCATGATAGTGGACATTCATACCAAGTTTCAAAGGAATTGACCCATAAACATCTGAGAAAATCTCCGGACAAAATTCAGACATTCTAAGATAAAAAGGGGCATAACTCTAGCAAAAAATGTCTGATAGAAACTATAATAGCAAGTGCACAGGTTCCCATGGTAGTAAACATCCATGCCAATCAACATCTGAGGAAATCTCCGGATAAAATAATTCTAGGCCTGCTTTTTCAAGTTGAAAAGGGACATAATCCTGGCAAAAATAATCCGACCTGAACTCTTATCGCAGGTGCACAGGTTCCCATGGTGGTGAACATTCATACCAAGTTTTGAGCAGATTGGTCCATAAAAGCCTGAGAAAATCTATGAACAAAATTATGTCTACGGGAGGGATGGACGGACAAACAGATGAGGTAATTCCAGTGTACTGGGTATACCTCCCCTTCCACCCCCCCCTCCCCCCCCTTCCCACTCACACACATTCACAACTCGTTGCGGGGGTATAACAAGAATCAAATGATTCTTGTTAATTTCATTGCAAAAGTCATTTATAAGAATCAATTCAGATTCTCACAGGGATTTTAATAATAATAATAATAATAATAATAATAATAATAATGCAATGTTAACGTCTAGAATCCACCGCAGTGCTCTCTGACTTACATTATTACCCTGTATCATAGGAGAACACACCCTTTGATCACTCCATGACATTCTTAGCTCAACTCACCGGAGCATACTGCCGGTGCTCAACAGATGGGCACTCAGGCAAGCGACTCAACAGGTCCCTATTTTACACCTAGGTACGGTGAGGATTGCGTAGTACTGGTGAACATTCCCAACGTCCACAGCTGGCATGAGATTCAATGTCGCAGAGTCACACACTCAAGCTTCGCTGATCTCACACCACCCACTACTATGAGAAGCACCCGAATCAATCGCTCAGTGGTCACCCATCCAAGGATTAAATGGGCTCGACGTTGCTTAACTTCGGTGATCTAACAAGAACCGGTCTCGCTTCACCAGTGCTTCCCTTTTAAGCAGTATTCATGCTGTTGGGTGCAAATTAAGCCAACTGCATGAAAATGTTTCATTTGGAACTAAAACATCTCGGTTTGGCTAAAAATTTGGCACCAAAAAATCTTTGCTCTTGTAATTTAGAAATGTCACCACAGCAGTCAAGTCAAATGTTTCACACGCCAAAGGCATGGAGAGACTTTGTGGGGCAATCCTCTTTCGACCATCTCTAAAAGTTTAATAGGCTTAGTTGCACTCATGCCCAGGCGCAAGCAAAGGAGGAAAAAGTGGCAGGAGGTGGCAATGTCCATCGTAGACATGGTTTCTTCTTTGTTTTCTTATGTATGGCCTTCGTGATGGTTGAAGCAGAGCATTGTGGAGGTGTGTCTTCCTTAGGATGGTCTGTGCAGGTTTTTCTGTTTTCTTCCATTTCATGTTTGTATTTCTCAAATAGTAGCTTGACATTCTTTGTGGCTTCTGCTATTCCAGCCTGTACCTGTCGTATCATTAACATTTCCATGCTCATTGGTGGTGCTCTCCATGGCACAAAGGGAGCGGCGAGTGAGGAGTGGGAAGAAAGTAGCTTCCATTTCCACCTCAGTCTCCACAGGATGTTCCGCATCCTTCATTACCATCTGGGGAGCTAGAGGTTGGATGGGTTGAACTGTGGGAGTAGAGGGGAAATGGTTGCTGTTTCTACCCCTTTCCTCTCCTCCCACCTCACTCTCGTCTTTTTCCGGAAAGCCTCCAAGTGCCAGGCATCCAGACGCATGGTTGAGGGACTCTTCTTATTCTTTCTTCTTTCTCTCTTCTCTTCATCTGTAGGAGTTGAGCCAGCTTCCCTCAGGTGAGGGCCAGTTTAAGAGGAGGTCCTCTGACAGAAGGTGCTACCTCTCTCAAAGGGTGGTGGAGAACAGTTGTCTGGAATTCCACTGTCAGTTGGATACCTCTGCCTTTCACTTGGAGGGACCAAGTGAGGGGTCAGCAGATGTTCAGAGCTAAGAGGATCTTCCTGATTCCTGTTGGAAATTCCAATGAAGCCATCAAACGAGCAGATGAGATCAGGAGTGTAGAATCAATGACCACAACAGTAAAGAGAACTGTTGATGATAAAACAAAGGAATCATTTTATTACTTGCCATAACACAAAATCATCAGCTTGCAATTAAGGCAGAGACAATCATAGGTTTTTACATTTTTATTTTATTGTGTTGATAAAGAAAGGTTGAAGATTCACAGATGGAGGCTGAGGTGACAGACCACTATTTAGACAAACACATTAAGTGGTTACTTAACTGGTTGAGGGCTAGATTATTTCTGGCGGTCAAAATTTGTTATTCAAAATTTTTTTATTACAAATTATTGGATAGTGCCCACAGGCACTCTCCAATAATTTGTAATAGAACAAGCTTATATAAACAAAATATTATTTTCATTTGAATGAATAGTAGAAAATGTTTTAATTTATTGCCCCTAAAGTTTAATTATAAGGAATGATCATTTGTTTCTGTCTATTTCTTGAGTTATGAACCCCAAAAAACAAAGGCCAAACTGTGTAAATGGGTTACACTATGTTTGGCCTTTGTTTTTTTTGGTTCAAAACTCAAGAAATAGACATAAACAAATGATCATTCCTTATAATTAAACTTGAGGGGCAATAAATTTAAACATTTTCTACTATTCAGTCAAATGCAAATAATATTGTAATGCAAGGAATGTCATAGGCCACATCCATGCAAAACTTCAATCTCCTTTTCCACTTAACGGGACGGTGCTGTCATTCAAAGCAACACTGAGTTAAATTTAATTCTGATTTTGACCATTTCCTGAGAAATTGAAAACACAGTTTGTAAATGTGGAGTTTGATATAAACCCAGATGACATGAAGTTGGTTAAACTTTGTCTCAGAAAGAGTTCAATCAGACTATTTGGAAATTGGAAAGTTTTGTTGGTGTGAGTTTCATTTGTGGTTTATTTATTATGACCGGCCATTGTTTACATTTGATTTGGGTAAAACGATGAACACAGATGATCATCTATTGCATATAAACAAATTGAACATGGAATAAAGAGCATGATAGGGATATCATTGATTATTAAATTTTATTTTGAAAGTCTTTTTAATATGATGAGATAAATATTAATAACTTTTGATGTTGAAACCATATGAGCATGTAGGGGTTCTTTTCCATTCACACTGTGCAAAGTAATCTTTAAGTCAGACATTCAGGGCATGGTTTAGGGCAGGCCTAAATATTTTTTTTTTCGGTTCATTGCGTTATGAAAAGAAAACAAGAGGCCCCACGTGGCCTTAATCGCTCACCTGACAAAGTGACTCTAAGAAGTATTTTAGGTCACCTTCACATTTGTTACCTAAAATTAGTTTTATTTAAAATCGTTGGTGTGTGGCCAATCTCCAATGATTTTTAATAAAGCAAATTTATCTCTGCAGACAAACTGGTTTAGCATGAAGCACAAACAAGGAATGTGAAGAGATAGCCTTGGACATCTCTCCCCAACTGTGGATATCTTCCATGTGCTACATGTATATATTTGCATGCAAGAAAACAAAAATTTTCACAAATTTTCCAAAATATTAGTTTTTTTATCATCATTGGAACAAGCTCAAACAGCTTATTCCAATAGGGGTATGGGAAGATCAGGTATATTTTTGAGACAGAAATGTGAATATATAAATAATGGTGTTTTTTTGTGAATGATGCTGGAGAATTTTGCGTAAAGATATGGTAAATGGTTTGTTCTAGATACAGAATGAAGCAAAAGTATTTAAATTTGATTAGGCAAGTTGTTCCTATAATGCATTTAAAAACTGAAGTAACTGTTTTTTTGCTGACAAACTTTTAGATGTGTGTGTCTGTGTTTGTGTGTGTGTGTGTGTGTGTGTTTGTGTGTGTGTGTGTGTGTGGGGGGGGGTAAGAGTGTTCTTGCAAACAAAATTTCTGAATAAATGGAAAATTTTATTTTTTGTGTGAAAGACATAGTGCGTGAATGTTGATTGGAACAAGCTTAGAGAGCTCATTTTAATGTGAAGTCATAAAGCTGTGTTTTACGTACGAAATTCTGGAATAACTAAAAAAATTGCTTTTTTGACTCAAAAAGCATGGTGTGCGACCTCTCATTGGAATGAGCTCAAAAAGCTCATTCCAATGGGGTATTTACAAGCGATAAGTACATGTATGTTTAAGAGACAAAAATTAAAATTTGAATAGCGATTTTTGCGAAGAATGCTGACAAGTTTTGGCAGTTATGCTGGTAAAAAGGTAAGATATGCAAAGTGGTTGTTTTTTAGAGGCGACATTTAATTAAGGGGAATTAACCCTTGATTACTGAGGTAACTTCTAAAAGTACTGAAATTTCATGAAGCAATGTGAATAACAGACAACAGTTGCCTAAAAATTTCATGAATAACTAAAATTTTTATTCCTTTGTCTCGAAAACATGGCATATGACCTTTGTTGCAATGAGCTGAATGCATGTGTTCCAATGAGGGGGTCATAAAATTTGAACGGAGATTTGTGTGAATAATGCATTAGTACTGCTTGATTTGGGTAAACGGTTCACCCTGGATACCACCCCTTCTATAGTAGATCTTTTCTGCAAATTTTGTCTAAGATTCTATCAACTTTACAAATAAATACGTTCATGAATCACAATCAGATCCACCCCACAATGTTGCATACCAAATATCAAAAGATTCTGCCTGCTGGATCTGGAGAAGAAGATTTTTTAAGAAATATGCCTGAAATGCACTAAGTTAAAATTTGGGCTCCTATACGGAGCTCAAATATAAACCCAGGGGGCCGATTTGAACAAACTTGAATCAGATCCACCCCACAATGTTGCTTACCAAATATGAAAAGATTCTGAAGCTGGATCTGGAGAAGAAGATTTTTTAAGAAATTTGCCTGAAATGCACTAAGTTCGAATTCGAGCTTCTATAGTGAGCCCAAATATGAAACTAGGAAGCCGATTTGAACAAACTTGAATCAGATCCACCCCACAATGTTGCTTACCAAATATCAAAAGATTCTGCCTGCTGGATCTGGAGAAGAAGATTTTTTAATAAATTTGCCCGAAATGCACTAAGTGCGAATTCGGGCTTCTATATTAAGCCCAAATATGAATCCAGGGGGCCGATTTGAACAAACTTGAATCAGATCCACCCCGCAATGTTGCATACCAAATATCAAAAGATTCTGCCTGCTGGATTTGGAGAAGAAGATTTTTGAAGAAATTTGCCCGAAATGCACTAAGTTTGAATTCGAGCTTCTATAGTGAGCCCAAATATGAATCCAGGGGGCCGATTTGAACAAACTTGAATCAGATCCACCCCGCAATGTTGCATACCAAATATCAAAAGATTCTGCCTGCTGGATCTGGAGAAGAAAATTTTTTAAGAAATTTGCCTGAAATGCACTAAGTTCGAATTCGAGCTTCTATAGTGAGCCCAAATATGAATCTAGGAAGCCGATTTGAACAAACTTGAATCAGATCCACCCCACAATGTTGCATACCAAATATCAAAAGATTCTGCCTGCTGGATCTGGAGAAGAAGATTTTTTAATAAATTTGCCCGAAATGCACTAAGTCCGAATTCGGGCTTCTATAGTGAGCCCAAATATGAATCTGGGGAGCCGATTTGAACAAACTTGAATCAGATCTACCCCGCAATGTTGCATACCAAATATCAAAAGATTCTGCCTGCTGGATCTGGAGAAGAAGATTTTTGAAGAAATTTGCCCGAAATGCACTAAGTTTGAATTCGAGCTTCTATAGTGAGCCCAAATATGAATCCAGGGGGTCGATTTGAACAAACTTGAATCAGATCCACCCCGCAATGTTGCATACCAAATATCAAAAGATTCTGCCTGCTGGATCTGAAGAAGATGATTTTTTAAGAAATTTGCCTGAAATGCACTAAGTTCGAATTCAAGCTTCTATAGTAAGCTCAAATATAAATCTAGGGAGCCGATTTAAACAAATTTGCATCAGATCCATCCCACAATGTTGCATACCAAATATCAAAAGATTCTGCCTGCTGGATCTGGAGAAGAAAATTTTTTAAGAAATTTGCCTGAAATGCACTAAGTTCGAATTCGAGCTTCTATAGTGAGCCCAAATATGAATCTAGGAAGCCGATTTGAACAAACTTGAATCAGATCCACCCCACAATGTTGCATACCAAATATCAAAAGATTCTGCCTGCTGGATCTGGAGAAGAAGATTTTTTAATAAATTTGCTTGAAATGCACTAAGTTCAAATTTGGGCTCCTATACTGAGCCCAAATATAAACCCAGGGGGCCGATTTGAACAAACTTGAATCAGATCCACCCTGCAATGTTGCTTACCAAATATGAAAAGATTCTGCCTGCTGGATCTGGAGAAGAAGATTTTTTAAGAAATTTGCATGAAATGCACTAAGTTCAAATTCGAGCTTCTATAGTGAGCCCAAATATGAATCTAGGAAGCGGATTTGAACAAACTTGAATCAGATCCACCCCACAATGTTGCATACCAAATATCAAAAGATTCTGCCTACTGGATCTGGAGAAGAAGATTTTTTAAGAAATTTGCCTAAATGCACTAAGTTCGAAATCGGGCTCCTATACTGAGCCCAAATATGAACCCAGGGGGCCGATTTGAACAAACTTGAATCAGATCCACCCTGCAATGTTGCATACCAAATATGAAAAGATTCTGCCTGCTGGATCTGGAGAAGAAGATTTTTTAAGAAATTTACCTGAAATGCACTAAGTTCGAAATCGGGCTCCTATACTGAGCCCAAATATTAACCCAGGGGGCCGATTTGAACAATCTTGAATCAGATCCACCCCACAATGTTGCTTACCAAATATGAAAAGATTCTGCCTGCTGGATCTGGAGAAGAAGATTTTTTAAGAAATTTGCCTGAAATGCACTAAGTTCGAATTCGGGCTTCTATAGTAAGCCCAAATATGTATCCAGGGAGCCGATTTGAACAAACTTGAATCAGATCTACCCCGCAACATTGCATACCAAATATCAAAAGATTCTGCCTGCTGGATCTGGAGAAGAAGATTTTTGAAGAAATTTGCCTGAAATGCACTAAATTCGAATTCGAGCTCCTATAGTGAGCCCAAATATGAATCTAGGGAGCCGATTTGAACAAACTTGAATCAGATCCACCCTACAATGTTGCATACCAAATATCAAAAGATTCTGCCTGCTGGATCTGGAGAAGAAGATTTTCAAAGAAATTTGCCTGAAATGCAGTAAGTTCAAATTTGGGCTCCTATACTGAGCCCAAATATAAACCCAGGGGGCCGATTTGAACAAACTTGAATCAGATCCACCCCACAATGTTGCATACCAAATATCAAAAGATTCTGCCTGCTGGATCTGGAGAAGAAGATTTTTTAAGAAATTTGCCTGAAATGCACTAAGTTCGAAATCGGGCTCCTATACTGAGCCCAAATATGAACCCAGGGGGCCGATTTGAACAAACTTGAATCAGATCCACCCTACAATGTTGCATACCAAATATCAAAAGATTCTGCCTGCTGGATCTGGAGAAGAAGATTTTTTAATGTTTTTCCCATTGCCTACAGTGTTAAAAAGTGCTGACTCAGCACTTTTTCAAAGTCCCGAAACTGTACCCTATGATTAAACCGATGGCAATTTTTTTTACCAATCCTTTCTGTTGGTCCTAAGGAAGCTGCACACCAAATAAAAATTCTCAGTGCCGTGCAGTTTTGGAGATATGGGCGTTTTAAATTTTTTCTATTTTTAGCTCCTGCGGTTCCCACGGGGCTGCGGGAAAATTTTTTTTTGCATAAATCAAGTACTCATGACCCAATAAGCCCTCACATAAAATTTGGTTCAAATCAGCCTCTCGGTTTGGAAAATAGAAATTTTGGGCGGGGCAAAAAATTTTGCCCCTCTCATAACAACGCCAAGTATAGCCCCACAAACTTCTCTTGAACAAATCTGAGTCTACACCTCAAAAGGAAGCTGCACACCAAATATCAAGTCTCTGCTACTGCTGGTTCATGAGAAGAAGATTTACAAAGATTTTGGTGCCCCTTTGGGGCGTGGCACCACCCAGGAGGAGGGGCAACTTCATTTGAACAAATCTGAATTGGCATTAGGTAATAAACATTTAGCCAACATTTGAATAAAATTGGGCTAGTGGTTTAGGAGGAGAAGTCGATAATGTAAAGTTAACGCCGGACGGACGACGACGGACGACGGACGCCGGACGACGGACAGAAAGTGATTAGTAAAGCTCCCCTTGAGCTTCGCTCAGGTGAGCTAAAAAAAGAAATACTTTAGCCAATCAATTTGCCTGAAAATGCATGAACAGACAAGAGGCCCCAAGGAGCCTTGATCGCTCACCGGCCAAAGTGGTTCAAAGAAGTAATTGGGGGTCACATTCAGTTAGACATGGTTCATCAACACTACAAAGGAATGAAGTCATGAGAGACAAATTTTATGGAACTAGGGACATGGCTTGAACAAACTTGAATCTTACCCCTCTAAGGATGCTGCATACCAAATATCAAAAGCATTCATTTGCTGGATCTGATGAAGAAGATTTTTAAAGAAAATTCCTCATTTTGAACTAAGTTAACATTTGGGCTCCCACAGTGAGCCAAATATGAACCCAGGGACTTGGCTTGAACAAACTTGAATCTCACCCTCTAAGGATGCTGCATGCCAAATATCAAAACATTCCGACGGCTAAATCTGAAGAAGATTTTTAAAGAAAAATTCCTCATATTGAACTAAGTTATCATTCGGGCTCCCACAGTGAGCCCAAATATGGACCTAGGGACATGGCTTGAACAAACTTGAATCTCACCCCCCTAAGGATGCTGCATACCAAATATCAAAACATTCCGATTGCTAGATCTGAAGAAGAAGATTCCTCATTTTGAACTAAGTAATAATTCAGGCTACCCAGTGAGCCCAAATATGAACCCAGGGACTTGGCTTGAACAAACTTGAATCTCGCCTCCTAAGCATGCTGCATACCCAATATCAAAAGATTCTGCCTGCTGGATCTTGAAGATTTTTAAAGAAATTGCCTGAAATGCACTAAGTTCAAATTTGGGCTCCTATACTGAGCCCAAATATGAACCCAGGGGGGGGCCGATTTGAACAAACTTGAATCAGATCTACCCCACTATGTAGCATACCAAATATCAAAAGATTCTACCTGATGGATCTGGAGAAGATTTTTTAAGAAATTTGCCTGAAATGCACTAAGTTCGAATTCAAGCTTCTATAGTGAGCCCAAATATGAATCCAGGGGGCCAATTTGAACAAACTTGAATCAGATCCACCCCACAATGTTGCATACCAAATATCAAAAGATTCTGCCTGCTAGATCTGGAGAAGATTTTTTAAGAAATTTGCCTGAAATGCACTAAGTTCGAATTCAGGCTTCTATACTGAGCCCAAATGTGAATCCAGGGGGCCGATTTGAACAAACTTGAATCAGATCCACCCCACAATGTTGCATACCAAATATCAAAAGATTCTGCCTGCTGGATCTGGAGAAGAAAATTTTTTTTTAAGAAATTTGCCTGAAATGCACCAAGTTCAAATTCGGCCTTCTATGGTGAGTCCAAATATGAATCCAGGGGGCCAATTTGAACAAACTAGAATCTGACCCCTCTAGAGATGATGTATACCAAATAGGAAAGAATTCTGCCTGGTGGATCTGAAGAAGAAGATTTGTTTGAATTTTGGAAAGAAATTCATGGGTGCTATCAGAGTTATGCCCTTTGTCCTGCCCCCTGTGGGTGCGGCAAGTTTATTTGTACAAGTTTGAATTGACATATGATGGGGAACATGCACACCAAATTTGGTTCAATTTGATCCAGTAGTTTGTGAGGAGTAGTCGATAAAGTAAAGTTCAAGACGGACGACGACGATAAGTTAAACAAGCCAAGACCAGTACCGGGTCTGGACCTGCGTCGCTGCATGCAATTGAATCGGCAAACAGGAAGTGGCTGCACAGCAGATCTGAAAATTGCTTACATAATACAACTCATCATTATGAAGCAGCAGGCCAAATATAAAATCATTCCCTTTCATAGAAGCCAAGAAAACTTTGACGGAAAAAGTATTTTGGACGGACTGACAGAATGACAGACTGACGGACGGAGTCGAGCAGTTACTAGACCTGCTCTGCCACTGGCGACGCAGGTAAAAAAGGTTTAATTATTAACACATGAAATTACTTTAACTGGTTGAGTGCCTGAAGCCCATACTTGGGTCTTCATTTTAGAATGCAGACTTGAAGTTACTTACTATGTCTGGATTTGCCATGTTTCAATATACAAGAGTGTACCTTAGGCACTCTGTCAATTCTGTCAATGCAAAGAAATGTACACAAATTTTGAATACGAAGAATAATTTTGGACTCTACCAGTTAATGTATACATATATGTATAGAGGAAGGAGAATATTATCTAGCTCACCATTTGATTCCCTGAAAAAAAATAACATGAAACAAGAGCACCGCCTAGAGGGGCAACATACGCCCGTCAAAACTGGAACATGCATAAGTTTCTCTGGGGTAAAGTTTAAAATTTTTGTTGACTCGACTAAGTCTGTCTGCCCCCCCCCCCCCCCCCCCCCCCCCCCCCCCCCTCCAATCAGTGCCCATTCCCCTGCTCTGTCTGGGGTAAAGGGTAATTCACCTGTTTTCACATTTTCATATTAATCGATCTGAGGTCTTCACAAAATGAAAAGAAGGCTGCTGTAGAAGATTCTTCTCGCCGTTTACAATGGTAGCATCCATTCATTGACAGGTTAACTTCATTGTTAATGATTGACGATAGGTGCCACCAAGGTAAAGGACATTTTGGGGATCACAATAGCTATAAACGGCGAGGATTCTCATCATTTAAAAATAAAATGGTGTTATCTGCTCCTGTCACATGCACAACGACAATTGATGATCAACATGGGTGCAAAGTTTGAACAATAAAGCAAGTAAAATGTTGGAGTAGGCGACACAATAGTGTAATGTTTCAAGTACTAAAAGGGGGCATAACTCTGGAAATACAAAACAGTTACCTGCTCTTGTTACATGAACAAAGGCAATTGGTGATCAACATGTGTGTAAGGTTTGAACAATACAGCATGTAAAATGCTGAAGGAGTAGGCGACACAATACTGTAATGTTTTAAGTACTAAAAGGGGCATTACTCTGGAAATACACAACAGAGTTACCTGCTCTTGTCACATGCACAATGGCAATTGGTGATCAATATGTGTGCAAAGTTTGAACAATATAGCATGTAAAATGTTGAAGGAGTAGGCGACACAATACTGTAATGTTTGAAGTACTAAAAGGGGGCATTACTCTGGAAATACAAAATGGAGTTACCTGCACTTGTCACATGCACAACGGCAATTACTGATCAACATGTGTGCAAAGTTTGAATAATGAAGCGTGTAAACTTTTGGAGGAGTAGGCGACACAAAAATTGTTTATGGACAGACAGACAGACAGACAGACAGACAGACAGACAGACAGACAGACAGACAGGCAGGCAGGCAGGCAGGCAGGCAGGCAGACAGACAGCCAGACAGACAGACAGACAACACCATAACATAATATGACCGTCAATAAATGACTGGCATATAAAAAGAGCAATGCGAAACATTACATATGCCCCTTCCTGCATTACCAGAGAGACCATATGCTGCTCATTGGAATGGTGGCATTTCTCAAGATGGCATAAATATGTGACTTTTTGAACAAACACACACACATGAAAACTAACTTGGTCAACCCTTAAGGGTCTGGACAAGGGTCTTGAATTCCCATCATTCCACAACTTCTATATGTCCAGTGACTTAGCAGTAATTTCAAGTCACGTCTTGGCAGTCTTAACAGGTAGACAAGACTTGACTAGAAACCACGCAGTCTTAACAGGTAGACAAGACTTGACTAGAAACCACTGCCTACCTAATTTGTCTGTTGTCAACAGGACCTCCTCATGATGGCATGTTAAGGGCACCTGTTCTGAGGTCGCAAAAGGTGGAAATAGGACTTTTAGGGTTTAACTTCCCATGCAAACTCATTCAACATGGGCATTATAAAGATTATTAAATTTTCTGTTGTCATTCAATACAAAATATTCCCACTGACAAAAAACAACAAGGCAAAAAACAAAACAAATGAACAATGCAAAAAGTTCATAGGGACAGTTTTTCTTAGTCTAACAAGAGGCATGAGGTAAGTGTGCATAGACAGAACCTGCAGTATGTGGATATCTCCCCCCCCCCCCCATTATAGTCTATTACCATTTATTTATTTATTTAATTTATTTATTTATTCATTTATTTGTGTTTAAGGTCAAATACTTGAGCACAATGGCCAATCATGGACACAAGTTATAATGTAAAAGCTCAATTTTGTTATGGGCCATAGCTCTGGTAGGAATGGTACAGCTGAAACTTGCAATATGTGGGTATCATGTCCCCATGCTGGTCAGTCAGCATACCAAAGGATATCAAAATCCAATAACCGATGCCAGAGTTATAATGCAAAACTTTCATTATACTATTTTTGTAAAGCCCTACAAGGGCCATAACTCTGGTATGAATGTGTAGACGAAACCTGCGATTTGTGGATATTATTTCCCCCATGCTGGTCTAACATAATACTATAAGACATCATAATCTGACAACCGATGACAGAGGTATAATACAAAATATTTATATGGATGGACGGGTCTAAGTCCTACAAGGGCCATAACTCTGGTGTGTGTGAACAAAACACACAATTTGTGGATATCATTATCCCCATGCTCATCTATCAACATACCAAAGGACATCAAAATCTGACAACCGATTCCAGAGTTATACTACAAAATGTTCGTACACATAGTCGGATGGACACCTCAACTCTATACCAGGTGAATCTCGTAAGGAGGTCGGGGCATAATAAAAACAAGAGGCCCCAGGGGGCCTGAGGGCGCTCACCTGACATGGTAGTCTAAATATCAAACCAGGGACTTGACTTGAATAAGCTGCATACGCCCCTCCTAAGAAAAGCATATACCAACTAGATGAAGCGATTGTGCCCACACAATACACAGGATTTTTCCTTCTATTTTCAGTTCCTGCACTTTTTACGTCCCAAAATTGAGATAAACACATAAAAAACAG
Organism: Pictodentalium vernedei; assembly: GCA_031216915.1. Lineage (NCBI taxonomy): Eukaryota > Metazoa > Mollusca > Scaphopoda > Dentaliida > Dentaliidae > Pictodentalium > Pictodentalium vernedei. Next base: position 154,364,970 of record CM062294.1, read on the forward strand.
ATTTTTTTTTCCCAAACAAAATACTTACAGCCTAAATTTTTTTCTTCTTCTTAAAACGCATAAAAAACAAAAAAACAAAAATTCCAGATTTTGGTCCCAAATTTTCTAAGTCCCACCCGGACCCCAAATTTTCAGGGGAAAAATTTTTTTTTTTTTTTTGTCTTAAAATTGACAGAAATGCATAAAAAACAAAAAAAAAAAATTTTGGTCCAAAAGTCCCACCCGGACCCCAAATTTTTAGGGGAAAAAAAAAATTTTTTTTTTGTCTTAAAACTGACCAAAACGCAGAAAAAACAAAAAATTTTTTTTTCGGATTTTGGTCCAAAATTTCTAAGTCCGCAATGGGACCCCAAATTTTCAGCCTAAATATGAACCTAGGGGCTTGGCTTCAACAAACTTGAATCTCACCCCCCTAAGGATGCTGCATACCAAATATCAAAACATTCTTATTGCTAGATCTGAAGAAGAAGATTTTTAAAAAATACTCCTCATACTGCACTAATTTAAACATTTGGGGCTCCCATAGAGAGCCCAAATATCGACCCAGGCAATTGATTTCAATAAACATGTGAAACAATCTTCCAAAGATGTTATATGTGAAATTTTAAAGCTTTTGGAGCAGTGGTTTGGGAGAAAAGTAGTCTTATATGTTTTTCCCATTACCCACAGTGTTAAAAAATGCTGACTCAGCACTTTTTCAAAGTCCCCAAAAAGTACCCCATGATAAAAACGATGGCAATTTTTTTTTACCATTCCATTCTGTTGGTCCTAAGGAAACTTCACAACAAATAAGAATTCTCAGTGCCGTGTAGTTTTGGAGATATGGGCGTTTTCATTTTTTTCTATTTTTAGCTCCTGCGGTCCCCATGGGACGTCGTGAAAAAAAATTTTTGCATAAATTAAGTACTTATGACCCAATAAGCCCTCATATTAAATTTGGTCAAAATTTGCCTCTCGATTTGGAAAATAGAAATTTTGGGCGGGGCAAATATTCTTTCCCCTCCCATTATGACGCTAAGTATAGCCCCACAAACTTCTCTTGAACAAATCTGAGTCTACACCTCAAAAGGAAGCTGCACACCAAATATCAAGTCTCTGCTACTGCTGGTTCATGAGAAGAAGATTTTTTAAGATTTCAGCACACTTTTTGGGTATGGCCCTACCCACGGGCGAGGCAACTTGATTTGAACAAAATCAAATTGCGATGTCATAACAAACTATTATCTCAAATATCAATTAAATTGGTTCAGCGGTTTGGGAGGAGAAGACGCAAACACCATGTTCACGGACGACGGACGGTGAGTGATCACTATAGCTCTCCTGACTGAAAGTCAGGTGAGCTAATAAATTCTCTCACCCACTCTAATGTTTTAAAAAATCTGAGGATAATCTTGGTATTTGTTTTTATAGCATGAGGGTTAAACACATTTTTACCAAGTTTGGCAATGTTCCCATCATGGTTTGCTCCTGTCACTCAAAACACACAACACGGTTTAGAATTAAAACAATTCAACCATTTAATGATGATTACCTCAAAACACCAGGCATATTAATCCTTTACCCAACACACAGGATACCAAAATTTATTATTTTAACCCTCTGATACTTTTGTATGTCTTATGACGTACAAAATCAAACAGCAAATTGATACGTGTATGACCATTTGTTTTATTATTATTTGTCGATTTTTTAAAAGTTTTAACCTCATATTTTATTTTCTCCTGAATAGTGCTCAGTGACAACCATAGAGCCAGATGTTATCGCAGCTTAAAATACTAATATAATCCTGCTCTCAGGACGTCTTAACTGGTTGAGTGCTAGAATACACTATCCGAGCTTTCAAAAAACGAGGATACTAGAGCAGAAGCCCACACTTTTCTTGCTTATATTTCATATTCAGTCAAACACAAAAAATATTTTGTTTATATAAATTTGTTTTATTACAAATTATTGGAGAGTGCCTGTTGGCACTCTCCAATAATTTGTAATAAAACAAGTTTTGAATAACAAATTCAGACCACCAAAAATAATCTAACCCTCAACCAGATAATCACTAATGTGAAAAATATCTTGTTATTTGTACTTTCTGACATCTGACGTCGCATTTTGAAAAATAGGCCGATGAAATCATCAGATGTGTACCCATACGCGCAACTAGTAGAAAACTGTATGACAGAAGGCCACCCTGGATGCCGACATTATGTACACCATACATGGTATGGGGACATATAGAAATGGATTGGAGGAGTGCCTAATTTGATGGATAAAGGGTTAATATCTCCGGATCAAATTATTAGATTTACATAAAAAACTATACAGCACAGCAAATCAGTAACATGAATATATATATAATATATAAAGTAACCTGATAATAAGATTAATATTTATTGAGTTATCGCATGCCGAAGAAATGGATTGGAGGAGTTCTCAATTTGAAGGATAAAGGATTAATATCATAGGATCAAATTATCAGATTTACACCAAAAACTATACAGCTCGGCACATCAGTAACCTAAACACATATATGAAGTAACATGACAATCGGATTGATATTTTTTGAGTTATCTCATGCCAAAGGGATTGGAGGAATTTTCAATTTGAAGGATAAAGGGTTAATATCTCAGGATCAAATTATCAGATTTACACCACAAACTATACAGCTCGGCACATCAGTAACCTGAACATAAATATAAAGTAACTTGACAATCCAAGCAATATTTTTCAATTTATCGAATGTCAAAGGGATTGGAGGAATTTTCAATTTGAAGGATAAAGGGTTAATAGCTCAGGATCAAAATAACAGATTTACATAAAAAACTCTACAGCTCGGCACATCAGTAACCTGAACACAAATATAAAGTAACTTGACAATCCAAGCAATATTTTTCAAGTTATCGAATGCCAAAGGGATTTGAGGAATTTTCAATTTGAAGAATAAAGGGTTAATATCTCAGGATAAAATTATCAGATTTAAACCAAAAACTATACAGCTCAGCACATCAGTAACCTGAACACAAATATAAAGTAACTAGACAATCCAAGCAATATTTTTCAAGTTATCGAATGCCAAAGGGATTGGAGGAATTTTCAATTTTCAATTTGAAGGATAAAGGGTTAATAATAATAATAATAATATATATCACTTATATAGCGCCTATCCTAATAAAAGCCCTAAGCGCTTTACAAAAGAAATCACGAATAAGATAGATAAAAATCAATAAAGTCAACCGGTTTATGTGTCAGCGAAGGGATCAAATTATCAGATTTACACCAAAAACTATACAGCTCGACACATCAGTAACCTGAACACAAATATAAAGTAACTTGACAATCCAAGCAATATTTTTCAAGTTATCGAATGCCAAAGAAATGGATACAGATGCCGGACAGTCGGACAGACAAAGGATGGACGAACAACGGATGGCCACCCCGGATGCCGGCATTATGTGTACCATACATAGTATGGGTACACATAAAAACTTTGAAGAAACAGAATTCCCAGTGACGTTTGAATGTCAAAATAATTAAAGTCTCAAAGGGTTAATTATTCTTTTTCAAAATGTTTCAAAACATTTCAACAAAATCATATCATGTCACAGCTCGTTGGAATGGGCTCAACGTTTTTTTTCCAACTACTCATTTTGTCAATTACATAGGCAGATGAGGCCAATTCATTAGATAATGGTTAACTCTAGTGAGAGGGTATTTCTATGGTTATGTCTCTGTTTGACAGCTCCCTGACTTTTAATAATTCTCAATCTGTCCTAAAGCTGATTAAGCATTTTCTCAGTTTGTCCACACCACATATAAAGTATTTACTCGATGAATTGGAACACTCTTTGTTTTGGAACACCTGAATATTTCAGAAAAATAATTTTTAAAACTACTCAAATTATTGGAACAGTTTAAAAGTTAAAAAATTTATAGTAATTTATATATTTTTTATACTTACCAATGACCCAGACTTAGCTGGTGCTAACTCTAACAAAACCAGGGCCAAACACAAATTTTGCCCCCCAATCCCCAAAATTTGCATCCAAAACAAAAAGAAATCATGTCCTAAAGGACCTCCATACTACGCCTCTACTGCGCATGCGCAGTGACGCAGACGTCCCGAAATTGGCGCCAATTATCATTCTTACTGGCAGTGCCTGGTCAGCGCTATGTACTCAGCGGGGAGGCAAGAGTTCTCAACTCCAGGGAGGGCCATCCCCGTCTGGGTCATTGGTAAGTATAAAAAATATATAAATTACTATAAATTTTTTAACATTTTTATACTGTACCAATGACCCAGACTTAGCTGAATAGTAAACAGGCTGGAGGGCCTAGGACATAGAGAAAAATCCAATAAGCTCAACTATATAGTAAAGAGGTAACCCCTTCAGGAGAAAAGGAGTATTAGGCTTTACATGTATCTTTCTTATTTAATATTAAATTAGAAAGATACACTACCCTTAACAATTGAGCACAATAACATTCATGTTCTCTATTAACATCCAGTATAACCCTTATACTAATTATTTTTAAAGCAAGCCAATAAATAAAGTAGTCCAGAGAACTGAGACTCTTTATAGTCATTTAAAAGTGTCCGAGTATTGTATATTAAAGCCCGTTTGACACTTGACATATACAAATGCTTCACACCGAGCTACACTTTAAAAATAAGACATGAATGAATTTTAACATTAATATTACACTTTAAAACCATCCCGGAAGCGACTCAGAAATACTGACTTGGAGGAGGCATTCCCTTGCTTTTCACTATAAAGCAGGTGACCTAAGGGAACACCCCCCCCCCCCCCCCCCCCCTCCCCCCCCCCCTCACCTTCCCCTTGCCCTGGGTCAAATAGCCCAGAGCGAAGAGGGCAGCCGGACGGAGTCACTGCCGGAACAGAAAGCCTGCATAACTATAGTTGCAACTGTTTAGTGGACGACATTCTGAGCAACAGATAACGGACCTAAACAATGCAGGTCTCCAGAAATGGACTCAATATTTCTGAGATAAAAATTCGTAAATGTGGATGGCTGAGACCAATAAGCAACCTTCATTAAATCTGTAATAGCAACACTATTAGCATAAGCCCAAGAAGTAGCAAGAGCTCTTACTTCATGAGCAGAAATCTTAAGCACAGACTGCTGAGAAGAAGATAAATCTTCATAAGCAGTACGGATAGTTAATTGAATCCATCTAGCAATAGAATGGACTGAAATGTCCTTTCTATTAGGCATCAAAGACAGAAAGAAACGTTTCCGTACCTTTCTGATAAACTGAGATCTCTGTTTATAGATACGTAATGCTCTAACCGGACAGAGTAAAGGCCTACGCCCGTCTGAAGACGGAAGAGCCTTAATAACAATAGGTTCCGGATATTTATTAGGAGCCTGATTCTTAGCTAAAAAAACCCACATTAGTAGTGAAGGTGATAGTGTTCCCAACACTACGATAATGAGAATCATCCACCGATAGTGCATGAAGCTCACTGACTCTTCTAGCAGAAGAGAAAGCTAAGAGAAAAGCTGTCTTATAAGATAAGAATTTGAAATCTACTGTCCCAAGAGGTTCAAATGGCTTTTCCTTCAATTTAAGAAGAACCCAAGCTAAATTCCACTTAGGAATTAATCTAAGAGTTCTGGGTCTATTTATCGAAAAGTTTCTACCCAACTTAGATAAAGAGACATTAGATCCAATTTGTAAACTATCATGATGTGCATAGGTATCAGATAACATAGATCTATAACCCTTTATAGTAACAGGCTGCAGTTTGATTTCATCAAACAAGTATACTAGAAAGTTTGCAATGTCTGGTATAGAGGGATCGAATATATCTACAGAATGATCCCTACACCAGCGACGAAAAACCTTCCACTTAGCCGCATAGTTTAGCGAAGAGGAGGTCCTCCTACAGTTAGAAATCGCGTCCACTGCTCGTCCTGTAAAGTGCTTGCCATGCAAGAAGGACCGCACAACGGAAAAACGTGAAGGTTGAGACCTTGCGGGTTGTGATGGAGTTGGCGCGATTTCCCCTGCGAAAGAAGATCCTCCCGTGGAGGAAGCTTCCACGGTAGGTCCCACAACAGACACCTGAGTAGATTTATCCACGGTCTTTGTGGCGACAGAGATGCTACCAACAGAATCTTGCATTGAGATTGTTTTATCTTTAGTAATACTTGTTGAATTAACGGCGCTGGAGGATACGCATATCCTATCATTCCGCCCCAAGGGATCGACAGAGCGTCTACTGCAAATGCTCTTGGATCCGGACACGGAGACACATACGTCTGCAACTGATTGTTGAGATGTGTCGCAAATAAGTCTATCATTGGCCGTTCCCATTGGTAGCAAATCTGATTGAATACTTGTTTGTTGAGAGTCCACTCCGACGGCAACAAGCGACCCTTTCGTGAAAGGGAGTCTGCTAGCACATTCAGACGACCCGGTATGTGACGGACCGAAAGAAGAACGTGATGTTCTAGCGCAAACAGAAGGATTCTTTCCGTTAGATTGAACAACGGAACTGAATGAGTGCCTCCCTGATTCCGTATATACGCCACTACTGTCGTATTGTCGGATAGGATTTGGACATGAGCATCGTGAATAATGTCCATCCAGTGACGTAACGCAAGCCAAATTGACATCATTTCCTTGATGTTTATGTGCTTGCACAGGAATTGCGGATCCCAAAGACCCTGGCATCTCGAATCCATTGGGATTAATGATGCACCCCAACCTGTTTGACTGGCATCCGTCATAACGGTAAAACTCGGATCCGGCAACTACAGTGGAACTCCCTGAGTTAACCACTGAATGTTTGCCCAAGTCTGAATCTCTTGTTTCACTTGATCTGACAAGAGAACGTCTACATCGAGCGAATGAATTTTCACACTCCAATTCTGAGTCAAGAAAATTTGAAGAGGACGTATGCGTAACCGCCCCATCGGAATGAGATCCGCGGCGGCTCCGCACAGACCTATCAGTCTCATAAATTCTCTCGCCGTGACTTTGTCTGCGTGCAGACAATAGCGAGCGTAACAACTGACTAATTTCGCTCTGGTTAACGGCAGACGAACGAGATTGTTGTGCGTCTCGAAACTCATTCCCAGATGAGTGAATGACTTGGACGGCACCAGATCCGACTTCTCCTCGTTTACTATAAAACCGAGACGTCGGAGCAATAGAAGAAGATTCTGAACATCGTTCTGAAGCGTTAACTCGTTGCCGTACCTCTGAAGAATGTCGTCCAGGTAGGCCGACGTTACCGCAGACGAATCAGCTCGAAAGTAGATCATTACCGAGTTCATTACCCGAGTGAAAGCCCAGGGTGCTAGATTCAATCCGAAGCACATCGCCCGGAATTGATACACCACTCCTAGGACTGCGAAGCGTAGATACTTTCGGAATGTCGGATGTACCATGACGTGAAAGTACGCATCTTTGAGATCTATGCTCGTTGCATAATCGTTCACCCGAATACTCGCTCTGACCGATCGAATCGTCTCCATATAAAACTTCGGAGCGACGATCAGCTTGTTTATCCAGCTCAAATCTATGACTGGACGGAACGAGCCGTCTGGTTTCGGAACCAGAAACAGATGGCTGTAGAATCCCGGAGATTCCTGGTTTTCTACGACCTCTACCGCGTTCTTCATTAAAAGAGACTGCACCTCTGATAACAGAGCGTCTCTTTTCTGCGGATTTGACGGAAGATGAGTCCACTTTGGACTTCGAGTTAATGGAGGCTTTCGTTTGAAGGATATCTTTAGACCTTCCGAAGTCACTCCTCTCACCCAAGGGTCGTCCGTAATCGACGCCCATTCTTGTGAAAAGCTCGACAACCTTCCGCCAACCGGAATGCGATAGAGGTTTAAGCCATCACCTCCTGGACCTGCGAGGCCTGCGGTAGGAGAAACCACGTCTTCCACAGCCCGCACCTCGCCCCGTCGACCTCGGGGCGTCCGACCGATTGTCCCGGCCTGAAGGACATCCCGAACGAGAGTCGCTATCCTGACGGTCTCTCGAATAAGACCAAGAGGACGCACCGGAACCTCTATAGGAACCTCTCTTGGGCGCATTAGACCCAGAAGTGCCTGCCTTATTCGTGTCTGCTGTATCCGACTTCTTAGGAGCAGATTTGAACAACAGAGAATCCTTAGCTTTCTTTGTAATTTTATCATAAATAGCGGAAAGCTTGCCGTCAAAGAGAAGTTCTCCTGAGACCGAAGCGACTCTAAGAGAGTTCTTCACCTTAGAATCCACTAGTGTGGATGTAGCTAGGGCTGCGTCACGTCTAACCAACTCCAGATTTGCCACTGAAAGGGCGGAGTTACACGTGGAATAAGCTACTGCCCTTGAAAGAAGTCTTAAAGAGGATTGTATATCCTGAAACTCTTTCCCCTGAAGGCGCAGTGATAACGCCTTAGTAAGGTGATCTGCGTAAGATAAGGCATCTAAATTGGCTCTGTTAGACGCAATAGCTGTTTCCAACACCGCGGTTGGAATAGAAGCTGACGACGGTAATGATAGCTCTAAGTCTTCCGCCTCGTCGTCCATACGCAGAGGAACTCTCGGTATACCCTGTCCTGCCGTATCGAATTTATTCCTTGCATTAATGAAAGGCAGGTTGAGAGTATTAGCGGACAAGAAACCTGCTTTCCCCGTCCTGGAAGCAAGTTTAAATATAGCGTCGTTCAATAATTCAAATGTTCTTGCAACATTATTGGACTGCGACGGAAACTCGGGAGCGATGTCCCTGAACCGCTCAAAAAATTCAGAGTCCAATGACGCTATAATTCTCTTGTCCGGAACCGCAGCAGTCTGGCCCGACGGAACAACTTGAGGGAGAAAGTGCCGAATGAAGTCCACGGCAGCTTTATGTTGTTCCGAAAGGGATAGCTCCAAGTCATCCGTATCCCTTTCACCATCCGGTCGGACCTCATGATGCTCCCGGTCGTCCGCCCCCGATGCTTCGGCGGAGCGTACCGACCCAGCGCCGTCGGATAATTCTCGATCCGACACCGTTTCTGTCGGCTGCTGGGATGCTGTGATAAGCTGTGCTATCTGCACAAGAATGTCCGGCATCGAGACATTTGTCTAATCTCCATGAGCACTTTTGCCGCTAGCTCTGAATTCATTTGTGACGACGGACGCACACTTGTAGAAGATAACATGGAAACATCACCCTGTTCTGGTTCCTCTGAAATAGAAACTGAGAGAGTAGAGTGACCTTGCGGAGAAAGAGCCGGCATCGCCCTTTCTCCAGAAACAACATATCGTGACACACGTTTCCAATGTTTCTCATCCCAATATTCACATATAGGACAGGGATTAATGCGAGAACACTGACTACAATTAATACAATGATCATGAAAGTCAGAGGAAGACTTCTTCCTATTACAATTTGAACAACGTCCCTTCATTGTGAAAGAACAACAATAAGTCCTAGTTACTCGCAAAAACCCCTGACACAAAGATACATAATAACATGATCCATTAATAAATGAAAAAACAATTGCAAATCAAAATAATTTTGAAAAAATATTTTTTCAGCGAAGCCCAAGTTGCTGAAAAGTAACGTTGAGCCCCGATGGATCCGATGGCAAAGTGTGGTCAAAAATTTTAAATTTATATTAAATAATTAATGAGACACTTACGGATAATATAAATGTATCTTATAGTGAGATAAACTACAGCAAAGGCAAACAGCCCCCCTCAAAAAAGGCTGTTGCCAATGTAAACAAACAGCGTAAAAACACCAGAAAACATGACTCCAGGCACTGAAAAAACTGGCCCGGAATCAGTCATCAAATTACACTCTATCTGATGCAAAACAGAGACTCCCAGGAGAGAATCTGCAGAACATCAGATGGAAGATGCAGAACACAAACGTTATACACCCATGGGTGAAAACGTAACTATGGGGAAAATAACAGAAAACATTCTGTAACCAAGCAACTCTCCCAGGAAATTTTAGAAATGAAATTTCTCAAAAATATGCCAAAAGCATGGGAGAATTGCAAGGGGGGACTTTAGAAGGCTAGGGGAGAGGAAACACTGAATAAGCAGTGCAACATTTAGCAAGAATGACAACAAGAGGCCCATGCCTCGAAAATAGGCAACTTAACATAATTTCATCAAAAAATTTTAAGTACAGCCCTGATTATTTTTTGTCACTTCTTTTTCCTCTCCTCCTTCTATCCTCCTTAGAATCACATTTTCTCCAAAAATTACGTGTCTGGCATCCTTTAAACTGAGATTTACAAGCACAAAGATCAGTGAGATGTTGACTGATGAAGGGCCAAACAGAGAATGATAATTGGCGCCAATTTCGGGACGTCTGCGTCACTGCGCATGCGCAGTAGAGGCGTAGTATGGAAGTCCTTTAGGACATGATTTCTTTTTGTTTTGGATGCAAATTTTGGGGATTGGGGGGCAAAATTTGTGTTTGGCCCTGGTTTTGTTAGAGTTAGCACCAGCTAAGTCTGGGTCATTGGTACAGTATAAAAATATTATTTTTCGGAATTTATCGTAAGTATTGATACAGGCTGAACAGGAAGGCTACATGAGTCACAGTTGTACTTTGTTGATACTTTCGATGTACTGTATTTATTAAAAGATATATGAATATGTCAACCGTGTTTGCTAGTATTACTATCACAAGGTAGGTACTTTGTTGATACTTTTGATGTGCTGTATTTATTAAAAGATGTATGTCAATTGTGTTTGTTATTACTCACGTTGGTGAAAGAAGGAAAGATCCAATGCATGCGTATTTATTAAAAGATATATGTCAATTGTGTTTGTTATTACTCAAGTCGGTGAAAGAAGGAAAGATCCAATGCATGCGTATTTATTAAAAGATGGGGGCTCGGTGAGGTCGCGGTAACCAGTTCTCGTCAGATCACCGAAGTTAAGCAACGTCGAGCGCGGTTAGTAGTTGGATGGGTGACCATTTCAGCGACTGATTCGTGCTCCCGCGTTGTGTCCTTGGGCAAGGCACTTAACCCCGATTGCCTACATGGGGGCACGATGACGCTGTGTACTAAGGCGTACTGCACGTCGATGATGCGCATGTCTTCAACCAATCTAACCCTGCCTGTGCCACTGTGCAGAGTTCAGAGTTACGATGTTGGAGAGCTGACAGCTGCTCGTCGTTGCTCAGTGGTTCCCTCCGGGCACTCCGGCTTCCCCCACCCATAAAAACTGTCACCGACATGATATGACCCTGGCTGTTAATGTGTCGTTAAACCCTAATAAAAAAAAAAAAAAAAAAAAAAAATTTATTAAAAGATATGTCAACTGTGTTTGTTATTACTCACATCGGTGAAAGAAGGAAAGATCCAATGCATGCGTATTTATTAAAAGATATATGTCAATTGTGTTTGTTATTACTCACATCGGTGAAAGAAGGAAAGATCCAATGCATGCGTAAAAGGTAAGATCGAGGTAAGTTGAATTCAAACGGTAAATCTTGGTAAATCCAGATGCAAAAACTTCCAAGAAACCGCTATATTTCCATGTCACACAAGCGAACTGCAAGTGCGAAGAAAAAGGTCACAAGGTCAGAAAATGCGAATGTGAATATCGGTTAAGTAAGTGGGATCTTTGGACAGAACAACTCGGCCCTTCGACGTCTGATGTTTGGGTGAATGGAACAGAATGCCTTTTCCTGGTTTTATTGCGAAAAGATATATGTTTTAAAAATGTGTCTACCACAATATACTAGCAAGCTCAACACAAAAAGGTGCCAATAACGTCTTCATGTCTTGAATTTTCCAGTCGTCTGAGACAGAGAGGTTTCGCTCCAAAATAGCTTATCTTATTGGATAAATGATTTGGTTCCGAGTGTGAAAACAAAAGAAAACAGAACATACCTTAAAAATAATTTTTTAATAAAATTTTAGGAGTGCAGGCTTGCACCAAGAACAAGAAATTTACATTTAAATTGTATCAACTTCTATTCATCGCCATCATGATCTGGTAACTCGTCACGTGAATTAAAAACATGGGAGAGTGATGGGGGGGAGGAGGGGGGGGAGACTGTTTATGAGTATTATCAAGAAAATTACCGGCAGTGATTTTCAGTTCTTGATAACAAAATAATATTTGTCAACAGGCGATGGGAAATTTTAAGAGTGCAGGCGTGCACCAAGAACGATACCTTGTGAGGCTCCAGAAATTTACTTTTAAATTGTATTCTATTCATCGTCATCATCATCTGGTAATTCGTCATCTGAATTAAAAACATCCTTCACCACATCATCCACTGACATCAACTCACTAGAGTCATAAAATGTTTCACAGGCATCGTTTAATTCCTCAAGTGTCTGAAATGGGTTATCAATAGGTAGCCATGGGTTCTGCCGAACTAAACTGTCCTCGGTACCATTAAGGTGGTTGCTATTCCCACAGACTTTAAAAGAACGTTTAATAAGTTCAGTTTTTTCTTTCAAGTTGGTGATGGCAAAGTTCATCCAATTAACAACAGATTTATTCTTCCTTATTTTCAATCACTTTCTTTGTTTCTTCTCCCATAAATTCTGTCCATTTTCTCCTGATGTCACCCTTAACTGGCTTATTAATACTGACATCCAGTGGTTGAAGCTCGGACGTGCAACTCCCTGGAATGATTGCTGGTAAAACGTTGCTTTTTGACGTCATCTGTTACATGTGCACGAAAACTGTCCATAACTAGAAGATACCTCTCTTTTTTAGTATATTTAACAAGCACCTCCTTAATCCACTGCTGCATCAATAATTCGTCCATCCACCCTTTTTGTTGTACACAAACTAACCAGTCCTTTGGAATTTCCAATTTTAGCTGACGTTTTCCTTTAAAAATTACCATAGGGGTAACACAACACCACTGCTACTAAGAAGCTAATACAAGTGTGAGATGTCTTTTCTCTGACCCAGTTGTTCGTAAACGCACTGATTTTTATCCAATTTTGTTGACCGTTTTATTTGGTAGCAAGTCAAAGTAAACAGGGGTCTCATCCATATTGATAATGAATTCATCTTCGAAATCATCCTCTGCATGTTTGTCTTTGATGAATTGTAAAAAGTTATTTGTCTTTTCTTCCAAATTTTTAGGAAGTTTCTGAGCCAAAGAAGTTTTTGCTCTCGGGGTTAAACTGTGCCGCTTCTGACTGCCCAACAGTAACTGGCTTGGAAGTCCTTTGGTATATTTACATCCTCTTTTTTTACCAGTTCTCTCGCGTACGAACACATTGCCTCGATAGAAACTGGTAACTGTAAGTCCCTTTATACCAACACCCATTCCGCGATCTTGTCAACAATATTCACACCATAAGTTATGAGGCGTCCGCCTTTAGGTAAATGTCCTTGTTTGTTTCTTTCTTCCAAAAAATCAGTTTTTCCCCATCTGCATAAAGTTGCCGATATTTTTAGTTTCGATGCCACTGGTCGAACACCAATTTCTCTTGCCAATTCAACAGCCTTTTTCTTCTCTTTTAATGTGAAGCTTTTGTATTTTCCCCTGACCGTGTCTGAGATGGGCTCGATATCAGGAATGCATGGTGTGGTTTTCTGTGCTTTATTGACAGGACTTGTAGCTTCTTCAACCTCCTCAATTTTTCTTTTGGCCGGTCTACCAACCGGACACTTGGTTACTGCTTTTTGCGGGCTTAATTTAACTTTGGGCCTCGCTTCCTCTACTGACTTAAATCTTACTATGAATTTATCCATGGTTGCAAGTGACTGTCGAATGAAGAGACGAGTCAGGCTTTTGAACAGTTTTGGATGGGCAAAAAAAATAGGCCGATAAAATCGTCAGATGTGTACCCATATGCGCAACTGGAAGAAAGCTGTATGACGGAAGGCCACCACGGATGCCAACATTATGTACACCATACAAGGTATGGGTACATATAGAAATGGATTGGAGGAGTGACTAATTTGATGGATAAAGGGTTAATATCTCCGGATCAAATTATCAGATTTACATAAAAAAAAACTATGCAGCACAGCACATCAGTAACCTGAATAAATATATAAAGTAACATGACAATCAGATTGATATTTTTTGAGTTAGCTCATGCCAAAGGGATTGGAGGAATTTTCAATTTGAAGGTTAAAGGAGGTTAATATCTCGGGATCAAATTATCAGATTTACACCAAAAACTATACAGCTTGGTACATCAGTAACCTGAACACAAATATAAAGTAACTTGACAATCCAAGCAATATTTTTCAAGTTATCGAATGCCAAAGGGATTGCAGGAATTTTCAATTTGAAGGATAACGGGTTAATATCTCAGGAGTAAATTATCAGATTTACACCAAAAACTATACAGCTCGGCACATCAGAAACCTGAACACAAATATAAAGTAACTTGACAATCCAAGCAATATTTTTCAAGTTATCGAATGCCAAAGGGATTGCAGGAATTTTAAATTTGAAGGATAAAGGGTTAATATCTCAGGATCAAAATAACAGATTTACACCAAAAACTATACAGCTCGGCACATCAGTAACCTGAACACAAATGTAAAGTAACTTGACAATCCAAGTAATATTTTTCAAGTTATCGAATACCAAAGGGATTGCAGGAATTTTCAATTTGAAGGATAAAGGGTTAATATCTCGGGATCAAATCATCAGATTTACACCAAAAACTATACAGCTCGGCACATCAGTAACCTGAACATAAATATAAAGTAACTAGACAATCCAAGCAATATTTTTCAAGTTACCGAATGTCAAAGGGATTGCAGGAATTTTCAATTTGAAGGTTAAAGGGTTAATATCTCAGGATCAAATTATCCGGTTTACACCAAAAACTATACAGCTCGGCACATCAGTACCCTGAACACAAATGTAAAGTAACATGACAATCCAAGCAATAGTTTTCAAGTTATCGAATGCCAAAGGGATTGGAGGAATTTTCAATTTGAAGGATAAATGGTTAATATCTCAGGATTAAATTATCAAATTTACACCAAAAACTATACAGCTCAGCACATCAGTAACCTGAACACAAATATAAAGTAACTTGACAATCCAAGCAATATTTTTCAAGTTATCGAATGCCAAAGGGATTGGAGAAATTTTCAATTTGAAGGATAAAGGGTTAATATCTCAGGATCAAAATAACAGATTTACACCAAAAAGTATACAGCTCGGCACATCAGTAACCTGAACACAAATATAAAGTAACTTGACAATCCAAGCAATATTTTTCAAGTTATCGAATGCCAAAGGGATTGGTGGAATTTTCAATTTGAAGGATAAAGGGTTAATATCTCGGGATCAAATCATCAGATTTACACCAAAAACTATACAGCTCGGCAAATCAGTAACCTGAACACAAATATAAAGTAACTAGACAATCCAAGCAATATTTTTCAAGTTATCGAATGCCAAAGGGATTGGAGGAATTTTCAATTTGAAGGATAAAGGGTTAATATCTCAGGATCAAATTATCCGATTTACACCAAAAACTATACAGCTCGGCACATCAGTAACCTGAACACAAATATAAAGTAACTTGACAATCCAAGCAATATTTTTCAAGTTATCGAATGCCAAAGAAATGGATATGGACGCCAGACGGACGTTCCAACTATTTGGGTTTAAGGGCTTCGAAAAAAACATTTTATCTGTCCATCACCTTATTTTAGCCAGAACCCTACCCCCTCTACCCTAGAACTTATATTTAACCCTAGCACCACCCTATCCACTCAAAAACCACACCCTAACCCTACCCTACCCTGACCCTAAAACCCCACCCCTGAACCTAACCCCCACCCCCAGGGACCTAACCCACCCCAATGTTAAGATCTACTCTGGGGCTACCCAAAACCCTAACCCCACCCCACCCCTGACCCTAACCCCACCCTAGCTGGACCAAAAGGTTTAGGGGCTATGTTTTGGTTTAGGGGCTATAAAAACTAAAACCCCACCCCTGACCCCAACCCCCACGGGTCCAAACCCCCTCCAACCTTTAGCCCTGCCCTGGGGCTACCCTAACCCTAACCCCACCCCTCTCCTAACCCTAATACTACCCTAATTTCGACTAACCTCCTAAACTAATAGCTCCTAAACAGGTTTAGTTGGCCCGGATGGACGGACAGACAGACGGATGGTCACCCCGGATGCCGGCATTATGTGTACCATACATAGTATGGGTACACATAAAAATAACAAAATAAACAGTAAAAACAAACAATTCACTTGGATCCTTTATTAAATGTGGGCTCCTTTTGTCTTGATTTGTTTTTACTTTCAAAACAATACCATTGTACTAGCGTTTCTTACATGTACCTGTGATTTACACTTGTTGAATTCATGTCAGCGGCACGTTTGAATGGGGAGTCTGACGGGTGTTCCCATTCATCAGTCCGACATGTAATCATCTTGTATAATGAACTTTTTATTAAGCTACAAGTAATTAGCTCATTGTTTGCCAATAATGCAATGGATAAAACCTACCGGCTTTACAGTTTAATATTAGTCTGTCAGATAGATTTTGACAAGTTTGCTGAACGAAACGTTTAACTCTGTTTGGCTCATTTTTCACCAGTGTTGTTTTAACTTATGTCAATCAAACTTGTGGGGGACACTCTCGTATTATCTCTCGAGATTATTCACAGTACCAAGAAAATCTGTGTTGTCAATAACTTGTTTTGAGCAATAAGATTAATGTATGATTGTTTGTTTCACACAGAATTAATCTTTTTTCATGAATTAATACTGGGAGCGAGATTGTGATTACCGGTAGGCCTATTAAAGATTGATTTCACTTCGAAATACCGGTAAGTTGGACCTGGAATTATTTCTCTAATGTGCGCTGTGGTTTGATATACTTTCGTTTTCGACGTATTTTCCCATTTCCTAAATATTGAAACACTTCGATTTTGACGAATTTTTCCATTTTCAAAATATTAATTATTTTAGACTGTTCCAATTCATCGAGTAAATACGGTAACTATAGTTTGTTTTAAATAAGTGTGCTGTGCATGAAGTTAAAAGATTTGCATAAGAGGTAAAAACCTTGATTATCATCAACACCTGCCCACTTATGGGTAACAAAATGTACAATAACATTATCATTAATTACCATTTATTAATGCAATTACTTCATTAACATGAGAAATTAGTTTGGTTGAGTGCTGGACGCCCATATTTGGGCTTTATTCTGGAGTGAACAAATGTTTATTTTAACAACAACACGCAGCACAAACTTCTACTTAGAAAACAATAGGAGCTGGCAAATTGAGAGAGAACTCCCCTCCCCCCCACCCCCACTCCCTCACACTGGTTTGGTTGATGAATATGACATTCCTTCCTTCAACCAATAAAACCAGGTCTCAAATCCCATTTGTAGGAGCAAATACATTTTTTATGTACAGTTATTTGCTGCTGGAAACTGATCCCTTCTGGTTGCACTGGCTTGCTCCATCCATTGTCACCATGACATGACCCTGGCTGTTCAACAAACACAATGATGACCAAGGAGGTACCTACCTTTCTCGGATGTATGACTAGAGAGACATGGCAATTTTTATTTGTTGCAAATTTTCTAAATTTGGCAATTATCATATCTTGCTTGAGAAATCTGTCACCTTGTGCTCCATACTCTAAGCCCATCATGAACTGCAGATTATCAACAATAACATGCTCGATGTCATGTACATCAACTGCATGTTCCATTGTCTGAAAAAAACATAAAAAAGCATAAACTGATTACTGTACATCAGAGGCAGACTGACCATATTTTTCACTGGGAAACTTCTCGGTGAGCCTCCTACTGGGGGTCCACCTGGGGCCCCAAAATTTATGCAGCCCAACACCTGTGGTGCATGAAATTTTGCAAAAATGGCCCACAGGCGAAATGGATCTGATTGTAAAGACTGCCAGTGTACCAAAATGCTCTGTATGTGGACTGCCATTAATTTTTCTTCCTTTCTTTCTTTCTTCCAACACTTTACAAGAGCGGAATTCTCAAGAATGCTCTTACAGATTTTGTTAAAACTTCGCAAGGTCATAGACGGCTACACTTTGTCTTGATAAGCTTTTGTCTTTGGGCGTTAACTTTTTTCTGCCAAAACCCACCCCAAAAAGCCCAAATGTTCATTGACCAATATCTCCTGGCTCAAATGGCCTAAAATTTTCATAGATTTGTCATAAATACACTTTTCCATGAACAACTGGTAACAAAAGTTTACAAAAATTAAATTTTCTGCCAAAACTTTCCAAAACATAAAAAAATGGCCTGAAAATCAAACATTTAGGCCTACAATCTCGGCGCTGTGAATTAGCAGAACACCAGTAAGGGACTGAATAGTTAGAATGTAATGTATCATTATCATAAATGCAAAAGAAATTTCAATTTTATCTACAATGCATACAAAGAAAGTGTCAATGACACTGTAGCTTAACTTGTGTGTTGTTTTTGATGAAAAGGATAATGTTCAATGTTTATGAAAGGATTATGAAATAAGACAAGAATTGTGAATTGGGAATATGTTCATTTCCGTTTCCTGTATGCTATGTTTTTGATAAAAATAATATGAGGTACTGTACTAAAGAGCTGAGGGGTGGGTTAATATGACCTCACAGTTAATGTATGTGGCCCTCACAGTTAACGTATATCAATAAAAGTTACCAAGTTACAGTGAAATTATTCCAAAATGAGTCATCCCATCAAGTTACAGTGAAATCCCTTCATAAATATGGCCCGTAGACTGTGCTAAAGGTTTTCGGGCTTTGGGCTCCTGTAGCCGTCAGTTTCCCAATTGCGTCCAAAGGGGACATTCTCATCTAGACATTATATGAAGTCAACCTACCAAGTTACAATGAAATCCCTTCATAAATATGACCTGTAGACTGTGCTAAAGGTTTTTGGGCTTTGGGCTCGGGCAGCCATCATGGTTGAATGATTGCAACCAATAGGGGACATTCTCATCTGGGCATCATCTGGAGTGATCCTACAAAGTTACAATGAAATCCCTTCATAAATATGACCTGTAGACTGTGCTCAAGGTTTTTGGGCTTCGGGCCCCTGAAGCCATCACAGGTGACCAATCCTGACCAAAAGGGGATGTCATCATCTGGGCATTATATGGAGTCAAACTAACAGGTTACAATGAAATCCTTCCACTCATATGACCTATAGACAATGCTAAAGGTTTTGGGGTTTCGGGCTCGGGCAGCCATCAAGGCTGAATGATTGCGACCAAAATGGGACGTTCTCATCTAGACATTATTTGGAGTTATCCTACCAAGTTACAATGAAATCCCTTCATAAATATGACCTGTAGACTGTGCTAAAGGTTTTCGGGCTTCGGGCCCCTGTAGCCGTCACAGTTGCCTAATCATGTCCAAAAGGGGACTTTCTCATCTAGACGTTATATGAAGTCAACCCACCAAGTTACAATGAAATTCCTCAATAAATATGACCTGTAGACTGTGCTAAAAGTTTTCGGGTTTTGGGATCGGGCAGTCGTCATGGTTGGCAGATCACACCCAAATGGGGAAATTCTCATCTAGACATCATCTAGACATCATAAGGAGTCATCCTACCAAGTTATAACTAGAAACTGTTTTAGCACACTAAAACATATGTCTCCCCTTCCTTTCTATTTAATGCACTGCAAATTATATATACATGAATAATATTGACAATCATACCAAATATCTAAGGTCTAGCTCAAAAGAGAAAAAAAGAGCACATAAATCTGACCTTCAGGTCAAAGGTCAAGGTCACATGAAGGTCACTATGGTATGCGACACACCGGCTCATGGTGATACAACCACATGCCAAATATCTAAGGTATAGGTCAAAAGACAAAAAAGTTATGCCCCGGAAAAAGTTTCCCTTAAAAAGCACATAAATCTGAACTTCATGTCAAAGGTCAAGGTCACATGAAGGTCACTATGGTACGCGACACACCGGCTCATGGTGATACATCCACATGACAAATATCTAAGGTCTAGGTCAAAAAACAAAAAAGTTCTGATCTGGACAATTATTCCCTCTTTGAAGTACATAAATTTGACCTTGAGGTCAGAGGTCAAGGTCACATGCAGTTCATCAAGGTAGCAGACATGCGGTTTCATGGTGACACATTCACATGTAAAAAAAAAAATTCTGGTCTGGACAATTACTCCCTATTTAAAGTACATAAATTTGACCTTGAGGTCAAGGTCACATGAAGGTCATGATGACATGTGGTCTCATTGTTAAACATCCACATGTCAATCATCTAAGTCCTAGGTCAAAAAAAATTCTGGTCTGGACAATTACTCCCTATTTAAAGTACATAAATTTGACCCTGAGGTCAAGGTCACATGAAAGTCATGATGACATGTGGTCTCATTGTGATACATCCACATGTCAATCATCTAAGTCCTAGGTCAAAAAACAAAAAAGTTCTGATCTGGACAATTATTTCCTATTTGGAGTACATGAAATTTGACCTTGAGGTCAGAGGTCAAGGTCACATGCAGTTCTTCAAGGTAGCAGACATGCGGTTTCATGGTGACACATCCACATGTCAAAAAAAAAAATTCTGGTCTGGACAATTACTCCCTATTTAAAGTATATAAATTTGACCTTGAGGTCAAGGTCACATGAAGGTCATGATGACATGTGGTCTCATTGTTAAACATCCACATGTCAATCATCTAAGTCCTAGGTCAAAAAACAAAAAAGTTCTGATCTGGACAATTATTCCCTATTTGAAGTACATAAATTTGACCTTGAGGTCAAAGGTCAAGGTCACATGCAGTTCATCAAGGTAGCAGACATGCAGTTTCATGGTGACACATCCACATGTCCAAAAAAAAAATCTGGTCTGGACAATTACTCCCTATTTAAAGTACATAAATTTGACCTTGAGGTCAAGGTTACATGAAGATCATGATTACATGTGACATGCGGTCTAATTGCGATACATCCACATGTCAAATATCTAAGTCCTAGGTCAAAAAACAAAAAAGTTCTGGTCTGGATAATTATTCCCTATTTGAAGTACATAAATTTGACCTTAAGGTCAGAGGGTACATTCTCATCTTGGCATTATTCAGAGGCATCCTACCAAGTTACAATAAAATCCCTTCATAAATATGACCTGTAGACAGTGCTCAAGGTTTTTGGGCTTCGGGCACCTGTAGCCATCACAGTTGACCAATCATGACCAAAAGGGGATGTCATCATTTAGGCATTATATGGAGTCAACCTAACAGGTTACAATGAAATCCCTCCATAAATATGACCTTTTGCCTATGCTAAAGGTTTTTGGGCTCGGGCACCCATCAAGACTGAATGATCGCTATCAAAATGGGACGTTCTCATCTAGACATTATTTGGAGTCATCCTACCAAGTTACAATGAAATTCCTTCATAAATATGACCTGTAGCCTGTGCTAAAGGTTTTTGGGCTTCGGGCCCCTGTAGCCGTCACAGTTGCTTAATCACGTCCAAAAGGGGACTTTCTCATCTAGACATTATATGAAGTCAACCCACCAAGTTACAATGAAATTCCTCAATAAATATGACCAGTAGACTGTGCTAAAGGTTTTTGGGTTTTGGGCTCCGGCAGTCGTCACGGTTGGCAGATCACGCCCAAATGGGGAAATTCTCATCTAGACATCATAAGGAGTCATCCTACCAAGTTATAATGAAGTCCCTCCATATTAAACAAGACCTGCAGACTGTGCTAAAAGTTTTTGGGTTTCGGGCTTGGGCAGCCATCATGGTTGACAGATCATGTCCAAACGGGGACGTTCTCATCTAGACATGACCCCAAACCTGCATATGAAATTTCGTGACGATCAGACAAGAACTGTGGGGTGTAGCCTGCGCTAAAGGAAAATGTGAACAGATTCACAGACTAACAGACTAACAGACTTCCGCACACGTGATGGCAATAGCTTATCTTGACTTTGTCAAGTTAAGCTAAAATGGCTGCCAAACGTGGAAAAAAATACCAAAATTTTCATTGACCAATATCTTCTGGTCCGAATAACCTAATAACCTGAAATTTTTTCACAGATTCTTCATAAATACAGTTTTCCATAAGCAACAGGTAACAAAAGCTAACAAAAATAATTTTTTCTACCCAAATTTTTCAAAACTGCAAAAATAGGCCTGAAAATCGGTAGAAGTGTTTGAACATTGGTTCATGCTGATGGTTACATGGAACACATCAGGGTCAAAATTGTTCATATTTATGTTTGATTCACAACCTAATACAAGCAGTAACAAGCTTAATAAGTTGCCAAAATGATTGGCAGGAGTGTTGAAACAATTTGTTGATTATTCGACATTTATAATATTCCACTCCCAGTACAACTTACACTGACAGCACCCCCCACCAGTACTATGAATTGCTGTTTCATCATCTGATATCATTGTCAGTTCATTTGAAACAATCTAGTTACCCAATTCTTCTTTAATCACTGTCAACACAAAGTGGACAATAACAAATGAACATAAAATACACTCTATCAGCTGATTGTTTTCACAGTCGGAGTACAACTTCAGTCTGTTGAGCATATTACTTATTATGTAAATAATCTAAAAATAGATGTAACAAATAAACAATTTTTAAGGCTAGTCTGGACTAAGCCCTAACGAAAGTGTCAATGACACTGCAGGTCAACTTGTCAAGACATGTACATGTATTGTATGTGACACAGCAATGGCAAACATCTAGGTAATGCCCTGATAACAAAGGTACATATAAAGTATTGCAATGGTCTGCACATAAATACTGACTGTAGCTTGTAACAAATGTATAGGTAAAGTATTGTAAAGGTGGGTGACAGTCTGATGCTAAACTAGAAAAGAAATCTTTAAGTCCCAGAGTGGGTCTGACTGAACCCCAAAATATTTGTGATAACAAAGGCACCCCAAAACACACTCATTCCTATCCCAAGGTGAAAACAAAGGTACCCAAAAAGTTTCATGAAGATCAGTTCATAAATACGAGCTGTATAGAAGTTGTGACAAAAAACTGATTGGACCTAATTTCAGTACAAAATGGCCACTGGCAGCCATCTTGAATTTTGGACCCCACTCAGAAACACTCGTTCTCCTCCCAAGGTGAGAACAAAGGTACCCAAGAAGTTTCGTGAAGACCGGTTGATAAATACAGCCTCTAGCCCGAGCCGTATTGATATGTGCACTTACAGCATATAAGTAGCACTAAATAAATCAAAATTCATCTAATTTACATAATTTCTGCAAAAAAAACCCGTACTGTATGTGATGTATTCCATTTTACTAAACATTCATATAAAAATTTATTCAAATCAGAACTTTCATACAGATGTTCTGTACAAAAGACTGATTGCACTAATTTTGGTACAAAATGGCTGCTAGTGGCCATCTTGAACTTCGGACCACACCCAAAAACACCCGTTCTCATCCCACGATGATAACAAAGGTACTCAAGAAGTTTCGTAAAGATCGGTTCATAAAAAAGGCCTCTCGCCTGAGCCATATAGAAGTTGTGTACAAAAAACTGATTAGACCTAATTTGGGTACAAAATGGCTACTGGCAGCCATCTTGAATTTTGGACCGCACTCAGAAACACTCGTTATCGTCCCAAGGTGATAACAGAGGTATCCAAGAAGTTTCGTGAAGATCGGTTGATAAATACAGCCTCTAGCCCGAGCCATATTGACATGTGTACTTACTGTGTGTAAGTAGCACTGAAAAAATCAAAGTTCATCTAATTTGCATAATTTCTGCACGAGAATAAACCCCGTATTATATGTGATGTACCCCATGGTACTAAACATTCACACAAAAAATTTTTCAAATCAGCGCTTTCATATGGAAGTTCTGTGCAAAAAGCTGATTGCACCTAATTTTGTACAAAATGGCTGCCATTGGCAATATTGAATTTCGGGCCGCACCCAAAAACACCCGTTCTCGTCCCACGGTGATACCAAAGGTACCCAAGAATTTTCGTAATGATCGGTGTATAAATACGGCCTCTAGCCCGAGCCGTATTGGCATTTGCACTTACAGTGCTGAAAGTAACACTAAATACATCAAAGTTAGTCTAATTTGCATAATTTACGTACGAAAAAAAACCCCGTATTATATGTGATGTATCCCATGGTACTAAACATTCATACAAAAAATTATTCAAATCAGCGCTTTCATATGGAAGTTTTGCGCAAAAATCTGATTTCACCCAAGTCTGTACAAAATGGCCGCCAGCGGAAAACTTGAATTTCGAATCGGACCCAAAAACACTCGTTCACGTCCCACGGTCATAACAAAGGTACCCAAGAAGTTTCGTAAAGATCGGTTCATAAATACAGCCTCTAGCCCGAACCGTATTGAATTGTTGATGGACAGACGGACGACAGACGACTGGCCATGGCATAAGCTCAAATTTGGCTTCGCCAAAGTTGAGCTAACAATCCTATGATAAATGTGGCCTGTAGCCCATGTCAAAGAATGTTGATGCACAAATGCAATAAATTCAAAGATTGTTGCTAACAGAAACAGCTTTTGATGGAAAGGTCATTGCCAGTGGCAACACTTTTTGACGGAAATCAAAGAAAATTCACAACTCCCATCTAGAGGTAACCCCAAACAAGCATACAAAGTTTCAAACCTATCTGATCATAAATGTGCCCTGTAGGGTGTGCCAAAGGGAAATATTGAAGTCTGACTAAACTGAGTTCTAAGAACGTTGGCTGTGGCAACATTTTTTGACAGAACTTGAAGAAAATCGATAGTTTCCATCTAGAGATCACCCCAAACAAGCATGCCAGGTTTCAAAGCAATCCGATCATAAATGTGCCCTGTAGGGTTTGCCAAAGGGAAATATTGAGGTCTTCTGACTAAACTAAATTCTAAGAACGTTGGCCGCGGCAACCTTTTTTTGACGGAAATGGAAAAAAATCGATAGCTCCCATCTAGAGGTCACCCCCAAACAAGCATACAAGGTTTCAAAGCAATCCAATCATAAATGTGCCCTGTAGGGTGTGCCAAAGGGAAATATTGTGGTCTGACTAAACTAAGTTCTAAGAACGTTGGCCGTGGCAACATTTTTTGACGGAAATGAAGAAAATCGACAGCTCCAATCTAGAGGTCACACTAAACAAGCACACCAGGTTTCAAAGCAATCCAATCATAAATGTGTCCTGTAGGGTGTGCCAAAAGGAAATATTATGGTCTGACTAAACTAAGTTCTAAGAACATTGGCCGTGACAACATTTTTTGACGGAAATTGAAGAAAATCGATAGCTCCCATCTAGAGGTCACCCCAAACAAGCATGCCAGGTTTCAAAGCAATCCGATCATAAATGTGCCCTGTAGGGTGTGCCAAAGGGAAATATTGAGGTCTTCTGACTAAACTAAATTCTAAGAACGTTGGCCGCGGCAACCTTTTTTTGACGGAAATGGAAAAAAATCGATAGCTCCCATCTAGAGGTCACCCCCAAACAAGCATACAAGGTTTCAAAGCAATCCAATCATAAATGTGCCCTGTAGGGTGTGCCAAAGGGAAATATTGTGGTCTGACTAAACTAAGTTCTAAGAACGTTGGCCGTGGCAACATTTTTTGACGGAAATGAAGAAAATCGATAGCTCCAATCTAGAGGTCACAGTAAACAAGCACACCAGGTTTCAAAGCAATCCAATCATAAATGTGTCCTGCAGGGTGTGCCAAAAGGAAATATTATGGTCTGACTAAACTAAGTTCTAAGAACATTGGCCGTGACAACATTTTTTGACGGAAATTGAAGAAAATCGATAGCTCCCATCTAGAGGTCACCCCAAACAAGCATGCCAGGTTTCAAAGCAATCCGATCATAAATGTGCCCTGTAGGGTGTGCCAAAGGGAAATATTGAGGTCTGACTAAAATAAGTTCTAAGAACGTTGGCCGTGGCAACATTTTTTGACGGAAATTGAAAAAAATCGATAGCTCCCATCTAGAGGTCACCGCAAACAAGCATGCCAGGTTTCAAAGCAATACAATCATAAATGTGCCCTGTAGGGTGTGCCAAAGGGAAATATTGAGGTTTGACTAAACTACGTTCTAAGAACGTTGGCCGCGGCAACATTTTTAGACGGAAATTGAAGTAAATCGATAGCTCCCATCTAGAGGTCTCCCCAAACAAGCATACCAAGTTTCAAAGCGATCTGACCATAAATGCGACCTGTGAGGTGTGCCAAAGGAAATTGTGGACGTACGTACTAACGTACTAACATACTAACGTACGTTCGCCAACGGACGAGAAGTGATGGCAATAGCTCAGCTTGACTTTGTGAAGTTGAGCTAAAAATTAGAATGGCATATTTAGAATGAGAGAAAACTGTCCATAAACCTACGCCAAACAATAATACTACAGCTGATCGCCAAATATAGTACGGACAAAACAGCTTCCTTCATAGTTACATACCCAATAAGTGGACAAAATGATCACCCCTTTTTTGAACATATCTTCAAAAGAAAGAGGGGAGAGCTCTGGAATCTATAAGCAGTACCCGGAAACGATATAAATAAATATCGATCAGGCACTCAAAAATTAATTCATGAATAATGGTGCTTAACACCACTTCACAAGCCAAGGCTATAGCAATGATTTTGGTAAATAACATTATCCGCTACAAAATATGCACTGCAGACTGCGTATACAGGTACGACGCAATCAGTGAAATAATAATATAACATACACATACAAAAGCGAGATACGATGAACAATCTCTGCAGAGAAAACACGCTTCAAGATCATACACAGGAGGCCTCTGTACATTTAAATCCGGTAAGAACAATCTCCAACGTGTACTATTTGGTATCTACAACTATAAACATGTGAGAATATGCAATTTGAGAACCGACAAAATAGAGATCAGGATCTAGAAATGGAGGTAGGCATGATTAACCGGCTCCAACAAAGACCGCCCCCAAAATATATAATAATTTCAAGGTCCACCAAAGCGATAGCGTAATAACATATTGCGCGAGTGCATAAAAATCCAGCCTGTAATCATCTAAAAACCACTAAATGGTTATGTAGTCACCTATGAACTCAAAAAGCAGCCATTATGATGATTAAATAAGTGCTTGTATATTAGAAATCAGAAAATAAGCACCTGAAACTAATGCAACAGAACTGCATATATGCCTATGAGGGCGCTATGCAACACGACCCAAACACACAGTATGTAAGTATTAAGATACACATACATATACATGACAGTGTGTGAGTGTGTGTGGGGGGTATGAATTCATGTTGAAACCTCCTCTCCCACATTACTTAATCATTGCTGGTCCAAACAGCAATAATATAGTAACCACAAAGCTCCCTCATGTCTGACATACTCCGTTATGCTACTGAGAGCGGAGAATGACGTGAAGAACAAAACTTCCCTTGAAGAAGAAAACCCTCTTGTGGGGGGAAGCTTCTGGCGAATGTTCAATAACAGACACCATAACCTCAATGTAATCAATAGAAACAAATGAATTGAAGGATACACATATCCTACCATTCATTCCCATGAAAACGGATAAGCGTTAAATGTATGTGCTCAAATGCCTGATACTGGCGACACAAATAATGGAAACTATTATTCCCGAGCACCGCAAACATAACTATCCTGAAGTGATCCTACATAAGATCATGTAATAGCCATACAGTTAGAATAAGCCCAAGATGCTGCCAGCGCTTTACTTCATGCGCTGAAATCTGAAGCACTGGCTGCTGATTGAAAGATAAATTTTCCTAAGCAGTACGAATAGCTAACTGACTTCATTTAACAACAGAATGAACCTAAATGTCCCTTCCTTTGGAAATTAATGACAAAAGAAGCATTTCTTCTCTTCTGATAAACTCTGATCTGTATCTATAAAAACATGATCGGTAATAATATAAATTCAATGATGTAGCATAAAGAATGAGACATCATTTCTGAATATGTGATTTCCAATAACCGAGGGTCCAAAGATCCCTGCATCGAGAGACCATCGGACTCAGGATTGTAACCCAATATATGAACTCACGTCCATCATTATTGAGAAAACCATATAGAATATGCTCAAACTTGACCTTTGTTAAAAGATTCTCTAAAACAAAACAGGTCTAGAGCAAAAAACGTCTACCAATCCTGTTAAGAATAACTGGAGGGGACGTGTGCATAAGCGACCCTTCAAAATAACATTCATAGCCGCTCCGCACAACCCCATCCAGCGCATAAAATTTTCCGCTGCTAATGCGTCAGATAAAAGATAAAAGTGAACCAAACAACTGGCTAATTCGCTCTGTCAAACAACAGACGAACCAGCCTGTTGAAAATGAACTGTAGGATACGTGAACCCTATCATTCATGCCATGATACATTATCTAGTTCATAATTCAAGTGATCTAAAGAACTATACTCGCTGCATCGCCGAACACTCGCTTTTCGACTGAAATATTATTATAAATAACCTAATTATCCAGTTCCAGTGAAAATCGGTCGGACCGAGCTCTATAAGAGCCTCGAGCCACCGGCTCAGGGTGTCTGATCAGTAACTCAAACAGACGTAAACCCCCTATCCAAGTGGCTGTACAGACAATCCCTAAAGTAATATATAGGAGGGATACCTATACCTTCGCTATGAGTCATTACAGACGATCTGTGTCTAGGACAACCTCTCCTACTATTTCTGCTGGTGTGGTCGATTAGACCCCAACTTAAAGAGTCAAGTATTGATGCTTTCTTGTAGCTTAATACTACATTAATGAAAGCTTACTATCAAAGACTAGTGTTTGGAAAACTAAAGCGACCTGTAGCAAGTTTTCCACCTAGTCAAATGTTAAAGATGACGATGCAAGGCTTCGTCACATCAGAATAGCTCCCACTTAACATTTGTTAAGACAGAGATATATATTATAATAGGTCTGGAAAGAATTTTTAAAAGGTACAAACGACCACACAATTCCTTTCCATATAGACGTTGCGTCACAGTACTTGAAGTACATAAGACCATGAGTCTAAATTCGCTCTGAATAAGAAATTATCTTCTCAATTGTGTGCGAGCGAACAGCTAAATGACGAAGGTAAGGCTACAACTAAGATCTTAGCCTGCTCATTCAGCGCAGAGAAACTCTCAACACACCTTCCCC
Organism: Pictodentalium vernedei; assembly: GCA_031216915.1. Classification (NCBI taxonomy): domain Eukaryota; kingdom Metazoa; phylum Mollusca; class Scaphopoda; order Dentaliida; family Dentaliidae; genus Pictodentalium; species Pictodentalium vernedei. Next base: position 154,394,068 of record CM062294.1, read on the forward strand.
TGTCGTTTTTTAAATGTATGTGAACAAAAAAAATGAAAGTGTCAATGACACTGTAGCTCAACTTGTCAAGACAAAGACATGTACATGTATAGTATGTGACACAGCAATGACAAACATCTAGGTAATGACCTGATAACAAAGGTACATATAAAGTATTGTAACGGTCTGTACATAAATACTGACCGTTGCCTGTAACAAATGTATAGGTAAAGTATTGTAAAGGTGGGTGACAGTCAGATGCTGAACTAGAAAAAATCTTTGAGTCCCAGAGTGGGTCTGACTGAACCCCAAAATATTTGTTCTCATAGCACAGTGATAACAAAGGCACCCCAAAACACACTCGTTCCTGTCCCAAGGTGAAAACAAAAGTACTCAAGAAGTTTCGTGAAGATCAGTTCATAAATACGAGCTGTATAGAACTTGTGACAAAAAACTTATTGGACCTAATTTCGGTACAAAATGGCCACTGGCAGCCATCTTGAATTTTGGACCGTACCCAGAAACACTCATTCTCATCCCAAGGAGATAACAAAGGTACCCAAGAAGTTTTGTGAAGATTGGTTCATAAATACAGCCTCTACCCTGAGCTGTATTGACATGTGTGCTTACATTGTGTAAGTAGCACTGAATAAATCAAAGTTCATCTAATTTGCATAATTTCTGCACGAAAAAAAACCCCTTACAATATGTGATGTATTCCATGTTACTAAACATTCATACAAAAATTTATTCAAATCAGAACTTTCATACAGAAGTTCTATACAAAAGACTGATTGCACTAATTTTGGTACAAAATGGCTGCTGGTGGCCATCTTGAATTTCGGACCACACCCAAAAACACTCGCTCTCATCCCACGGTGATAACAAAGGTACCCAAGAAGTTTCGTAAAGATTGGTTCATAAATATGGCCTCTAGTCTGAGCTGTATAGAAGATGTGTACAAAAAACTGATTAGACCTAATTTCGGTACAAAATGGCCACTGGCAGCCATCTTGAATTTTAGACCACACCCAGAAACACTCGTTCTCGTCCCAAGGTGATAACAAAGGTACCCAAGACATTTCGTGAAGATCAGTTCATAAATACAGACTCTAGTCTGAGCCGTATTGACATGTGTACTTACTGTGTGTAAGTCGCACTGAAAAAATCAAAGTTCATCTAATTTGCATAATTTCTGCACGAGAAAAAAACCTGTATTATATGTGATGCATCCCATGGTACTAAACATTCACACAAAAAAATTATTCAAATCAGGGCTTTCATATGGAAGTTCTGTGCAAAAATCTGATTGCACCTAATTTTGTACAAAATGGCTGCCATCGGCCATCTTGAATTTCGGACCGGACCCCAAAACACTCGTTCTCGTCCCACGGTGATACCAAAGGTACCCAAGAAGTTTTGTAAAGATCGGTTCATAAATACGGCCTCTAGCCCGAGCCGTATTGGCATTTGCACTTACAGTGCTGAAAGTAACCCCAAAAAACATCAAAATTAGTCTAATTTGCACAATTTACGTACGAGAAAAAAACCTGTATTATATGTGATGTATCCCATGGTACTAAACATTCATACAAAAAATTATTCAAATCAGAGCTTTCATATGGAAGTTCTGTACAAAAAACAGATTTCTGCATCGTCGGTACAAAATGGCGGCTGGCAGCCATCTTGAATTTTGGACTGCACCCAAAAACACTCGTTCTCGTCCCACGGTCATAACAAAGGTACCCAAGAAGTTTCGTAAAGATCGGTTCATAAATACGGCCTCTAGCCCGAGCCATAGCAGCTTGGCACTTACAGCTCTGAAAGTAACACTAAATAAATCAAAGTCAGTCTAATTTGCATAATTTACGCACGAGAAAAAAACCCGTATTATATGTGATGAATCCCATGGTACTAAACATTTATACAAAACTTTATTCAAATCAGAACTTTCATACAGAAGTTCTGTACAAAAAACTGATTTTTGCATCATCGGTACAAAATGGCCACTGGCAGCCATCTTGAATTTCGGACCACACCTAAAAACACTCGTTCCCGTCCCAGGGTCATAACAAAGGTACACAAGAAGTTTCGTAAAGATCGGTTCATAAATACGACCTCTAGCCCGAGCCATAGCCAATTGTTGACGTACGGACAGACGGACAGACGGACGGACGGACAGACGGACGACGGGCCATGACAATAGCTCAAATTTGACTTCGTCAAAGTTGAGCTAAAAAACGGTTAAAAATACAGAAGAAGATGATAAGAAACCGTATTACTTTTTCCGGCAGGAAGTTAAATATGGCGTCGTCTACACAACCAAAGACCTGTGACACCCGGTCTTTGATTGTGTAGACGAAAGAGATCTTATTATCCTGCTCTTTGTCCGGATGAAGTCAGCGCCTAACAACGCTAGCAGTTTCACATAATTACTCGCAGCATTGTGATTCACTGGAACAAGTTCAAGAAAACGATAATGTATAGTATCCATATCATCCATGAGTTGTTTCGAAAGGGAAAGTTATCCTCCTCCGTATCCCTTTCATCATTCGTCTAAATCAGTTAGAATCACGGTCACCAGGATTTGAATAGGCAGATGACTGGACCGATCAAGCACCATTCAACAGCTCAAGTTTTGAGACTGACGTTGAGTGCTTCTGCCTTAGCAGGAATACTGCGATTAGCTGCGCAATTTGCGACAGCAAGTCCGTTACGGAGGCCTGAGGAGCAGCGGTCATGAATTGCTTGTCCGCCGGCTGCTCCTGGGACAGTGTGTCCGAGATGGCTCTTACTGCAGACGACCCGACGAATGAAGCCTCATCTCCTTGGCTACTAGATGGTGCGACTTTCTTCACAAAAGATGGACCTTTTGACGATGCAGACTAGATATCCTAAATCACTTAGCCAAGGTGCGGCCAGGAGTGCTTGGTAGACACTGAAGAAGCCAAACTGTAGCCGTCCCCTGCTAAGAGTTGAACTAAGCGTAGTGGACAATAGCTATGTACGTAAGCTCTGACAAACGCAAGTTCCTACCAACAACACCCGGCCCCAGATGTTGTTAAAAGAGAGAGAGGGTCTCCATCTTGCTCAGGGTCCGGGGAGACCTAACCGAGCGGACCTCAGAACTTGCCGGCTTCTTCCTTCCATCAACGCAGGGTGAGCATGACTGGATTAAATAGTGCTCGCTACACCCTTATTCTCTCTCGACTGCTACGGACATACCCGGCGTCACACTACCCATATTCTGAGTAACGGTCCGCTGGTCGAGCTAGCTGGAGACAAGGTCGTAAACCCTATATTCTAAGGACTAGAACTTGTCTTATATCATTGAGCACTTATGCTGCTAGCTCTAAATAAAATGCACATGCAACACATCCGGTGTCACGGTCCTCATATTCAATCTTAACCGCTTCACCGGCGTCAGGGAACTGAAATCACTCATCGCGGTTTATAGCCCTGTGCAATATAAAGAGCACTTTATCCGTTATGTAGAGGAAGCCATAAGACTAACTGACCCCGGCTGCCTATTAGACAGGATGTCCCAGACAGGAGGCATGGATGTATACTCCGACTGACGCAAGTTCCTACCAACAACATCTGTCCCCAGATGATGCTGTAAGAGAGGTCTCTCTCTTGCTCGCGGTCCTGGCTGACCTGGACGAGCGTACCTCAGAACTTGCCGGCTTCTTCCTTCCGTCGTTGCTGGATGAGCATGGTTGTATATTATAGTGCTCGCTCCACTCTATATCATTTCCTAGCTCGGAGCGGACACACCCGGTGTCACAGTTTTCAGAAGCCTGAGTAACCACTTCACCAATCGAGCTAGCTGGCGACAACGGACTTTGTGTGGTCGTGTGTGCTTTTAGAGGAAGCTATAAGACTAGCTGACCCCGGCAGCCTATTAGAAGGAGCGTCCAGGACAGGAATGCATGGATGTAAGCTCCAAGTGACACAAGTACCTACCAACAACCTCTGACCCCAGATGTTGTTATAAGAGAGAGGGGCCTCTCTCTTTCTCTCGATCATGGTAGACCTGGACAAGCATACCTCAGAACTTCCTCCTTCCCATGCTTCCTCCTTCCCGTGCTTCCTCCTTTCCGTCGTCGCAAGGTGAGCATGTTCGTATTTTTATAGTGTTCGCTACACCCTTATTCCTCTTCTCGAATGTTACGGACCTACCCGGCATCACACCACCCGGGTATAAGACTATCCGAGGTAAAGCAAGATCTTCATCAGAAGAAAAAACGATACATCGGATATATGATGCATGACCAAAACGCCTAAACACCCTAAGGGTGAGGATGTAACGCTGGGGATGTACAGAATATCTTCTGAATAATACATTAGACTCCTGAGAAATTTTATAAAAAAAAATTTCACTAAAACAAGCCAAAAAGCTTGGAAGCTTAACTGGGGGATCAAGGAAAGGAATACTAAACAAACAGTGGACAGATCATTATCAATCAATGATGTCGTCAGGCCCATGTCCCAAAATTGGGGAACATGAACTAATTTTTATAAATATTATAAAAGTTAAAAAATTTATAGTAATTTATATATTTTTTATACTTACCAATGACCCAGACTTAGCTGGTGCTAACTCCAACAAAACCAGGGCCAAACACAAATTTTGCCCCCCAATCCCCAAAATTTGCATCCAAAACAAAAAGAAATCATGTCCTAAAGGACCTCCATAGTACGCCTCTACTGCGCATGCGCAGTGACGCAGTCGTCCCGAAATTGGCGCCAATTATCATTCTTACTGGCAGTGCCTGGTCAGCGCTATGTACTCAGCGGGGAGGCAAGAGTTCCCAACTCAGGGAGGGCCATCCCCGTCTGGGTCATTGGTAAGTATAAAAAATATATAAATTACTATAAATTTTTTAACATTTTTATACTGTACCAATGACCCAGACTTAGCTGAATAGTAAACAGGCTGGAGGGCCTAGGACATAGAGGAAAATCCAATAAGCTCAATTATAAATAAAGAGGTAACCCCTTAAGGAGAAAAGGAGTATTAGGCTTTACATGTATCTTTCTTATTTAATATTAAATTAGAAAGATACACTACCCTTAATAATTGAGCACAATAACATTCATGTTCTCTATTAACATCCAGTATAACCCTTATACTAATTATTTTTAAAGTAAGCCAATAAATAAAGTAGTCCAGAGAATTGAGACTCTTTATAATCATTTAAAAGTGTCCGAGTATTGTATATTAAAGCCCGTTTGACACTTGACATATACAAATGCTTCACACCGAGCTACACTTTAAAAATAAGACATGAATGAAATTAAACATTAATATTACACTTTAAAACCATCCCGGAAGCGACTCAGAAATACTGTCTTGGAGGAGGCATTCCCTTGCTTTTCACTATAAAGCAGGTGACCTAAGGGAACACCCCCCCCCCCCCCCCCCCTTCCCCTTGCCCTGGGTCAAATAGCCCAGAGCGAAGAGGGCAGCCGGACGGAGTCACTGCCGGAACAGAAAGCCTGCATAACTATAGTTGCAACTGTTTAGTGGACGACATTCTGAGCAACAGATAACGGACCTAAACAATGCAGGTCTCCAGAAATGGACTCAATATTTCTGAGATAAAAATTAGTAAATGTGGATGGCTGAGACCAATAAGCAGCCTTCATTAAATCTGTAATAGCAACACTATTAGCATAAGCCCAGGAAGTAGAAAGAGCTCTTACTTCATGAGCAGAAATCTTAAGCACAGACTGCTGAGAAGAAGATAAATCTTCATAAGCAGTACGGATAGTTAACTGAATCCATCTAGCAATAGAATGGACTGAAATGTCCTTTCTATTAGGCATCAAAGACAGAAAGAAACGTTTCCGTCCCTTTCTGATGAACTGAGATCTCTGTTTATAGATACGTAGTGCTCTAACAGGACAGAGTAAAGGCCTACGCCCGTCTGAAGACGGAAGAGCCTTAATAACAATAGGTTCCGGATATTTATTAGGAGCCTGATTCTTAGCTAAAAAACCCACATTAGTAGTGAAGGTGATAGTGTTCCCAACACTACGATAATGAGAATCATCCACCGATAGTGCATGAAGCTCACTGACTCTTCTGGCAGAAGAGAAAGCTAAGAGAAAAGCTGTCTTATAAGATAAGAATTTGAAATCTACTGTCCCAAGAGGTTCAAATGGCTTTTCCTTCAATTTAAGGAGAACCCAAGCTAAATTCCACTTAGGAATTAATCTAAGAGTTCTAGGTCTATTTATCGAAAAGTTTCGAACCAATTTCGATAAAGAGACATTAGATCCAATTTGTAAACTATCATGATGTGCATAGGTATCAGATAACATAGATCTATAACCCTTTATAGTAACAGGCTGCAGTTTGATTTCGTCAAACAAGTATACTAGAAAGTTTGCAATGTCTGGTATAGAGGGATCAAATATATCTACAGAATGATCCCTACACCAACGACGGAAAACCTTCCACTTAGCCGCATAGTTTAGCGAAGAGGAGGTCCTCCTACAGTTAGAAATCGCGTCCACTGCTCGTCCTGTAAAGTGCTAGCCATGCAAGAAGGACCGCACAACGGAAAAACGTGAAGGTTGAGACGTTGCGGGTTGTGATGGAGTTGGCGCGATTTCCCCTGCGAAAGAAGATCCTCTCGTGGAGGAAGCTTCCGCGGTAGGTCCCACAACAGACACCTGAGTAGATTTATCCACGGTCTCTGTGGTGACAGAGATGCTACCAACAGAATCTTGCATTGAGATTGTTTTATCTTTAGCAATACTTGTTGAATTAACGGCGCTGGAGGATACGCATATCCTATCATTCCGTCCCAAGGGATCGACAGAGCGTCTACTGCAAATGCTCTTGGATCCGGATACGGGGACACATACGTCTGCAACTGATTGTTGAGATGTGTCGCAAATAAGTCTATCATTGGCCGTTCCCATTGGTAGCAAATCTGATTGAATACTTGTTTGTTGAGAGTCCACTCCGACGGCAACAAGCGACCCTTTCGTGAAAGGGAGTCTGCTAGCACATTCAGACGACCCGGTATGTGATGGACCGAAAGAAGAATGTGATGTTCCAACGCAAACAGAAGGATTCTTTCCGTTAGATTGAACAACGGAACTGAATGAGTGCCTCCCTGATTCCGTATATACGCCACTACTGTCAAATTGTCGGATAGGATTTGGACATGAGCATCGTGAATAATGTCCATCCAGTGACGTAACGCAAGCCAAATTGACATCATTTCCTTGATGTTTATGTGCTTGCACAGGAATTGCGGATCCCAAAGACCCTGGCATCTCGAATCCATTGGGATTAATGATGCACCCCAACCTGTTTGACTGGCATCCGTCATAATGGTAAAACTCGGATCCGGCAACTGCAGCGGAACTCCTTGAGTTAACCACTGAATGTTTGCCCAAGTCTGAATCTCTTGTTTCACTTGATCTGACAAGAGAACGTCTACATCGAGCGAATGAATTTTCACACTCCAATTCTGAGTCAGGAAAATTTGAAGAGGACGTGTGCGTAGCCGCCCCATCGGAATGAGATCCGCGGCGGCTCCGCACAGACCTATCAGTCTCATAAATTCTCTCGCCGTGACTTTGTCTGCATGCAGACAATAGCGAGCGTAACAACTGACTAATTTCGCTCTGGTTAACGGCAGACGAACGAGATTGTTGTGCGTCTCGAAGCTCATTCCCAGATGAGTGAATGACTTGGACGGCACCAGATCCGACTTCTCCTCGTTTACTATGAAACCGAGACGTCGGAGCAATAGAAGAAGATTCTGAACATCGTTCTGAAGCGTTAACTCATTGCCGTACCTCTGAAGAATGTCGTCCAGGTAGGCCGACGTTACCGCAGACGAATGAGCTCGGAAGTAGATCATTACCGAGTTCATTACCCGAGTGAAAGCCCAGGGTGCTAGATTCAATCCGAAGCACATGGCCCAGAACTGATACACCACTCCTAGGACTGCGAAGCGTAGATACTTTCGGAATGTCGGATGTACCATGACGTGAAAGTACGCATCTTTAAGATCTATGCTCGTTGCATAATCGTTCACCCGAATACTCGCTCTGACCGATCGAATCGTCTCCATATAAAACTTCGGAGCGACGATCAGCTTGTTTATCCAGCTCAAATCTATGACTGGACGGAACGAGCCGTCTGGTTTCGGAACCAGAAACAGATGGCTGTAGAATCCCAGCGATTCCTGGTTTTCTACGACCTCTACCGCGTTCTTCATTAAAAGAGACTGCACCTCTGATAACAGAGCGTCTCTTTTCTGTGGATTTAACGGAAGATGAGTCCACTTTGGATTTCGAGTTAATGGAGGCTTTCGTTTGAAGGATATCTTTAGACCTTCCGAAGTCACTCCTCTCACCCACGGGTCGTCTGTAATCGACGCCCACTCTTGTGAAAAACTCGACAACCTTCCGCCAACCGGAACGCGATAGAGGTTTAAGCCATCACCTCCTGGACCTGCGAGGTCTGCGGTAGGAGAAACCACGTCTTCCACGACCCGCACCTCGCCTCGTCGACCTCGGGGCGTCCGACCGATTGTCCCGGCCTGAAGGACGTCCCAAACGAGAGTCGCTATCCTGACGGTCTCTCGAATAAGACCAAGAGGACGCACCGGAACCTCTATAGGAACCTCTCTTGGGCGCATTAGACCCAGAAGTGCCCGCCTTATTTGTGTCTGCTGTATCCGACCTTTTAGGAGCGGATCTGAACAACAGAGAATCATTAGCTTTCTTTTTAATATTATCATAAATAGCGGAAAGCTTGCCGTCAAAGAGAAGTTCTCCTGAGACCGAAGCGACTCTAAGAGAGTTCTTCACCTTAGAATCCACTAGTGTGGATGTAGCCAGGGCTGCGTCACGTCTAACCAACTCCAGATTTGCCACTGAAAGGGTGGAGTTACACGTGGAATAAGCTACTGCCCTTGAAAGAAGTCTTAAAGAGGATTGTATATCCTGAAACTCTTCCCCTTGAAGGCGCAGTGATAACGCCTTAGTAAGGTGATCTGCGTAAGATAAGGCATCTAAATTGGCTCTGTTAGACGCAATAGCTGTTTCCAACACCGCGGTTGGAATAGAAGCTGACGACGGTAATGACAGCTCTAAGTCTTCCGCCTCGTCGTCAATACGCAGAGGAACTCTCGGTATACCCTGTCCTGCCGTGTCGAATTTATTCCTTGCATTAATGAAAGGCAGGTTGAGAGTATTTGCGGACAAGAAACCTGCTTTCCCCGTCCTGGAAGCAAGTTTAAATATAGCGTTGTTCAATAATTCAAATGTTCTTGCAACATTATTGGACTGCGACGGAAACTCGGGAGCGATGTCCCTGAACCGCTCAAAAAATTCAGAGTCCAATGACGCTATAATTCTCTTGTCCGGAAGCGCAGCAGTCTGGCCCGACGGAACAACTTGAGGGAGAAAGTGCCGGATGAAGTCCACGGCAGCTTTATGTTGTTCCGAAAGGGATAGCTCCAATTCATCCGTATCCCTTTCACCATCCGGTCGGACCTTCCGATGTTCCCGGTCGTCCGCCCCCGATGCTTCGGCGGAGCGTACCGACCCAGCGCCGTCGGATAATTCTCGATCCGACACCGTTTCTGTCGGCTGCTGGGATGCTGCGATAAGCTGTGCTATCTGCACTAGAATGTCCGACGTCGAGACCTGCGGAGGCGCGGTCTTTCGCTGCTTCGCCGAGGGCAGCTCCGCATCAGATGGCTCCCGCATACTTTTCCTATGCGAACGTCCGGAGTCCATCGGTCTCGAATCCCTGGCTGCCGGATGGTGTGACCTGGTCGCCGAAGAATCCTTCACCGGCGAAGCTGGCAAAATATCGGAGGTCACGCAGCCAAGGTGCGGTCGTGTGCGCCGACGAGAAGAGGAAGCCTTAACAGTCTCTGCGGACTGCTTATACAACGGAGCGTCCCGAGCGACGGGACGTATGCTCCGCTAAAGACACATTTTGTACCACAACATCTGGTCCCAGATGTTGTTGTATGAGAGAGGGGCCTCTCTCGCTCGCGGCCCGGCTGGACCTGGACGAGCTAGGAACCGGACTAAAAGGCTTCCTCCGTTCTCGTTTACTATCCGGCGTCACTGGGTGTGCATCTATTATGTTTATAGTGCTCGCATCACCCAAAATTTCCTCTTGGACCGCATCGGACGAACCCGGCTGCCGAACCATTCGGTGAATGGACGCTACACCGGGCGAGCTAGCGGACGACATTTGTCTAATCTCCATGAGCACTTTTGCCGCTAGCTCTGAATTTATTTGTGACGACGGACGCACACTTGAAGAAGATAACATGGAAACATCACCCTGTTCTGGTTCCTCTGAAATAGAAACTGAGAGAGTAGAGTGACCTTGTGGAGAAAGAGCCGGCATCGCTCTTTCTCCAGAAACAACATATCGTGACACACGTTTCCAATGTTTCTCATCCCAATGTTCACATATAGGACAGGGATTAATGCGAGAACACTGACTACAATTAATACAATGATCATGAAAGTCAGAGGAAGATTTCTTCCTATTACAATTTGAACAATGTCCCTTCATTGTGAAAGAACAACAATAAGTCCTAGTTACTCGCAAAAACCCCTGACACAAAGATACATAATAACATGATCCATTAATAAATGAAAAAACAATTGCAAAACAAAATAATTTTGAAAAAATATTTTTTCAGGGAAGCCCAAGTTGCTGAAAAGTAACGTTGAGCCCCGATGGATCCGATGGCAAAGTGTGGTCAAAAATTTTAAATTTATATAAAATAATTAATGAGACACTTTCGGATAATATAAATGTATCTTATAATGAGATAAACTACTACAAAGGCAAACAGCCCCCCTCAAAAAAGGCTGTTGCCAATGAAAACAAACAGTGTAAACACACTAGAAAACATGACTCCAGGCACTGAAAAAACTGGCCCGGAATCAGTCATCAATTACACTCTATCTGATGCAAAACAGAGACTCCCAGGGGAGAATCTGCAGAACATCAGATGGAAGATGCAGAACACAAACGTTATACACCCATGGGTGAAAACGTAACTATGGGGAAAATAACAGAAAACATTCTGTAACCAAGCAACTCTCCCAGGAAATTTTAGAAATGAAACTTCTCAAAAATATGCCAAAAGCATGGGAGAATTGCAAGGGGGGACTTTAGAAGGCTAGGGGAGAGGAAACACTGAATAAGCAGTGCAACAATTAGCAAGAATGACAACAAGAGGCCCATGCCTCGAAAATAGGCAACTTAACATAATTTCAACAAAAAATTTTAAGTACAGCCCTGATTATTTTTTGCCACTTCTTTTTTCCTCTCCTCCTTCTATCCTCCTTAGAATCACATTTTCTCCAAAAATTACGTGTCTGGCATCCTTTAAACTGAGATTTACAAGCACAAAGATCAGTGAGATGTTGACTGATGAAGGGCCAAACAGAGAATGATAATTGGCGCCAATTTCGGGACGACTGCGTCACTGCGCATGCGCAGTAGAGGCGTACTATGGAGGTCCTTTAGGACATGATTTCTTTTTGTTTTGGATGCAAATTTTGGGGATTGGGGGGCAAAATTTGTGTTTGGCCCTGGTTTTGTTGGAGTTAGCACCAGCTAAGTCTGGGTCATTGGTACAGTATAAAAATTTACAGCCCTGAACATTTCAAACCACCGTTTCTTCCTTCCTTCATCCAGTTGTGTCCTTGGATCCACCAATTTAACCATTGATTTGTGTCTGGCATCATTATTAATTGAGATTTAAAAAGCACAAATGTCAGTTTGTTGTTATCTGACAAGGGCCAGATTTGGTGACTTCCTGGCGTCTGCGCATGCGCGGAGGGTAAATGTATGGAGGGCCAGATAGGACTTCTAATTTTTGGTTTTGCATGCAAATTTTGGGGATTGGGGGGCAAAATTTGTGTTTGGCCCTAAATATTTTTGAATTAGCACCAGCTAGTCTGGGCCATTGTTATACAGTATAAAAATGCCACTCAGGATCACAGATCCAATGTCGAGTTGTGACCTTGACCTTTGACCTGGCGAGTCCAAGGTCAATAGGGTTCTTCCTCGCACCAAGGCCAACACACCTATGAAGTTTCATGACTCTAGGTTGAACCACTATCAAGTTCTCATCCGGAAACCAATTGTTGCGATATGCTATGTTCAAGGTCACTGTGACCTTGACCTTTGACCTGGTGAGTCCAACATCAATAGGGTTCTTCCTCGCACCAAGGCCAACACGCCTGTAAAGTTTCATGGCTCTAGGTTGAACCACTATCAAGTTATCATCCGGAAACCAATTGTTGCGATATACTATGTTCAAGGTCACTGTGACCTTGACCTTTGACCTGGTGAGTCCAAGATCAATAGGGTTCTTCCTCGCACCAAGGCCAACATACCTATGAAGTTTCATGACTCTAGGTTGAACCACTATCAAGTTATCATCCGGAAACCAATTGTTGCGATATACTATGTTCAAGGTCACTGTGACCTTGACCTTTGACCTGGTGAGTCCAAGATCAATAGGGTTCTTCCTCGCACCAAGGCCAACACACCTATAAAGTTTCATGACTCTAGGTTGAACCACTATCAAGTTATCATCCGGAAACCAATTGTTGCGATATACTATGTTCAAGGTCACTGTGACCTTGACCTTTGACCTGGTGAGTCCAAGATCAATAGGGTTCTTCCTCGTACCAAGGCCAACACACCTATGAAGTTTCATGACTCTAGGTTGAACCACTATCAAGTTATCATCCGGAAACCAATTGTTGCGATATACTATGTTAAAGGTCACTGTGACCTTGACCTTTGACGTAGCGAGTCCAAAATCAATAGGGTTCTTCCCCTCACCAAGGCCAATCTACCTATGAAGTTTCATGAATGTGAGTTGAACCATTATCAAGTTATCATCCGGAAACCAATTGTTTAAGATTTACTATGTTCAAGGTCACTGTGACCTTGACCTTCGACGTAGCATGCCCAAAATCAATAGGGTTCTTCCTCCCACCAAGACCAACCTATGTATGAAGTTTAATGAATGTGAGTTGAACCACTATCAAGTTATCATCCGGAAACCAATTGTTTACGCCGCGCCCGCCCGCCCGCCCGCCCGCCCGCCCACCCGCCCGCCCGCCCGCCCGCCCGCCCGCCCGCCCGCCCTCCCGCCCGCCCGCCCACCCGCCCGCCCGCCCGCCCGCCATTCACCAAACTATAAGTCGAGTTTGACTTCGTCACAACTCGACTAAAAATATTATATTTTTCAATTCAGGATTTTCCGGCACTAGACATGTGAATCCGAATCTCCAAAATTGAGTGAACTGCAGTGTTATAAGCTATTTGAAAACACAGCCATTATGAATGTATTTTCAGTCATTGATTTCTGCCCCCACAACAAAAGCAATCTCAATTACTGTGTCCAAAATGGGACCTACTTTTGTTTTGACCTGCATATCTGCGTGGATTTTGAATAGAAAATTCGAGTTAGAGAGCATAAATCAGTAATTAAATCGAGTAAATAAGTATATGTTATTTAATTGCCCTTTGATACATTTTATTCAATTCATCTTGAAACTAAATTTAAATGGAGGTGAAATTTAAAATAGTATGAGCATAAGTCACCTATTTTTGCATTAATCAAAGACGTTGCGCTGTTACATGTTTCCATGGACGTATTTTTATTTTGATACACACAGTGACTCGCTCTTGAGGTCAACAAACATATCAACCGGACTGTACTGAAAAATTAACCATATTCTATGGTACCATATTCTTTTTGTGTCTTGAACATACTACTCCTTTTGGTTGTGACTTCAGACATTGGCACTCACAATCGGCCGATTGTGTAGTCAACTAATTGGCAAGCAGATGACGGTTGCAAATCTTTATCGGTTAATCACTACATTTACACAATTGGAATACCAGATGAATAGAAAAATATAATCATGAATCACTAAAATGTTTCATTTTTTGCCTCAAAAAATAATGATAAATTTTAAGTAATTTGTATATTTTTTTATACTTACCAATGATCCAGACTAACTGGTGCTAACTCAATTTAATTCAGGGCCAAACACAAATTTTGCCCCCCAATCCCCAAAATTTTCATACAAAACCGAAAAAAATAAGTCCTATCTGGTCCTCCATACTTTTATCTGCGTATGTGCAGTATCCAGGAAGGTACTGAAATTGGCGGCAACCATCATTCTTTCTACAGTGCCTGCTAAATGTTATAATCAGCGGGGAGGTATGCGTGCCCACTCATGGGAGGGCCATCCCCATCTGGGCCATTGGTAAGTATAAAAAATATAGAAATTACATAAAATTTATCATATTTTTATACCACAACCAATGGCCCAGACTAGCTGAATTGTAAAAAGGCTGGAGGACCTAGGACTTAAAGAAAAATCCAATCTCTCAATTACTTCGATAAAGGATAGTACCTACGGAGAATAGGAGAAGACATAGGAATTACATATGTCCTTCTCTTTTATGAGAAAAGAGAATGGCATAATACCAACAATGTAATTGAGAATTACATAATTTCTCCATTTAATGCAAGCATAACCCGTTATGCTAATTCGGTGAAGGAAACCAATATATAAAGATAGTCCAGAGAATGAGACTCTTTATACTCATTTAAAAGTGTCTGAGGATTGTACGCTTGTATGACATGTAACATATACAAATGCTTCACAGTAAGCTGCACTTTAAAAACAGAACATAAATGAGACATAGTTATCACTTCACACTGAGCTACACATTAAAACTACCCAGCACCGATGCTGGACTACTGTCTCTGGAGGAGGTATTCCTTTTCTTTTCACCATAAAGCAAGATAACATAAGGGAGGGGGGGGGGGGGGGGGGGTAAAATGATTCAGGATGGTCAATTCAAAAGTTAGTGGACAGAAATAAAAAAAATTAAAATAATGAATCTTGTTATTTGAGCAGAAAAAATTTTCTGGGGTATGTTGAAGTAGGAATTGATCCTTTAGAAGACAGGTAATTGCTTCTTTTAATGTCAAATTTTAAAATATTTCCATGCCAGGCTGAACCATGGTCGGCCCGGCACACATGTGCATGGCAAGATGTATCCAAATTAGTGAACTTGAGTCACTTGGGGGGGGGGGGGGGGGGGGGGTGGGGGGGGGAGGGGGGGGGTCAGAAGGGGGGGATAAAATGATTCTGGATGGAAAAATTATGGGATTATGTCCAGGTTGGGGACGTGCCCTTGAGTCACTTGGGGGGGGGGGGAGGGGGGTCAGAAGGGGGGGGATAAAATGATTCTGGATGGAAAAATGATGGGATTATGTCCAGGTTGGGGACGTGCCCCCCATACCCCCCACCCCCACCCCCCCCCACCCCCGATGCCCAACCCCTTTCCCCTTGTTCTGAGGTAAAATTCTTCAGAACGAAGAGAGCAGCAGTGCTCGAACAGACTGCTTGAAGACCTTATAGATGTAATATTAATGGATGACATTCTGAGCAATAGAAAGTGGATCCAAAAATCTAAGGTCACCGGAGATGGACTCCAAATATCTTGGGTAAAACTTGGTAAATGAAGCGGGCTGTGTCCAGTAAGCAGCCTTCATAAGATCAGTAATGGCTATACTGTTAGAATAAGCCTAAGAAGTGGACAGTGCTCTAACCTCGTGCGCTGAAATCTTGTCAACAGAACGTTGATCCGAAGATAGACTTTTGTAGGCAATATGTATAGCCAACTGAATCCATCTAGCGATAGAATGAACAGAAATATCTTTTCTGTTAGGAATCAAAAAAAGAAAGAATCGTATTCTTCCCTTTCTAATAAAATCCGATCGACGTTTATAAAATTGAAGGGTAGGCCCTCCTACAGTTAGAAATTGCATCCACTGCTCATCCTGTCAAATGTTTTCCGTGCAAGAAGGACCGCACAACGGAAATACATGAAGGTTGAGACCTTCCGGGTTGTGATGCAGTGCGCACGACATCCCCTGAAATAGAAGATCCCTTCGAGGAGGAAGCTTCCGGGGAATGTGCCAGACACCTGAGAAGATTGATCGAAGGTTTCTGCGATGACAGAGGTGCTACAAGCAGGATTTTGCAGTGAGACTGTTTGATCTTTAACAGAATCTGCTGAATCAACGGAGCATGAGGATAAGCATATCCTAACATTCTGTCCCATGAGATCGACAGAGCGTCTACTGCATACGCTCGATGATCTGGACATGGCGACACGAACGTTGGTACCTGATTGTTTAGGTGTGTCGCAAAAAGGTCTATCATGGGACGATCCCACTGGTAGCAGATCTGACTGAATATTTGCTTGTTGAGAGTCCACTCCGATGGCAACAGGCAACCTTTCCGAGAGAGCGAGTCTGCTAGTACATTCAGATGACACGGTATATGACGGACTGAGAGATGAACGTGATGATTCAGAACGAATAGGAGAATCTTCTACATTAATACGCACAATGGAATCGAGTACCACCTTGGTACCTGAAGAATGTAGCTACTGTCGAGTCGTCCGACAGAATTTGAACATGGACATTCGCTATTTGACGAATCCAATGTTGTAGTGCTAGCCAGATTGACATCATCTCCTTGATGTTTATGTGCTTTTCCAGGAACTGAGAATCCCAAAGACCCTGACACTTTAAGTCTGCAGGACTTAGAGACGTGCCCCAGCCTGTCTGACTCGCATTTGTCATAATCGTGAAAGCCGGATTCGGCAGTTGAAGTGGAACTCCCGGAGTTAACCACTGAAGATCTGCCCAAAACTGAACCTTTTGTTTTACTAGGTCTGTTAAAACAATACTGGTTTCGAGCGAATGCGTCTTCACACTCCAGTTCTGAGTAAAGAATATCTGGAGGGGACACATGCGTAGGCGTCCCATCGGAATAAGATCCACAGCCACTCCACACATCCCCATCAGTCGCATAAACTCCCTCGCTGTTATTGCGGGAGAGTTTAGACAAAAGCGAGCATAACAACTGACTAATTTCACTCTGGGTAATGGCAGACGAACCAGATTGTTGTGAGTCTCGAAGCTCATTCCCAAGTTAATGAACGACTTGGATGGAGCTAGATCCGACTTTTTCTTGTTTACTATGAAACCGAGGTGTCGGAACAATTACAGAAGACTCAGAACATCGTTCTGAAGAATAATTCTGTTGCCGTATCTCTGAAGAATGTCGTCTAAGTAAGCCAACGTTACCATAGACAAATGGGCTCGGAAGTATGACATTAGCGAGTTCATTATTCGAGTGAAAGCCCAAGGAGCCAGGTTCAGTCTGAAGCACACTGCTTTGTACTGATAAACCTCTCCTTGCACGGCAAAACACAGGTACTTTCTGAATGCCGGATGTACCAGGACATGAAAGTAAGCGTCCTTCAGATCTATGATATATTCATGAGCACATCTGCAGCTAGCTCAATTTGCTCATCAGAGCACGACGACGGTAGCACACTTTGGATGGGTGTCACAATACCATCACCATGTTCTTGTTCCTGTGAAAAAGAAACTGAAAAACTCGAATTATCTTGCGGTGAGAGTTCCGGCACAGGAATCTCACCGTTAACAACGTACCGCGACACCCATCTCCAACGTTTGTCATCCCAATGTACACATGTAGAACAAGAATCCATAGGCGTGCATCGACTACAGGCAAGGTAACAAGCATGTAAATCCAAGGTCGACTTCCTCGCCTTGCATTTAGAGCAGAAAGCTTTCATAATAACAATCAAAATACAAAGTCGACAGCAGCACTCCTACAAATTCCACAATAAATATATGATAAAGATACATGAATAATAGCAATCAAAATAAAATTCGAAAAATTAAACAAAAACATTTTTTGAAAGGGAACATGATGAGCCCAAGGGCATCCCGATAGAGCTCAAGTGTGGACAAAATCCAAATTTTTTGAGCTACACTACCAGAATTATAATCCATGTATCCTACAGTAATATAATATTAAATACTACATATATTTGAGGACATTGGCAATGTAAACAACGTCAAAGGAAAAAAACTGAAACAAGACATCAGGCACATAAAAAGGCCCAAAGTCAGCAATCGATTTAAATGCTACCAGATGCAAAGCTAGATCTTCATACCCCAAAAATCCTGATACATCGGATAGAAGATGCAAGACCAAAATGAACTAACACCCATACAGTGAGGACATAACCATGGGGATAAACAGAATAAACATTCTGTAATACACGTTAAACTCCTAAGAAATTTAACAAGAGGCCCCACGTGGCCTTAATCGCTCACCTGACAAAGTGACTCTAAGAAGTATTTTAGGTCACCTTCACCATGTCATGCCTCATCAACATTAACTGGTTGAGTGATAGATTTTGTTTGAAGTTCAACATTTGTTACCTAAAATTAGTTTTATTTAAAATCATTGGTGTGTGGCCAATCTCCAATGATTTTTAATAAAGCAAATTTATCTCTGCAGACAAACTGGTTTAGCATGAAGCACAAACAAGGAATGTGAAGAGATAGCCTTGGACATCTCTCCCCAACTGTGGATATCTTCCATGTGCTACATGTATATATTTGCATGCAAGAAAATAAAAATTTTCACAAATTTTATTTTTTTTTATCATCATTGGAACAAGCTCAAACAGCTTATTCCAATAGGGGTATGGGAAGATCAGGTATATTTTTGAGACAGAAATGTGAATATATAAATAATGGTGTTTTTTTGTGAATGATGCTGGAGAATTTTGCGTAAAGATATGGTAAATGGTTTGTTCTAGATACAGAATGATGCAAAAGTATTTAAATTTGATTAGGCAAGTTGTTCCTATAATGCATTTAAAAATTGAAGTAACTGTTTTTTTGCTGACGAACTTTTAGATGTGTGTGTCTGTGTTTGTGTGTGTGTGTGTGTGTGTGTGTTTGTGTGTGTGTGTGGGGGGGGGGGGGGGGGGGTAAGAGTGTTCTTGCAAACAAAATTCCTGAATAAATGGAAAATTTTATTTTTTGTGTGAAAGACATAGTGCGTGAATGTTGATTGGAACAAGCTTAGAGAGCTCATTTTAATGTGAAGTCATAAAGCTGTGTTTTACGTACGAAATTCTGGAATAACTAAAAAAATTGCTTTTTTGACTCAAAAAGCATGGTGTGCGACCTCTCATTGGAATGAGCTCAAAAAGCTCATTCCAATGGGGTATTTACAAGCGATAAGTACATGTATGTTTAAGAGACAAAAATTAAAATTTGAATAGCGATTTTTGCGAAGAATGCTGACAAGTTTTGGCAGTTATGCTGGTAAAAAGGTAAGATATGCAAAGTGGTTGTTTTTTAGAGGCGACATTTAATTAAGGGGAATTAACCCTTTATTACTGAGGTAACTTCTAAAAGTACTGAAATTTCATGAAGCAATGTGAATAACAGACAACAGTTGCCTAAAAATTTCATGAATAACTAAAATTTTTATTCCTTTGTCTCGAAAACATGGCATATGACCTTTGTTGGAATGAGCTGAATGCGTGTGTTCCAATGAGGGGTCATAAAATTTGAACGAAGATTTGTGTGAATAATGCATTAGTACTGCTAGATTTGGGTAAACGGTTCACCCTGGATACCACCCCTTCTATAGTAGATCTTTTCTGCAAATTTTGTCTAAGATTCTATCAACTTTACAAATAAATACGTTCATGAATCACAATCAGATCCACCCTACAATGTTGCATACCAAATATCAAAAGATTCTGCCTGCTGGATCTGGAGAAGAAGATTTTTTAAGAAATATGCCTGAAACGCACTAAGTTAAAATTTGGGCTCCTATACGGAGCCCAAATATAAACCCAGGGGGCCGATTTGAACAAACTTGAATCAGATCCACCCCACAATGTTGCTTACCAAATATGAAAAGATTCTGAAGCTGGATCTGGAGAAGAAGATTTTTTAAGAAATTTGCCTGAAATGCACTAAGTTCGAATTCGAGCTTCTATAGTGAGCCCAAATATGAAACTAGGAAGCCGATTTGAACAAACTTGAATCAGATCCACCCCACAATGTTGCATACCAAATATCAAAAGATTCTGCCTGCTGGATCTGGAGAAGAAGATTTTTTAATAAATTTGCCCGAAATGCACTAAGTGCGAATTCGGGCTTCTATATTAAGCCCAAATATGAATCCAGGGGGCCGATTTGAACAAACTTGAATCAGATCCACCCCGCAATGTTGCATACCAAATATCAAAAGATTCTGCCTGCTGGATCTGGAGAAGAAGATTTTTGAAGAAATTTGCCTGAAATGCACTAAGTGCGAATTCGGGCTTCTATATTAAGCCCAAATATGAATCCAGGGGGCCGATTTGAACAAACTTGAATCAGATCCACCCCGCAATGTTGCATACCAAATATCAAAAGATTCTGCCTGCTGGATCTGGAGAAGAAGATTTTTGAATAAATTTGACCGAAATGCACTAAGTTTGAATTCGAGCTTCTATAGTGTGCCCAAATATAAACCCAGGGGGCCGATTTGAACAAACTTGAATCAGATCCACCCCACAATGTTGCTTACCAAATATGAAAAGATTCTGCCTGCTGGATCTGGAGAAGAAGATTTTTTAAGAAATTTGCATGAAATGCACTAAGTTCAAATTCGAGCTTCTATAGTGAGCCCAAATATGAATCTAGGAAGCGGATTTGAACAAACTTGAATCAGATCCACCCCACAATGTTGCATACCAAATATCAAAAGATTCTGCCTTCTGGATCTGGAGAAGAAGATTTTTTAAGAAATTTGCCTGAAATGCACTAAGTTCGAAATCGGGCTCCTATACTGAGCCCAAATATGAACCCAGGGGGCCGATTTGAACAAACTTGAATCAGATCCACCCTACAATGTTGCATACCAAATATCAAAAGATTCTGCCTGCTGGATCTGGAGAAGAAGATTTTTTAAGAAATTTGCCTGAAATGCACTAAGTTCGAAATCGGGCTCCTATACTGAGCCCAAATATTAACCCAGGGGGCCGATTTGAACAATCTTGAATCAGATCCACCCCACAATGTTGCTTACCAAATATGAAAAGATTCTGCCTGCTGGATCTGGAGAAGAAGATTTTTTAAGAAATTTGCCTGAAATGCACTAAGTTCGAGTTCGGGCTTCTATAGTAAGCCCAAATATGTATCCAGGGGGCCGATTTGAACAAACTTGAATCAGATCTACCCCGCAACATTGCATACCAAATATCAAAAGATTCTGCCTGCTGGATCTGGAGAAGAAGATTTTTGAAGAAATTTGCCTGAAATGCACTAAATTCGAATTCGAGCTCCTATAGTGAGCCCAAATATGAATCTAGGGAGCCGATTTGAACAAACTTGAATCAGATCCATCCTACAATGTTGCATACCAAATATCAAAAGATTCTGCCTGCTGGATCTGGAGAAGAAGATTTTCAAAGAAATTTGCCTGAAATGCAGTAAGTTCAAATTTGGGCTCCTATACTGAGCCCAAATATAAACCCAGGGGGCCGATTTGAACAAACTTGAATCAGATCCACCCCACAATGTTGCATACCAAATATCAAAAGATTCTGCCTGCTGGATCTGGAGAAGAAGATTTTTTAAGAAATTTGCCTGAAATGCACTAAGTTCAAAATCGGGCTCCTATACTGAGCCCAAATATGAACCCAGGGGGCCGATTTGAACAAACTTGAATCAGATCCACCCTACAATGTTGCATACCAAATATCAAAAGATTCTGCCTGCTGGATCTGGAGAAGAAGATTTTTTAATGTTTTTCCCATTGCCTACAGTGTTAAAAAGTGCTGACTCAGCACTTTTTCAAAGTCCCGAAACTGTACCCTATGATAAAACCGATGGCAATTTTTTTTTATCAATCCTTTCTGTTGGTCCTAAGGAAGCTGCACACCAAATAAAAATTCTCAGTGCCGTGCAGTTTTGGAGATATGGGCGTTTTAAATTTTTTCTATTTTTAGCTCCTGCGGTTCCCACGGGGCTGCGGGAAAATTTTTTTTTGCATAAATCAAGTACTCATGACCCAATAAGCCCTCACATAAAATTGGGTTCAAATCAGCCTCTCGGTTTGGAAAATAGAAATTTTGGGCGGGGCAAAAAATTTTGCCCCTCTCATAACAACGTCAAGTATAGCCCCACAAACTTCTCTTGAACAAATCTGAGTCTACACCTCAAAAGGAAGCTGCACACCAAATATCAAGTCTCTGCTACTGCTGGTTCATGAGAAGAAGATTTACAAAGATTTTGGTGCCCCTTGGGGGTGTGGCACCACCCAGGAGGAGGGGCAACTTCATTTGAACAAATCTGAATTGGCATTAGGTAATAAACATTTAGCCAACATTTGAATAAAATTGGGCTAGTGGTTTAGGAGGAGAAGTCGATAATGTAAAGTTAACGCCGGACGGACGACGACGGACAACGGACGACGGACGCCGGACGACGGACAGAAAGTGATTAGTAAAGCTCCCCTTGAGCTTCGCTCAGGTGAGCTAATAAAAAAATTGAATAAAATATAGTCAAAAACCTTACGAGTTTAACTGGAGGGCTTCAAGGAAGGATAGGGAAGGAACACTTAACAAACAGTGGATTAATCATTAGCAAGAATTATGACGTCAGGCGTATGTATCGAAATTGGTAAACATGAAATAATTTTTATAATTATTATAAAGTTACAGCCCTGAACGTTTGAAACCACCGTTGTTCACTTCCATCATCCATTTACAGCCTTGGATCCACCAATTCTTTCATTGATTTGTGTCTGGCATCCTCAAAAAAGGAGATTTTAACGCACAGATGTCAAATCATTGTTACTGACTTTAGGGCCAACAAAGAATGATGGTTGGCACCAATTTCGGTACCTTCCTGGATACTGCGTATGTGCAGATAACAAAAGTATGGAGGACCAGATTGGACTTATTTTTTGGGGTTTTGTATGCAAATTTTGAGGATTGGGGGGCAAAATTTGTGTTTGGCCCTGAATTAAATTGAGTTAGCACCAGCTAGTCTGGGCCATTGTGAAAATGACTGTTAGTGAGGAGTGATTAACCTATGTTCAGCAAACGCATCTGTCATCGGCATATGTTAAGCCAATGGTTGACCATCGGTAGAAGTGTTTGAACATCGGTTGGTGCCAATGATTACATAGAACATCACTGGATTAAAATTGTTTGCATTTGCATTTGATTCATGATCTCATACAAGCAGTAACAAGCTTGCAACATTGCTTAGCAGGAATAATGATTGGTCTAATCTCATTGATTGGTCTGATCTTCTCCTTGACATCTGCTCACGACGCATGTACCACGTGTCGTGTGATGGCTCTATGAAATGCAGAAACAAGTTAATAGTGTGGCATCTTTGATCATTGATCAAAGATGGCTCACTGTTAACTTGTTTCCGCAGAAGTCGTATTTTTATTTTGATACACACAGTGACACGCTCTTGAGGTCAACGGACAAATCAACCTGATTATACTGTAAATCTAACCCTAT
The DNA here is from genome assembly GCA_031216915.1 of Pictodentalium vernedei. NCBI lineage: Eukaryota > Metazoa > Mollusca > Scaphopoda > Dentaliida > Dentaliidae > Pictodentalium > Pictodentalium vernedei. The sequence continues at coordinate 154,417,547 of CM062294.1, forward strand.
TCTAAGCGTTCTTGAACATACTACTCCGTTTGGTTGTGACTATCTGACATCGGGACTCAGAATCGGCCAATTGTGCACTCGACTAATCGGCAAGGGTATGGAGGTTGCGAATCATTATCGGTTAATCACTGTTAGTGAAATTTTGGTGAGCCATCAGGGAGATTCCTATGTTTGTCAGGGAGATTTGCATAAGCATCCAGCACATCGATAATTTACATTTCCTGCTTCCCACTCCCACCCTTTCTCCATCCTAACACATTATATTTAATTTTATTTGAACAATTTACATGGTATTCCTCGACAAGAGGTTCCAAAGGGCTTTAATCGCTCACCTGACAAAGTGGTTCAAAGTAGTATGTGGGGTCACATTCAGTTAGTCATAGTCCAATACAGGGGAATGAAATTATTCATAACTCTGGAGTCAATGTAGGGTTGTTATGTCACTTCTGTTTGAAAGGCAAATTTTATGGAAAAACACTAAGGACGGGATTGGAACAAACCTGAACCTAACCTCTCTTCTTCTCCCCCCACCCCCCAACAGAGAGCTCAAATATTAAGCCAGGGACTTAAATTGAACAAATATGAATCTGATCCCCCTAGAGATGTTTTATACCAAATATGAAAGAATTCTGACTGGTGGATCTGAAGAAGATTTTTAAAGAAACATCCTCATATTGCACTTAAACTTTAGGTTCCAATAGAGAGCACAAATATTAACCCAGAGAACCGATTTGAACAAACTTGAATATGATCCCCCAAGAGATGTTGCATATCAATATCAAAATATTTTCAGTGGTGGATCTGATAGAGAATATTCCTCATAATGCACCAAGTTAAACTTTGGGTGCCCCAAGAAATCTCAAATATTAAGTCGGGGACTCGATTTGAACAAACCTGAATCTGACACCTCTAGAGACGTCACATACCAAATATGAAAGGATTCTGACTGGTGGATCTGAAGAATATTATAAATTTAAAGTAATTTGTATATTTTTTATACTTACCAATGGCCCAGACTAACTGGTGCTTAACTCAAAGTTATCAAGGGCCAGACACAAATTTTGAACTCCCCCAATCCCCAAAATTTGCTTTCAAAACTGAAAATTAAAAGTCCTATCTGGCCCTCCATACATTTACTTTACCCCCAAATTAGGAAATTGAAAATGAGAGAATATCCCCCTCAAACATATGCCATACACATTAAAACTCCAGCTGTATGCAGGATATAATTACGGACAAAACAGCTTCCTTCATAGTTACATTCCTATCAACCCAGAGGAGAGGTAAAAAATCACCCCCCCCACCCCTTTCTTTTGAAGGAATCTTCAAAATGAAAGAGGGGAGCGCTCTGGAATCAGTAAAAGCGGTACCAAGCAAGACCAATACCGGGTCTGGACCTGCGTACATGCAATTGAATCGGCAAACAGGAAGTGGCTGCACGGCAGATCTGAAAAATGCATGCACGATACAACTGATCATTATCAGGCTCCAGATGAAATATAAAATCAATCCCTTGCATAGAAGCTGAGAAAAGTTTGACGAAAAATTTCAATGTTCAGTGGGTACAGTAAAATTTCAAAGTATCGGCAAACAGGAAGTGGCTGCACGGCAGATCTGAAAATTGCTTACACGATACAACTCATCATTATGAAGCAGAAGGCCAAATATAAAATCATTCCCTTTCATAGAAGCCAAGAAAACCTTGACGGAAAAAGTGTTTTGGATGGACAGATGGACTGACGGATGGACGGACTGACTGACTGACGGAGTCGAGCGGTTACTAGACCTGCTCTGCCGCTGGCGACGCAGGTAATAAAAACAATATAAATATTCGTCGAACAGGCACTCAGGTATTAATTTATTATTAATAAATGGTGCTTAACGTGACGATCCCGGTAATTAATATTGCTCGCTATATAACTTACACCGCAGACGGCGCATGCAGATATGTCGAAAACCGGTGATATAATATATAACATACACATGTCCAATCGAACTACAATTAACGATCTCTGGAGAGTAAACAAACTTCCGAGGTAACCCACAGGCGACCCCATTCAGGTGTACAATAAATTCCAGTAACAACACAGCCAGACGTGTACTATCCGATAGCTATAACACTATAAGCATGGGAATATACGAGATGAGTACAGACATTAATAGAAACCTGGATCTAGAAATGGAAGTAGGTATGATTAACAGGCTCCGACACGGATCGCCCGCGAAATAATTCTTAATTTCAAAGGTCCATGAGCATGTGAGCATTAAAATCCAGCATGTAATCATCTGAATACCAGTTAATATTCAGCCTCCGAGGTACCCAAAGACTAGCAATTTAACTATGATGAAACATGCGCTCGTATATGACAAATAAACGAATAATCACAGGAAAGCAATCCAACTAAAAAGTGGATGTGCCCATGAGGACGCCATAGAACACGACCCAGTCGCCAATCGAAAAGTGCTGAAATGCATGTATGTATTTAAACTTATATGAAGCTTGAGGGAACAAAACTACGTCTTTGCCGGTAATCGCCTCTAAACACATTGGCAGTGTGTGTGTGTGGGGGGGAACCCTCCTCACCTGCATTACTTAATCATTTTTGTGTTACTCATCAAATAATATAGGAACCGCAATGGTTTCCTTATGTCTAACCGACTCCACTATGGGCGGGGAAGGACATCAAGAACAAAAACTTCCCCTGATAAAGATGGTCCTCTTGTGGAGGAAGCTTCCAGGGAATGTCCCATAACAGACACTAGAGAAAACTGATACAAGGTTTCTGTGATGACAGAGGTGGTACTATTAGGATTCACGAGACTGTTTGATCTTAAACATAATCTACTGAATCAAGTGAATTGGAGGATACACGCATCCTATCATCCATCCCCATGAGATAGGCAGAGCATCTACTGCATGTGCTCAATGGACTGGGCATGGTGACACAAACAATGGTAACTGATTGTTCCGGTGCGTCGCAAACGGATCTATCATGGGGCGATCCCTCTGGTAGCAAAACTGTCCAAATACTCGCTTGTCGAGCGTCCATTCCAATTGCAACAGGCGACCTTTCCGAGAGAGCGAGTCTGCTAGTACGTTCAGACGACCAGGTATATGATGGATGAAAAGATGAACATGATGATTCATGACCTATTAGGAAAATCTTCTCCGTTAGTTGGCATAACGGAAATGAATGGGTGCCGCCCTGGTTCCCGATGTATGCTACTACTGTCGAGTTGTCCGACCAAATTAAACATGGATGTCCGTTATTATGTGAATCCAATGTTGTAGCGCTAGCTAATTAACATCATCTCGTTGATGTTTATGTGTTTCTCCTGGAACCGAGGGTCCCAAAGACCCTGACACCTCAAGACTGCGGGATTTAGGGTCGCAGCCCAACCCATCTGACTAACATCCGTCATAATAGTGAAAGCCGATAACTCCCTGAGTTAACCACTGAATATCTGCCCAATTTGAATCCTTGTTTTACTAGGTCCGTTAAAACAATACTGGTTCAAGCAAAAGCGTCTTCACACTCCAGTTCTGAGTGAAGAATATCTGGAGGGGATGTGTGCGCAGGCGGCCCATCGAAATGAGATCCTCAGCCGCTCCGCACAGCTCCAACAGACGCATGAATTCCCTTGCTGTAATGTGTCTGAGTATAGACAAAAGCGAGCATAACAACTGACTAATTTCGCTCTGGGTAATGGCAGACGAACCAGATTGTTGTGAGTCTCGAATCTCATTCCCTAAGTGAATGAAAGACTCGGACGGAGTTAGATCAGACTTCTTCTCGTTCACGATGAAGCAGAGACATCGGAGCAAAAGAAGCAGACTCTGAACATCGTTCTGAAGAGTAGTTTTATTGCCGTATCTCTGAAGAATGTCATCCAAGTAAGCCGACGTTACCGCAGACGAATGAGCTCGGAAGTGAGACATTACTGAGTTCATTATTCGAGTGAAACCCAGGGCCCTAGAGTCAGACCGAAGCACATTGCTCGGAACTGATATACTATCCCTTGAACGGCGAAGTTTCTGAATGCCGGATGTACCAGGATATGAAAGTATGCATCCTTTAGATCTAAGCTTGCCGCAGAGTCGTTCACTTGAATGCTCATCCTTACTGACCGAATGGTCTCCATATAGAACTTTGGAGCTACAATAAGTTTGTTTATCCAGCTCAAGTCTAACACCAGTCGGAACGAGCCGTCTGGCTTCGGTACGAGGAACAGGTGACTGTAGAATCCTAGAGAATCTTGATTCTCCATGACCTCTATTACTTCCTTTGCCAAGAGAGCCTTTACCTCCGATAGGAGAGACTCTCTTTTGCAAGGATTTGACGGAAGTTTTGTCCATCGCGGACATCGTGTTAGTGGTGGCTTTGCTCGGAAAGATAGCCGTTGGCCGTCCGAGACAACACTTCTCGCCGCTGGTCTTCCGTAATTGTTATTCAGTTTGTTGCGAATCTTGATAACCTTCCCCCAACAGCCAAGCAATAGAGGTCCTGACCATTACCTGTAGGACCTGCGAGGCTTACTGGAGGAGAAACCACCTCCCCCTCGTGAAGAGCCTCGACCTGCCAGCTTAGAGGCGTCTGACCGGTAGTCTCAATGTGACCTACGCCCCCTTCCCGGGTCACTGTATTGACGATCCCTCGAGTAATTGTAGGAGGGTTTCATATACCCTTGCAAGGAGTCCCCTTTAGACGATTTCTGTCTAGGATGTCCTCCCTTACTGTTTTCTGCTGCTGCGGGTCGATTAGATGCCGACTTAAGGAGCAGAGTATTTGACGCTTTCTTTGTAGCTTGGTCATAAACCAATGAAAGCTTATCGTTAAAAATTTTGTGTCCGGATACGAGCAAATAGTGAATGACAAAGGCAAGGATATGTCTAGATCCTCTGCCTGCTCATCCAAACGCAGAGGAACTCTCTGTACATCTTCCCCGACCATTTTAAATGAACGTGGTCCAACAAACAGTAAATTTACGGGAGATGATGACAAGAAACCGCCTTCTTCTTCCCACTGGAAAGTTTGAATATGGCGTCATCTAAATGGCTGAAGGCCTGCGACACCTGTCTAGACTGAACAGGAAAAAACAGGACCTCCTCCTTTGTCCGGAAAAAGTCAGCGTCAAACGATGCCAGCGGTTTCTTCCTAGTAGTCGCAGCATTTTGATTCGCTGGAACAAATTCAGGGTAGTATCGATGGATTAAATCCATCGCAACCATGTGTTGTTCCGAAAGGGAAGGGTAATCCTCCTCCGTACCCCTTTCACCATCCGACTGAATCAGTTGAAATTCACGGTCAGCAGCATCTGAACGTGCAGATGACTGGACAAACCCAGCACCATCCGACAGCTCAGGTTCTGAGACTGCCTACATAGGCTGCTTCTGCACTTGCTGGGATGCTGCGATGAGCTGAGCAATCTGCGACAGCAAGTCCGTTACGGAAGGCCTGAGGAGCAGCGTTCTTCTGTTTCTTGGCCGCCGGCTGCTCCTGGGATGGTGTGTCTGAGACGGCTCTTTTCTCTGGACGTCCCGATAAATGAGGCCTCATCTCCTTAACTACCGGATGGTCCGACTTCTTTGATGATGAGGGGTCCTTTCTCAGCGATGCAGGCTGGATATCTGAAGTCGAGTAGCTAAGGTGCGGTCGTGTGTGCTTTGAAGATGCCGATGTAGAAGCTGTAACTGTAACCTATGCCGGCTGCGAACTGAACAGAGCATCCTGGATGGGAGGCACGGACGTATGTTCCGACTGATGCAAGTTTCTAATCGCCACATGTGGCCCCAGATGTTGTTGGGAAAGAGAGGGGGCTCTCTCGCTCGCGGTCCTTCCAGACCTCGCTGAGCTTCCCAATGAATTTGCCAGCTTTTTCCTCTGTTCCGTCGTCGCTAGGTGAGCCTGTTTATACTTAAGGTGCTCGCTGTACCCAATCCACTTCTCTCGACTGCAATGGACACACCCGGTGTCATGGTACCCACAGATGGAGTAACCGCTTCACCGGTCAAGCTAGCTGGTGACAAGGGACTGAAACCACCGGCCCATAGTTTTTTTCCCTGTTTAATATTCATGAACATCTTTGCCACTAGCTCTGCTTGATCATCTGAATGCGACGATGGCAGCACTCTCTCTAGGCATCACGTAAACATCACCATGTTCTTGTTCCTCTGATATAGAAACTGAGAAACTAGATTGAGAGGACCGGCATTGGCCTCTCGCCATAACAACGTACCGTGACACCAGTCTCCAACATTTGTCATCCCATCCAACACATGTTGAGCAAGAATTAGTGGGAGTACATCGACAAGGCAACCAGCATGTAAACAGGGTTTGTGTTTTGTCGCCCCGAGATCGGCCGCGAGAACGTTGTCGTGGAGGCCATTTTTCCGGCCGCGATCGATCCGCGAACTACAATCTAAACTAACCCATCTGCCGCGAATATGCAGTCCTTCGATTTTAGCGTGCGCTGGCGCACGCAGTGCGCAGGTAAATGCCGATGGTAGCGCATTATGTTGAGCGCACGTAGCCGTTCAAAAAGTAGCGCTTGCAAATAAAAATAGACAGTCAAAATGTCCGAGGCCAACATTATCTACCCCAAATCACAGGCCCTCATGGTTTGATCAGTATTAAACACTGGCTTTTTTCAAATGTAAACAACACTTTCAAAGGAAGTATCCCTTACACCTGCGCAGTAAGGTTACTTCAGGAAAACATCTGTCAAATATTGAACATCAAGCATCGTTAACGCCCACGACAATTGTCAGTCTCCAACACTTGCACGGAAAATACGCCCACTCAATCACCAAACATCTCGGCACTCACCAGTTTCACCTGTCAATAATATTGCAGTCTGCTCACACACCTACCAATTTTCAATATCAGGGACAAAACGTCTCCAACTGCTGTAAATAACCGGATTTCATACATTTATTTTGCCAAGAAGAAAATTTCTTTCACAACCTGTCTTAGAAAATCGTGAATCGGAAATTTTTCCTGATAGATTAAAAATTACCGCAACTCATTTGAAGGAGCGAATCAATTGCAAAAAGCCAAAAATATTTTTGGAAAATCCGAAACACACAAAATCAAATCTGTGCGGTTTTTATCGCCCAACTCGAATGCCCATAATTAATAATATGCATTTCATTTTGACATACCATTGTATTTTTTTTATATCAATCAAGGGTGAGTGTTAGATGTATCATCAGTTCCAACAATTATCCCGCCTCATAAATTTATTTATATCGCCCAACTTGGGCACTTGACATATGTTTCGAACAACATAATGGCACCAGTCATTCCAAAAATAAACAAAAGTAACAAGCCATCTGAAGTGCAGGTTTGGGATGTTTCGGCCTTTTACAGTTTAGCCTTGGGACGTTTCGCCCCGGGATATTTCTGCCCCGATATGTTTTGAAATCGAAGACGAAACAAAAGAAGAAGAAGAAAAAAAATGGGGGTGTTTTGGCCTCGACAGGCGGTACGTTTCGGCCCCAGTTGAGGCTGAAACATCCCCCCCACCCCCCCAAAAAACGAGGCCGAAACGGCCCAGAACCGACGTGATTGTGGCATTTCAAACATTTTTTTACCCTACAAACCTGCGACGCTGTATTTGTAAACACAAAGCCTGGTGGATTCAGCTCTGGTCATGTACCCAGATGTATGGGTCGGAAGTCTTTCAACCCAAATGGGGGGTGGAGAGGGGGGTGCGACTCTACAAAGGCGACAGCATATATGTAAAGAAAAAGGGGGGGGGGGGGGGCTATTTCGAGTTTTAACTGTAACTTATATGGTATTTCGGGTGGGGGGGGGGGAGGGTAGCGGGGGTATTTCTAGTTTAAATTGTAACTTATACTTATAAAGATTTTTCAGGTGTTATTCTGAATGTCAGTCTTAAGTTCTGAAGTGTCTGACATGATTTATCTGGTGCCTGACATTTTGGCCGGCACTCAAAACAAAATTATTTTCAGGCTTGAAATCAACTAAATGTATCTGGATTGGGGTGAATTTTATTGTTTCCTGGAATATTTCAGAATGATTATTCAGCATTTCTGGGAATTCTGAATAGTTGTTGAAGTTGACAATGTGGAGTTACATAGAGTCATTTTCTTTGACTTTGGAAAATTGGCCCTGAATAGGCCCCGACCCTCTGATCCCAGGGCCAATTTTTTGGCCTCGACCATTTTCTAAATCACGAACCCTGATGTAAATCAGAGGAAGACTTCTCGACTTGCATTTTGAGCAATAAGCTTTCATAATGAAGCAAAAATAAAGTCGACAGTACTCCCACCAACTCCACAATAAATATATGAAAAAGATACATGATAAATAACATTCAAAATATAAATCCAAAAATAATTTACAAAAAAAAAATTTTCGAAAAATTTTTACAGGAGCCCAAGTCCCCAAAGGGAACGATGAGCCCAAATGTATCCAGATGGAGCCCAAGTGGGACAAATTTTTTTTATTATCCAAAAAATTAATTGCTACACTACCAGAATATTTAATGTATCTTACAACAGTCCTACCATGATAATAAATAGGAAACTACAATTATTAATAGAGCGTTGTCAATGTAAACAACGTCAGAAGAAAAACCGGAAACAAGACTCCAGGCACTAAATAAAAAGGCCTGAAGTCAGTAACAGATTTTGAACTATCCGATGTAAAGCAAGATCTTCATTTGAAGAAAAAACGATACATCGGATGTATGATGCATGACCAAAAACGCCTAAACACCCCTAGGGTGAGGACGTAACCATGGGAATATACAGAATAAACATTCTGTGTAACACCTCAAACTCCCAAGAAATTTAAAAAAAAATTCAATAAAACAAGCCCTTGGGAGTTTAACTGTGGGGCTTCAAGGAAGGATAGGGAAGGAACACTTAACAAACATGATGACGTCAGGCCCATGTCCCAAAATTGGGAAACATGAAATAATTTTTGTAAAAATTATCAAGTTACAGCCCTGAGCATTTTAAACCACCATTTCTTCTGTCCATCATCCAACTGTGTCCTTGGATCCCCCAAATTCACCATTGATTTGTGCCTGGCATCATTAAAACTGAGATTTAAAAGCACAGATGTCAGTTTGTTGTTACCAAGGACCGAACAAAGAATGATATTGGCGCTAATTCTGGTCACTTCATGACGGCTGCGATGGCGCAAAGAGTAAATGCATGGAGGGCCAGATAGGACTTTTAATTTTCGGTTTTGCAAGCAAATTTTGGGGATTGGGGGTTCAAAGTTTGTGTTTGGCCCTTGATAACTTAGAGTTAGCACCAGCTAGTCTGGGCCATTGGGTAATAGTATAAAAATATTTTAAAATAAATTTTGCATATTGTACTAAGTTAAAATTTGGGCTCCCATAAGGAGCCCAAATATTAACCCAGGAACTCGATTTGAACAAATTTGAATCTGACACCCCTAGAGATGTTGTGTATCAAATAACAAAGGATTCTGACTGGTGGATCTGAAGAAGATTTTTAAAATTTACTCCACATATTGCACTAACTAGGGAGCCCAAATATGAACTGAGGGACTTGCTTTGAACTTGTATCTGACCCTCGTAACAATGATGCATACCAAATATTAAAAGATTCTGACTAGTGTTCTGAAGAAGATTTTTAAAGCTTATTCTCAATATTGCCCTAAGTTAAGATTTGGGCTCCTGTACTGAGACCAAATATGAACCAAGGGGCTAAATTTGAACACACTTGTATCTCACCCCAACCCTCCCTATGGATGCTGTATACCTGTATACTGCAGTGGCGTTGCGGTAACCGGTTCTCGTCAGATCACCGAAGTTAAGTGACGTCAAGCCCGGTTAGTCCTTGGATGGGTCACAGTCTGAGCGATCGATTCGGACTCCAACGTTGTGTCCTTGGGCAAAGCACTTTACTCCGAATGCCCACATGGGAGCATGATGATGCCGTGCACTAAGGCTTCAAAACAATCTAACCCTGCCTGTGCTGCAGTGCAGAGTTACGATGTTGGGGAGCTGGCACCTGCTCATCGTTGCTTGGTACTCCGGCTTCCTCCACCCGTAAACCTATCACTGACACAATATGACCTTGGCTGTTAATGTGTCGCTAAACCTTAATAAATAAATAAATACCTGTACACCAAATATCAAAAGATTCTGATTAGTGGTTCTGGAGAAGAAATTTGTGTTATTTGTGCAAATATGATGACTCAGCATTTTTTCTATGCTCCCCCCCTCCCGGACACCCTGACACAACTGATGGCAATTTTTTTTTAACCACTCTATTTAACTGGTCCTAAGGATGCTTCAAAGCAGGAGAAAATCAGTTGCTACTGTGAGGGTGGGAGACTGGGCATCAAACTGGGAGACTCCTGGTAAAATCGGGAGACTTAACAGATCAGATGGTGACATAGACTATATTTTTAAGGCAAGAATTGTGAAAATATTAAAATCTGAATGGTAATTTGCGTGATAGCAGTGGTCGATTTTAAACTGAACAAGGGAATCAATCCAACACTAAAAGTAGATCATAGTTCTAGATGAGCTAACAATTGAACACCCAAAAAAATTCAAGTAGTCATTCTCCTTATTTCTATTAGATCTTGCAATGTTAGTGAATGAAAAATGGGTTGCCTCATTTCTTTGGAGGTAAGTGACAGATGGATGAAACAATAATTTTCCCCATTTTGCCTGACCTGTTATGACACTGTATCTTTAGAAATGTGTTTTATGTTCAACATTGTAACTATCCAACAGAGTAGAGAACTTAAGTGAAGGCAAAATACTGTCTTAACCCTTTACCCAACGTTACCCAACGTTAACGGCCAAAACCAACCAATGCTATTCACAAAAATCATCAGTCAATTTTCATTATTTTTTCTTTTTTTTTGTCTCAAAAACATTGCTTATGATCCCCCCCCCCCCCCCCCCCCCCCCATTGGAATGATCTCGTTAAAGGTCATTCCAATGAGGGTCATAAGCTTAGTCTTTGATGCAAAAAAATGAAAAAAATTAGTTATTCAATATTTTGTTTGGATGTGTCGTCTTCTTTTCATGTTAAGTAAAGGGTTAACCCATTTGTTTCGACACCCAATCTTACCCCCTCCCCCCAAACTGACCCCATTCCCCCACCCCAAAATGCACCCAACTGCATATCTTCACCCACACACGATAGAAAATACACGCAGCAGACTGAAAGGGCAAAGAAGATGTTAGGTATTATTGGTGTGTGGCATGCCAAGTAGTCCACTTTGTGACTGAATTATTGACCCCAGGCATGTCAACCAAAACCTGTACCAGTTATTTATTTATTTATTGGGGTTTAACCCTTTACCGACGATATCAAAATTTATTATTTTAAATATCATTTTTTAAAATTTTTCAAACAATTTCAACAAAACCATATCAAGTGACCCCTCACTGGAACGAGCTCAATTAGCTCGTTCCAATGAGGAGTCACATGATATGGTTTTGTTGAAATATTTTGAAAAATTTAATTTTTTCAACTGCTCAGTTTGCAAATTATGCGGGCAGATGTGGGCGATTCGTTAGGTAAAGGGTTAACACTACTTTTGACAGCCAGGGTCACCTCGTGTCAGACAGTTTTACGAGTGAAGGAATCTGGAGTACCTGGAGAGAACCACTGAGCAACAGCGAGCAACTGTCAGGCTCCCCAACATACTAACTCCACACAAGCAGGGTTAGCATTGGTTGAAGACAAGAGCACCAATCGACATGCAGTGCACCAAAGTACACAACGTGGTTGCCGCACGTGGGAACTGAATCGAGGACCTCTCGGCTTGCAGCATGCACCTCTACCTACTGAGCCACCACGCCCCCCCACCAGTACCAGTATCGCCAGTTCCCTCATGCTCCCACCAGTACCGGAACTGAAGCTTCTGTCCCGCTGGTACCGGGACAAAATTATTTTACGGGGAAATACCAAAATGAACGAGGGTAAACGGGCTGATAATTGTGTATGGCACACTTGTATGACATACTTTTTACTTATTTGAATGGACCATTTTGACTTTTCAAATGTGGCATCAAAGACAATGAAAGTTCCATATTCCGCTACTTCAAAGAAATTATTCTGTGGTGACATTAAAGTAATCATAAAGCCCGATCTTCATGCTTTATGATTATCTTGATGTCGCCGCAGAATAATTGGCACAATACCATGTTTGTCGTGCAATCTTGGGTGGTTTAAATGCGAATTTCTCCAATCTGATTGTGATAAGTCACCTAATTGCTGATTTGTTCCGGTACCAGTTTCGGTGAGACAGGCTCTGTCCCATCCTGGTATGTTGGTACCGGAGGTACTTTGACATGCCTGATTGGCACACTGCACACCAACACATCCTGAAAGGTTTAAATATCTAATACATACAAGATGCAGTTGGTTAACACCAAATTACACTTACTTCAATAACTTTTCGGATCCCAACTGAACCATGAAATGCCATAAAATGAAGAGGTAGATTTTCAAATTGGTCAGCCCAATCTTCAAACTGTTCTGGATGCTCTGTGAAATTTACTCTGTAAAATAATGTAACGGTGTTATGTTCATCAAGCCTCATTGATATCCTTATTTGTCAAACATGTCAGATGCACAACTTCTGGACAACAAACTTTTTACAAGAAGTAGATCTTCTGTTTCTCAGGCCTTTTTTGGTGAAATAAAATGTGGGCGGGTGGTTTTTTGTTTTATTTTTTTATTTTTCTAATTATTTCTTTGCCATCAAAAGTTCATGTTCTTGGTTTGTACTATTTGTACTATGTTTTAGGCCTTATAATCTACAGAATAACATGGGTGGTGGTGTATTTTGTCCCTTGAACAGGAAAAACTGCCTAGCTAAAACACTGCAAAGCCTTCTTGCACTCAAATGACAAATTTATCAATTTTATAAACTTGGGTAAAATATCAGACATAAACCATTTAATTTTTATTTTTCAAGTTTGCATTGGTTATAAAACGAGAGCATGCAGCAGCCAAAAGGACCATGCAGGATGGCTTGGGAAACAGATTTTTAACCTTTTTAAGCCTTAGAAAATGTTTTTAGCCAAACGATTCAGCCTTAACATCCTGAATTGCTTTCAGAGCTGGGAGGTTTTGATTTTTCAAATTTGGTTTCTGTTCAGTTTCAGGAAAATACCTTGGTTCTAGTTCGGTTTTTCTACGTATTGAGAACAGATAGTATAGAGAGTAATTGCTTGACTGGTTACGTGAAATAATTCATGAGAGATGAGGGATGCTGTACAAACACGAGTGCGCGAATGCACATGAGTGTTTTACAATATAGTCCCTCACCTCGAATGAATTATTTCACATAACCAGTCCAGTCAAGCAATTACTCTGTTTATTACTTTTCATTGTTAACGATAATTTATATTCATTAACCCTTTACCCCAATGTAAAGACCAAAACCGGCCAGCGCTATTCTCAAAAATCGCAAATTAATTTCAATTATTTTTTAATTTTTTGTCTCTAAAACATAGTTTATGACCCCTCATTGGAACGCGCTCGTTCCAATGAGGGGTCATAACCTATGTTTTTGAGACAAAAAATGAAAATAATAGTTGTTCAAGAATTTGTTTTGCAAGTGTCGTCTGCTTTTCATGATAGGTAAAGAGTTTAAAAAAAATGAAAGTGTCAATGACACTGTAGCTCAACTTGTCAAGACAAAGACATGTACATGTATAGTATGTGACACAGCAATGACAAACATCTAGGTAATGACCTGATAACAAAGGTACATATAAAGTATTGTAACGGTCTGTACATAAATACTGACCGTTGCCTGTAACAAATGTATAGGTGAAGTATTGTAAAGGTGGGTGACAGTCAGATGCTAAACTAGAAAAAAATCTTTGAGTCCCAGAGTGGGTCTGACTGAACCCCAAAATATTTGTTCTCATAGCACAGAGATAACAAAGGCACCCCAAAACACACTCATTCCTGTCCCAAGGTGAAAACAAAGGTAACCCCAAAATATTTGTTCTCATAGCACAGAGATAACAAAGGCACCCCAAAACACACTCATTCCTGTCCCAAGGTGAAAACAAAGGTACCCAAGAAGTTTCGTGAAGATCAGTTCACAAAAATGAGCTGTGTAGAAGTTGTGACAAAAAACTGATTGGACCTAATTTCGGTACAAAATGGCCACTGGCAGCCATCTTGAATTCTGGACTGCACCCAGAAACACTCGTTCTCGTCCCAAGGAGATAACAAAGGTACCCAAGAAGTTTTGTGAAGATCGGTTCATAAATACAGCCTCTAGCCCGAGCCGTATTGACATGTGCACTTACAGTGTATAAGTAGCACTGAATAAATCAAAGTTCATCTAATTTGCATAATTTTTGCACGAGAAAAAAACCCGTACTATATGTGATGTATTCCATGTTACTAAACATTCATCCAAAAATATATTCAAATCAGAACTTTCATACAGAAGTTCTGTACAAAAGACTGATTGCATTAATTTTGGTACAAAATGGCTGCTGGTGGCCATCTTGAATTTTGGACCACACCCAAAAACACTCGTTCTCATCCCACAGTGATAACAAAGGTACCCAAGAAGTTTCGTAAAGATCGGTTCATAAATACGGCCGCTAGCCTGAGCCGTATATAGAAGTTGTGTACAAATGAAAGTGTCAATGACACTGTAGCTCAACTTGTCAAGACAAAGACATGTACATGTATAGTATGTGACACAGCAATGACAAACATCTAGGTAATGACCTGATAACAAAGGTACATATAAAGTGTTGTAATGGTCTAAATACTGACCGTTGCCTGTAACAAATGTATAGGTAAAGTATTGTAAAGGTGGGTGACAGTCAGATGCTAAACTAGAAAAAAATCTTTGAGTCCCAGAGTGGGTCTGACTGAACCCCAAAATATTTGTTCTCATTGCACAGTGATAACAAAGGCACCCCAAAACACACTCGTTCCTGTCCCAAGGTGAAGACAAAAGTGCCCAAGAAGTTTTGTGAAGATCAGTTCATAAATATGAGCTGTATAGAACTTGTGACAAAAAACTGATTGGATCTAATTTCGGTACAAAATGGCCACTGGCAGCCATCTTGAATTTTGGACCGTACCCAGAAACCCTCATTCTCATCCCAAGGTGATAACAAAGGTACCCAAGAAGTTTTGTGAAGATCGGTTCATAAATACAGCCTCTACCCTGAGCCGTATTGACATGTGTGCTTACATTGTGTAAGTAGCACTGAATAAATCAAAGTTCATCTAATTTGCATAATGTCTGCACGAAAAAAAAACCTCTTAGAATATGTGATGTATTCCATGTTACTAAACATTCATACAAAAATTTATTCAAATCAGAACTTTCATACAGGAGTTCTGTACAAAAGACTGATTGCACTAATTTTGGTACAAAATGGCTGCTGGTGGCCATCTTGAATTTCGGACCACACCCAAAAACACTCACTCTCATCCCACGGTGATAACAAAGGTACCCAAGAAGTTTCATAAAGATTGGTTCATAAATATGGCCTCTAGTCTGAGCTGTATAGAAGTTGTGTACAAAAAACTGATTAGACCTAATTTCGGTACAAAATGGCCACTGGCAGCCATCTTGAATTTTAGACCGCACCCAGAAACACACGTTCTCGTCCCAAGGTGATAACAAAGGTACCCAAGACATTTCGTGAAGATCAGTTCATAAATACAGACTCTAGTCTGAGCTGTATTGACATGTGTACTTACTGTGTGTAAGTCGCACTGAAAAAATCAAAGTTCATCTAATTTGCATAATTTCTGCACGAGAAAAAACCCCGTATTATATGTGATGTATCCCTTGGTACTAAACATTCACACAAAAAATTATTCAAATCAGCGCTTTCATATGGAAGTTCTGTGCAAAAATCTGATTGCACCTAATTTTGTACAAAATGGCTGCCATCGGCCATCTTGAATTTCGGACCGGACCCCAAAACACTTGTTCTCGTCCCACGGTGATACCAAAGGTACCCAAGAAGTTTCGTAAAGATCAGTTCATAAATACGGCCTCTAGCCCGAGCCGTATTGGCATTTGCACTTACAGTGCTGAAAGTAACCCCAAAAAACATCAAAATTAGTCTAATTTGCACAATTTACGCACGAGAAAAAAACCCGTATTATATGTGATGTATCCCATGGTACTAAACATTCATACAAAAAATTATTCAAATCAGAGCTTTCATATGGAAGTTCTGTACAAAAAACAGATTTCTGCATCGTCGGTACAAAATGGCGGCTGGCAGCCACCTTGAATTTCGTACCGCACCCAAAAACACTCGTTCTCGTCCCACGGTCATAACAAAGGTACCCAAGAAGTTTCGTAAAGATCGGTTCATAAATACGGCCTCTAGCCCGAGCCATAGCAGCTTGGCACTTACAGCTCTGAAAGTAACACTAAATAAATCAAAGTCAGTCTAATTTGCATAATTTATGCACGAGAAAAAAACCCGTATTATATGTGATGTATCCCATGGTACTAAACATTTATACAAAACTTTATTCAAATCAGAACTTTCATACAGAAGTTCTGTACAAAAAACTGATTTTTGCATCATCGGTACAAAATGGCCGCTGGCAGCCATCTTGAATTTCGGACCACACCTAAAAACACTCGTTCCTGTCCCAGGGTCATAACAAAGGTACACAAGAAGTTTCGTAAAGATCGGTTCATAAATACGACCTCTAGCCCGAGCCATAGCCAATTGTTGACGTACGGACAGATGGACAGACGGACGACGGGCCATGACAATAGCTCAAATTTGACCTAATTTCGGTACAAAATGGCCACTGGCAGCCATCTTGAATTTTGGACCGCACCCAGAAACACTCGTATCTGTCCCAAGGTGATAACAAAGGTACCCAAGACGTTTCGTGAAGATCGGTACATCAATACAGACTCTAGCCTGACATGTGTACTTACTGTGTGTAAGTAGCACTGAAAAAATCAAAGTTCATCTAATTTGCATAATTTCTGCACGAGAAAAAACCCCGTATTATATGTGATGTATCCCATGGTACTAAACATTCACACAAAAAATTATTCAAATCAGCGCTTTCATATGGAAGTTCTGTGCAAAAATCTGATTGCACCAAATTTTGTACAAAATGGCTGCCATCGGCCATCTTGAATTTTGGACCAAACCCCAAAACACTCGTTCTCGTCCCACGGTCATAACAAAGGTACCCAAGAGGTTTCGTAAAGATCGGTTCATAAATACGGCCTCTAGCCCGAGCCGTATCCAATTGCTGATGGACAGACGGACGACGGGCCATGGCAAAAGCTCAAATTTGGCTTCGCCAAAGTTGAGCTAAAAATAGGCCGATGAAATCGTCAGATGTGTACCCATACACACAACTAGTAGAAAGCTGTATAACGGAGAGCCACCCTGGATGCCGACATTATGTACACCATACATGGTATGGGTACATATAGAAATGGATTGGAGGAGTGACTAATTTGACGGATAAAGGGTTAATATCTCCGGATCAAATTATTAGATTTACATAAAAAACTACACAGCACAGCACAGCACATCAGTAACCTGAATACATATATAAAGTAACATGATAATCGGATTAATATTTATTGAGTTATCGCATGCCGAAGAAATGGATTGGAGGAGTTCTCAATTTGAAGGATAAAGGGTTAATATCACAGGATCAAATTATCAGATTTACACCAAAAACTGTACAGCTCAGTACATCAGTAACCTGAATACATATATGAAGTAACAGACAAATGGATTGATATTTTTTGAGTTATCTCATGCCAAAGGGATTGGAGGAATTTTCAATTTGAAGGATAAAGGGTTAATATCTCAAGATCAAATTATCAGATTTACACCACAAACTATACAGCTCGGCACATCAGTAACCTGAACACAAATATAAAGTAACCTGACAATCCAAGCAATATTTTTCAAATTATCGAATGCCAAAGGGATTGGAGGAATTTTCAATTTGAAGGATAAAGGGTTAATATCTCAGGATCCAAATAACAGATTTACACCAAAAACTATACACCTGGTACATCAGTAACCTGAACACAAATATGAAGTAACTTGACAATCCAAGCAATATTTTTCAAGTTATCGAATGCCAAAGGGATTGGAGGAATTTTCAATTTGAAGGATAAAGGGCTAATATTTCAGGATTAAATTATCAGATTACACCAAAAACTATGCAGCTCAGCACATCAGTAACCTGAACACAAATATAAAGTAACTTGACAATCCAAGCAATATTTTTCAAGTTATCGAATGCCAAAGAAATGGATGCCGGATGGACAGATGGACAGACAGACAGATGGACAGATGGACAGACACACAAAGGATGGACGAATGACGGCATTATGTGTACCATACATAGTATGGGTACACATAAAAAAGCAAAAAAAAAAAAAACCAATGAAGTCCCCGTTACACCCACAGTAAAGCATCTTCATTTGCGCGAATGGATACATGACACAATTGTTGATTGCATAATTCACTTGTGAAGTTATCGTTTATAATCAAACCTGGAAATCCCAGTAAATCCCACTTTGGAAAGCAATAAACTCTATTCTCCTTACCTTGGAAAAATATATGCAATAGTTTGTACAACACCTCTCACTACAATATCCTTGTCTGTAAGTATCTCCATTGGGTTCAGCCTAACTTCCCTTTGATCATTCTTACAGGTTCTATGGGATCAGTTGCTAAGTCTATTCAGTCAGAAAAAACCCCATAAATTAGGGTAACAAATGAATAAAGTTCATCTAATCTATGTCTAATCTTCTCACTGTCACATATTCTCAAAAGGCTGAAAATGTGACAACCAGGACACAATGTATTTACCTCTTTGCCGGTTAGACTAAGTGAAGAGAGTCCATAGTGGTTACTACAGGGTTCATACAAAAATTTGCTCACAAAGTTCAAGGGTTTTTCAAGGGCTTAATTTTTTTTTTCCAAGGGCTACATATACTATTCAGCTTGTTGTATGAGCTCTAAAAATCTAAGATTCATGTGACACGGATCTGACTTTGGAAGTCAGGAAGTACTGGTACCCAAAGTGTGATCTGTGTTACAATAATCTTGGTAAAACTGACCGATAGAACATGAAAAGAAAACGTTCTAATTATTTTCTTATGCCGAACAGAATATAACTTTCATTGTTAAGTGTTAACTGTAACATGTCATCAATCTTGTAATAACAATGTAGTCGAATCCAAAAACATGACATCATTTTGAACGAATGACGTCTCTTCAAAAATGACTTGTCACAAGTGCCATCGCTTTGGGAGTTTCTATTTCACCAAATGCCAGAGTTTACAAATGCATCGTGCTGTTCATGTTATAATTCATTGTTAATGCTTGTGTGATAAGTGGTATAAATTATGATGGAATATAAATTCATGTTTCTTGGACGACAACAATTGTTAGAAGCGGAGTGAAACAATTTATTTTGAACTTGAGGCGGAGTCTCAGTGAGGTCGAGGAGTACTAAACTTGAGGAAATATAATTGATTGAAGTCATAACTCATATTCAGGATTCACTGAAGTACTGAACAACACGTGAGTTTTTAATATTTCTGATACTTTTGAAGTCATTGTTTGCAGTTAAAATTGAAAACACACCCACTGAAGATGATATATTTGTTGGTAAGTTTGTGTCTTTCAGTGACAAAAAAAGTTAAAAGGACACGGCACCAGCATTTGGTGTTGAGAAATTCCAATCAGGGCGTGCGTAATCGATGCTGATCAATGGAAGTGGAGCTTACATTTTCTTTGTTCTCTAGTCTCCAGGGAAGAATGTTCCGATATTACCCGTGTTTTGCCCCAAAACTCCAGTACTATGACTTTTAGAAGGTGTCAAATTAACCAATCACGGCTGATGTTCCAAACGTGAGGCATAATAATTGTTTTTATCCTCTTCCAGTAATGTGTCCACTGGATATTACTCGACAAAAGAATACAATTTATTACATGCCTATTACTTTTCCCCCAGTTCCATATTTACAAATCCGTATGGAACACATGTACTACACGGATTTCCACTGACAGACTATTTTTCCACCTGACATCATTGATCTATTAAAAGACCTAAACGCTGCCCATTTTTGTAATCGGCCAATGGAAACCATCGTATTCTGACAAAGATCAATTTGGATGCTGCAGTGACAGACAATAAATCAAATGTCAACTGAAAAATGTTTTTGTTCAAATCCACCAAAATTAATGAAATTAAACTTATTCTTTTAATGGGGAGTGATTTTATAATACTCAAGTTTAGACTTTGAAGCGAATATCTCTCAGATAAGGGCAGCTAAGTTCACCTGAGTTTTTTTTTGTTTTTATTCCAAGCAGACGTCAGAACTTCATGATGCTTGAATTTTTAAAAGAATGGATTCTATGTCATAAAGGCATGCAATAAACACAAAATACCACGATATGTTCCAACAAGACTAAAATCCCCCGCCTCATTGCGGCTCTAGCACTTAACCAGTTGAATATACATATAATTTATTTATTTGTAGGGGTTTAATGACACTTTGACAGCCAGGGTCACCTCAAGTCGGACATTTTATGATTGGAGGAAGCTGGAGTATACAGACAGAACCACCAAGCAAATATCAGACTCCTCAAAGTACTAAGGCTGCACAAGTGGGCTCAGCATCGGTTGAAGAAAAGTGCACCTTCAACATTGCTAACACGCAGAAAACTGAAACGAAACCAAGGTTTCTTTGCAATCCCTGCAATATCTATTCAAGCAGGTTCAAAGAACCAACATATGATTACAGAACATTAATATACATGGCTGAAAGCAATGAAGTATCACCAAACCTTGTCTCAGGTTTTTAGATTACCCCAATTTCACACCGTTTACAGCTGTGCCCAAATTGGAGGTATGAAGACACCAAGAAAAATATATAAATTTTCTGTGCCTCTTCTGCAAAATGAAAATAACTTCCATCATAATATGATCATAGAAATACAAAGAAAGGCATGGCAATAAAACATAACAGAATAAAGCTGTTATTTCTGGTTTTAATGTGCTCAAATTAGGGCTAAATGGCGTGCTCAAAATAAATAAATTTAAAGGCCTGAAATTGTTCACTAATTAACTGTTGACTATGAGAGAGACTATAATAGTGTTCACAAATAAAAAACTGGGTGTATTGTAATTAACACAAAATCAATGAAGAATACATTGAAATAACATTCACTGATATTTTGTTGCTTGCTGCACAACTGTATATTCTCACAGTGTCAACTCCAACAAGTACTGATAAAATTCAAGAAGATTTTATGGAGGTTTACAATCTATCACGACAATCAAGGAGTTTCCAAGGTCAGGGATTCTGCAGGCAAGAACTGATAAAATTGAAGGCTATTCAAGGCGGTTTTACAATATATTGCAGCATTTTTCAAGGCTATACAATTGTCAAATGCAAGGATTTTCAAGGCCTGCATTCACTTGTCTCAACTAGGACCCTCTGGCCATTACCCCCTCCTCCCACTTCCCTTTGGGGGAAGTGGGAGATGAGGGTAATGACCTGAGGATCCTAGATAGGACTATGCCTTTACAAACTCTGAAATACAAAACTATATAGCTAACCCTTTACCTAACGTAACGGCCAAAACCGGCCAGCGCTATTCTCAAAATTCGCCAATTAATTTTCATTATTTTTTCATTTTTTGTCTCTAAAACAGAGGTTATGACCCCTCACTGGAACGAACTTGTCGAGCTCGTTCCAATGAGGGGTCATAACCTATGTTTTTGGGACAAAAAATAAAATAATAGTTATTCAAGAATTTTTTTTGGCAAGTGTCGTCTGCTTTTCATGTTAGTTAAAGGGTTAAGAGTACATGCTTCGTTACCATTGTGATTTCATGAATATTCAAGGCTTTTCAAGGTCCCCTGGCACATTTTCCAGGATTTCAAGACTTTGAATGACCCTTAGTCAAATTCAAGGCCATTCCTTGAATTCAAGGCCCCGTGAGAACCCTGATGATGTCCTGGAATATATTTTTTCAAAATTCAAGAAATTTCAAGAAATTACAAGAAATTCCAGGTGTCGTAATGCTGTAAGCAATACTAAAAAAAACAGGTAGAAGGATGGAAGACCATATTTGGAAGATTTATTCTGAAGTACAGTTACCATTATTTGAAAGCTTCATATTCTGCGGATGTTCTTCATATCATCTGTGAAGGGCAGATAATTATTTAGTTTCTATGGGCACTCTCCCATCAATTGTAATAAGGCTAAACAATGGCAACACAAATTTTTATCACGAAAAATAATTTAGTGCGCTACCAGTTAATGAAACTCTGGCTTAAACATGGAGGACTATTTGCTGAAACATTTCTTTTGATCTTTACATCAGGGTTCGTACAGATATCTGAGAATCAAATTCAAGCACTATTTATTTATTATTTATTTATTGGCATTTGAAAGTCACATATTTCTGCACTATAACTTATCATGACCACGACAGTTTTACAGGTAGAGGAACCCGGCGTACCCGGAGAGAACCACCGAGCAACTGTCAGCTCCCCAACATACTAACTCCACACAAGCAGGGTTAGCATTGGTTGAAGACAAGTACACCATCGATGTGCAGTATGCCTTAGTACACAATGCCACATTGCTCCCACGTGGGCAGTGGGAATGAAGTGTCTTGCCCAAGGACACAATGAGGTTCCTGCAGGAGGGATTCGAACGGAGGATCTCTCGGCTTGCAGCCTGCACCTCTCCCTACTGAGCCAACGTGCCCCACTCAAGCACTATTTAAGCATTTTTAAAGGACTGTTAATGATTTTCAAGGACTATTATTGTGTTTTATGGTGCATACTGTTCGGATGGCCTGTCCCATAAAGTTAATTTTGCATTGTATTTAATGACACAAATTAGGAAATGCCAAAAAGTTAACTTTTAAAAAAATTATTTCACCAAATGCAAAATTCTTTTCACAATCTATCTTATAAAATGATAAATCCTAATTTTTTCACAACTCAATGAATGAATGAATCAATTTATTCATTAAAAATATTTCAATGACGCTTGGTAAAAACACTCCACTCATTTTTGAGTCAAATTAATCAGCTTGCTTTTTTTCTAAAACCCACTTCCAATACACAAAATTTATCATCTGTGGTTGTCATCAAATACCAACCTTATTTTTATATCAATAAAAGCTGTATATTTTATATACGAGCACTTCCAATAACTATCCCGAGTCCCCAAAACAAATGTTTTGATTTTTTAGAAGCGTATATCACTTGAATTCACCCGCTTCCAAGTGTGCCATGACACAATGAAATCAAATGAAAAAGGCGTGTAAAAGACAACATGAACAGCAGTTTTTCATGATGTATGTCAATTTACAATGAAGATGATTCTAACTGGTCAAGTTCCTTAAGGAATCCTTCAGGAAGAGAGAGGTTCTTGTGACAAAATTATAACATGACTGAAAATCTGGAAACTGAAAATCTGAGAATTCCAGTTCATGATCGTTGTGCAGAGATAAAAAAGAGATATGGTCCCCTGTGTGTATCTCTGACCGAGTTTATGTCGTCCAGCTCATCACATGATCACACACATGCAGGGAGGATTAACATGAAAGTTATGTTCTCAAAGGTTGTAGGTAAACTGAATACAAGTACTTTTCAAGGATATATAGAGAGTAATTGCTTGACTGGACTGGTTACGTGAAATAATTCATGAGAGGTGAGGGATGTTGTACCAACACGAGTGCGCAAATGCGCACGAGTGTTTTACAATATAGTCCCTCACCTTGAATGAATTATTTCACGTAACCAGTTCAGTCAAGCGATTACTCTGTTTATTACTTTTCATTATTAATGATAATTATATTATTTAACCCTTTACCTAATGTAACAGACAAAACCGGCCAGCGCTATTCTAAAAAAATCGGCAATTAATTTTCATTATTTTTATTATTTTTTGTCTCTAACACATAGGTTATGACCCCTCAATGGAACGAGCTCGTCGAGATCGTTCCAATGAGGGGTCATAACCTATGTTTTTGAGACAGAAAATGAACATAATAGTTATTCAAGAATTTTTTTTGCAAGTGTCGTCTGCTTTTCATTTTTCATGTTAGGTAAAGGGTAAAAAAAAAAAAAACCTCAAAAAACAATGAAGTCCCCATTACACCTACGGCAAAGCGTCTTCGTTTGCGCGCACAGATACATGACCCAATTGTTGATTGCATAATTCACTTGTGAAGTTATCGTTTATAATCAAACCGGGAAATCCTAGTAAATGACACTTTGGAAAGTAATAAAAATAAATTTCAAGCACTTTTCAAGGAAAGGGTCCAAATTCAAGGACATTTCATTTGCATATGAACACTGTACACTAATTCAGAGAATGTGAATTATCACTTTGGTGGAATCCCCACTCTACATTTTAGTGCCGACACCTCCTTTCAATACTGAATTCAATGTTTGTGGTGGTATTGTGATTTCTTCAAGACTTTCAGGCATATGTCACGGGGCCTCTCCTAGAAGTAAATTTATGTGAGAACAGGGCGCATACAAGTGATCACTCACCTTTTATGAAAAGGCTTTGTGTTGGAGCACTTAAGCTATGCCATAAAGATGGATCTATAAATAATGACAATCCCTTTGATTAATTACCTTGCAAACTGGAAAAGCATCTTCTTGACCAACCTAACATTCTGTATCTCAAAGCTTCCCCATAATGTGTTAACCTACAATTCATACATTAGCAACAATTAGTGCAGGAAAAACAAGTTATTAACTAACAATAGAATATGTTTTCAATTTTGGAATTCACTTTAACCCTTTACCCAACGTAACGGCCAAAACCGGCCAGCGCTATTCTCAAAAATCGCCAATTAATTTTCAAAATATTTTCATTTTTTGTCTCAAAAACATAGGTTATGACCCCTCGTTGGAACGAGCTCGTTGAGCTCGTTCCAACGAGGGGTCATAACCTATGTTTTTGAGACAAAAAATTAAAAAATTTAGTTATTCAAGAATTTTTTTTGCAAGTGTCGTCTGCTTTTCATGTTGGGTAAAGGGTTAAAAAAAATCCACAATCCAGTATAAGAATTTCAATAAGTTCCTTGAATCCTGCACCCTGTGTAACATGTGGCCAAACCTGTGCATTTTTGCAGCCTCAGTCAGTGTATATTTTCATGTAGTGTGTGACATGGCAGTCTGTCAACTAATTCTGTGCAATGACTATGGTTGGTCATTGTATGTTAACCAAATAACTCTGTGCAATATATTTATTTATTTATTTATTAGTGCTTAACCCTTTACCCAATGTAACGGCCAAAACCGGCCAGCGCTATTGTCAAAAATCATCAATTAATTTTCATTATTTTTACATTTTTTGCCTCTAAAACATAGGTTATAACCCCTCATTGGAACGAGCTTGTTCCAATGAGGGGTCATAACCTATGTTTTTGAACAAAAAATTAACATAATAGTTATTCAAGAATTTTTTTTTTACAAGTGTCGTCTGCTTTTCATGTTAGGTAAAGGGTTAAGGTCACATATTCACATATTTCTGCATAATGGCTAATCATGATCACAACATGGAGATAAAATCAAGTTTAGTCAATCGTTTATACCTATGTTGTCCATTTTAGAGAACTTCCACCCCAGCAGTGGTATTTTACCAGTAAAACTTGTTTACTGCAGTAAACAAGGACTGCTTCACTTCCTGAAAACAGGGAAAACTCTGTGCAATATACAGGGCTAGTCACACATTTCTTTCTAGTTATAAATAAGCTCATCTCTATTACGTAACTGATGCTATGAACTGCACAGCCATAGTGAGTGTACATTTTCATGTAGGGCGTGATATGGCAGTTACTAATTTTTTATAACCTAACCAGAAAGTATGACTAACCCCATGCAAGGCACAGGGTTAGTCATATTGTCTGGTTATAAAAGATTTTTCATTAGTAACTAAGTAACTAACACTGTGCACTCACTGTACTGTACAGCTTTTGCGTCAATCCCAATCTATAACAACTCTTTACACAATGTAATGGCCAAAACCAACCAGTATTATTCATAAAAAGCATTCAAATCCAGCTTATGACCCCGTCATTGGAATGGAGTGTGGAAGTTTTTTTTATAGTTCATTCAAAAAATTCAATTATTCTATTTTCAATTAATAGCTTACTGATAATAGTTGACAGCATACAGGATCAACTTGAGAAGTCAATCAATGGACTCAGAACCATGGATTATCATGGGTGTATTGAAATACGAAATTTGGTGGTATAGAAAATCACACTTGTTTTGTTTTAAGCTTAAAGCCAAAACCAGCCAGTACAGTGGAACCCTGTTAATTAAATAGCCACTTTGCCAATGAAAATTATTCAATTAACAGGAGAATTCAATTAACAGGAATTGTGCCACTTTCCTGTATTCTAGAGATAAACTTAGAAATTATTCTATTATATCTTGTTTGAGAGAGCTCTGTCAAATAAGATATAATAGATTAAATGCCTGTATTGGATGTATTGAGGCCAAATAGGTTTATAAACAAAGGAAAACTGGGGAGAGTCAGGGTAATTTCTCGACAGGTTACAAGAATTTTTATTCAATTAACAGGAGTTTTCTCTATTAACAGGTCAAATTTGTACTGGAGGTATGGTAAATGGATTTGTGTTGGGAAATTATATTCAATTAACAGAGTTATTCAGTTAAGAGATATCCAATTAAGTGGGCTCCACTGTACTATTTGCAAAAAGCATTCAAATCCAGCTTATAACCCCTCATTGGAATGGACTGTGGAAGTTTTTTTTAAAGTTAATTAAAAAAATTAAATTATTCTATTTTCAATTAAAAGCTTACTGACAGCATACAGGATCAACTTGAGAAGTCAATCAATGGACTCAGAGCCGTGGGTTATCATGGGTGTATTAAAATATGAAATATGGTGGTACAGCAGATCACACTTGTTTTGTTTTAAGCTTATTTACTTTACAAGAATTGGTGAACAAATTACAGGGTGTCGGATATTTTCAGAAATTTCATTAGCAAAATTCCTCTTGGCTTTCAAAAAGTGCCGAGAAATAGAGTACATAAGACTTAAATGACAGAATATGGTAAGCAATTGGACATTTTTGAATAGCATTTTGCTGCGCAAATCCAGTCATCATTTATTTATTGGTGTTTAAGGCAAGATATTTCTGCACAATGGCTAATCATGACCACTGCATGCAGATAAAGTAAAGTTTAGTCAATAGTTTATACCCATGCTGCCCATTTTAGAGGACTTCCATCCCAAGCATTGGTGACTGGGCCCTATTTCACCAGAGTAAACAAGCACTGCTTCACCTCCCGGGTTCTCAGAGGAGAAATTATGTCATCAACACTCAAGGGCACTGTATATGGGATGACATTCACAGTGGTAACTTTGTGGTCTCACCCTTCTCGATTACTACATATCGATCTTTAGCCTGCACTGAGTGGGTCTCTCTATCCACAGGGTACAGCCATTTTTTATGTCCCTATCCAATAGGGCAGTACACTGTGACAGCATCAACCCCACAACTGATACTGTTCGGACACCTCAAGTAATTACTTCATTGAGGATCGTTCCCCGACATCTGGCATGAGAGACCAGCACATTTTTCCAATAGGTCATCACTCTCATCAGAGAGTAGTGTTGAAGCGACTCTGTAATTTTGGAGTCGATTAGTTCAAATATTTTTCAAAAATACTTCGGCCATAATCGTAAATGTTGACAGATTGTAACTGATCACATTATTTTATACTGAATATTGCTCTACAGTGTTTGTAGTTGATTTGAAGCAAGTATTTTTTTCAAGAAAACATGTGATAAAAGTGAGGTATCAGCCCTATCAGCACGTTAGTTTAACTAAAGGCTCTAAAGAGGCTGTAATCGCTCACCTGGAACTACATATAAAAATGTGATTTCCCATAGGCTTTCCATGGTAACTATGAGCTACAATTGTGGCCATGTTTCCAACATTACATCAACATTACATGAGTATCATTGGTAGAAGGTGTCCCAGTCCTCAATCCCGTGAAGTTTCAAAACATTTGACTTTGTAGTTTCAGAGGGGAATATTTTTGCAAAATCCATCAATCAGAATCAGAGAATGTCTCTGGTGGCCATATTTTCCAACCAACAGGAAAAAAATGAGGATCGTTTGTAGAGGGCCTCCTATAGACCATTCCTGCCAAGTTTGGTTCACGTCGACTCAGTAGTTCCAGAGAAGATGAAAATGTGATTTCCCATAGGGTTTTCTATAGTAACTATATGCCACAATTGTGGCCATGTTCGGAACACGATCAACATTAAATGAGGACCTTTGGTAGAGGGTGTCCCAGTCATCAACCACACAAAGTTTCAAAACATTTAGCCCTGTGGCTTCAGAGGAGAAGATTTTTCCAAATCCACCAATCAGAATAAAAAAAAATACTTCTGGCAACCACGTTTTTCAATGCACGATAAGAAAAATGAGGAGCACCTGCAGAAGACCTCCCACAGACTATCCCTGCCAGGTTTGGTTCACGTCGGCTCCGTAGTTCCAGAGAAGAAGATGAAAATGTGATTTCCCACAGGGTTTCTATAGTAACGATAAGCCGCAATTACAGTCATGTTTACAACTCGATCAACGGGTTGGGGTGCGACCTTAGGTCCCACAGACTTGAAGTGTCTGGGTCTTTGGGCCCCTCAGTTCCTAGAGAAGCACATAAACATCAAATAGATGATGTCAATATAGCTAGCTCTTCAACATTGGAGTCACATAATACCGACCATCCATGTTCAGATTTTGTTGGACAATTCGACAGTAGTAGCTTACATCAGGAATCAAGGCGGCACTCAATCATTTCCATTATGCGAATTAACTGAGAGGATTCTCCTATATTTCATGAATCATCATGTTCATCTTTATGTCCGTCATATACCAGGTCATCTGAATGTACTAGCAGACTCGCTCTCTCGGAAAGGTTGCCTGTTGCCATCAGAGTGGACTCTCAACAAGCGAATATTCAAGCAGATTTGCTACCAGTGGGATCAGGTACCAACGTTCATGTTGCCATGCCCAGATCATCCAGCGTACGCAGTAGATGCTCTGTTGATCTCATGGGATGGAGTGATAGGATATGCGTATCCTCCAACTCCATTGATTCAGCAGATTCTGTTAAAGATCAAACAGTCTCATTGCAAAATCCTGCTAGTAGCACCTCTGTCGTCGCAGAAACCTTGGATCAATCTTCTACGCCCTCAGTGGCATTATGGAGTCGGTCAGATGTGAGGGAGCCTTGAAGTTCCTAAACTATTTGATGACTAACACAAGAACGATTGAAGTAATGTGGGTGAGGGAGGTTCGATATGATTTTGAAACCCACCACCCCCCTCTCCCCACAGCCAAAGTGTTAAGAGGCGATTATCGGGCAAGACGTAGTTTTCTTCCCGTAAGCCTTGTATGCATTTAAGTATATACATGCATTTTCATGACTTCTCGATTGGCAGCTGGGTCGTGTTCTATGGCGACCTCATGGGCACATCCACTTTTTAGTTGGATGGTTTCCTGTGATTGTTCGTCTATATGTCATATACAAGCATATGATTCAGGCTTGGGGCAAATACTTTGTAAATGTATATGAATACGAATACTTTGAAATCATATTATGATTCATCATCTATAAATTGCTATCCTTTGGGTACCTGGGAGGCTGTCTAGTCAGTTAACTGGTATTCTGATGATTACATACGGGATTTCAATGCTCATGCGCATAATAAATGTATTAGTTTAAACAATATTTATTTCCAAAGTTTAAAAAAAAATTACACAAATCGAGTACGGTAATGATACACGTATCAGCAAGCACAAAACATTAATGGAAATGGATTCAGCAACAAGCTGGTAGCTTATACTAGGCTGTTTCCATAAGCTGGTAGCTTATACTAGACTGTTTCCATAGACCAAATGGTCTCCATATAGAATTTTGGAGCCACGATAAGCTTGTTTATCCAGCTCAAGTCTATTACCGGTCGGAACGAGCCATCTGGCTTCAGTACGAGGAACAAGTGACAGTAAAAACCTTGAGAATCTTGATTCTCGACAACCTCTATTGCTTCCTTTAATAAGAGAGCCTGTACCTCCGCTAGGCGAGACTCTCTATTGTAAGGATCCGACGGAAGAATTGTGCAACGCGGACATGTTGTTAGTGGGGGTTTCACTCGGAATGATAGCCGTAAGCCATCCGAGACTACACTTCTCAACCACTGATCTTCCGTGACTGCTATCCAGTTTCTCACGAAGTTTGATAACCTTCTATTTATTTATTTATTTATTTATTGGTGTTTAAGGTCACATATTTCTGCACAATGGCTAACCATGACCGTTACAGTTTTACGGGTGGAGGAAGCCGGAGTACCCAGAGAGAACCACCGTGCAACAGCAAGCAACTGTCAGCTCCCCAACATACCAACTCCACACAAGCAGGGTTAGCATTGGTTGAAGACAGGTGCCTCATCGACGTGCGGTACGCCTTAGTACACAGCGTCACCGAGCCCCCATGTGGGCAATGGAGGTGAAGTGTCTTGCCCAAGGACACAACGCGGTTGCCGCAGGTGGGATTCGAACCAAGGATCTCTCGGCTTGCAGCCTGCACCTGTACCAACTGAGCCACCGCGCCCCCTGATAACCTTCTGCCAACTGGCAAGCAATAGAGGTCTTGAACATCACCTGTATGACCTGCGAGGCTTACGGGAGGAGAAACTACATCCTCCCCACGAAGAACCTCGTCCCGTCGGCCTAGGGGCACCTGACCGATAGTCTCGATCAGACCTATGCCCCTTTTCCGAGTCGCTATATTGACGACCTCCAGAGTAATTGTAAGAGGGTTTCTTGTATCTGCGTGAGGAGTTTCCTTTTGACGTTTAGATCTGGAACGTACTCCTTTCTCTTGTCTGCTGAAGTGGGTTGTTGAGACGCCGACTTCAATAGCAGAGCACTTGACGCTTTCTTAGTAGCCTGTTCATAGACTTACGAAAGCTTGTCATCGAAAATAGTATGTCTGGAGACCAGAGCGACCTGGAGAGTGATGACGATGCAAGGGCAGCATCACGTCTGATTAACTCCAGATTAGCCACTGTTAGGGCAGAATTATACATGGTATACATAATTGCCTCGGAAAGAACTCTAAGAGAGGTATGAACGTCCTCAAATTCCTTCCCGTTGAGACATTGCGCCATAGCTCTGGTATGGTGATCTGCGTAAGACATTGTGTCCAAATTCACTCTACTTGATGAAACTGCCATTTCAATTGTGTCTGAGCGAATAGTGAATGATGCAGGCAAGGATATATCTAGATCCCCGGACTGCTCATCGAAACGCAGAGGAGCTCTCTGGACATCTTCTTGGACCGTTTTAAATGAACGTGGTCCAAGAAATGGTATGTTTATGGAAGATGTAGTTAAGAAACAGCCTGTATTCCTCGCAGTTGAGAGGTTGAATATAGTGTCGTCTACATGGCCAAAGGCCTGCGACACCTGCCTAGACTGAACCGGAAAAGAAAGAACTTTCTTCCTTTGTCTGTATAAAGTCTGCGTCCAGTGGTTTCTCTCGTTGTCGCAGCATTGTGATTCATCGGAACAAATTCAGGGTAGTATTGATGGATGAAATCCATCGCAACCATGTGCTGTTCCGAAAGGGAAGGGTAATCCTCTTCCTTATCCCTTTCACCATCCGAGAGAATCAGTTGCGAATCTCGGTCCATTGCATCTGCGTGAACAGACGACTGGACCGGAGATGGATCTCTTCTCAGAACGTCCTGAAGATCGAGGCCTCGTCTCCCTAGCTACTGCATGGTCCGACTTCACAGGCGAAGAGTGGTCCCTTCTTCCCGCAGCAGGCTGGATATCCGAAATCGAGTAGTGTTGAAACGATTACCTATTTTTCAAAGTCGGCGGGAGAAATCAATACAAAATCGACTAGTCGGCTTTTTCTGTTGAAACATAACTGTCTCAGTAAATTAGGTGATAAGAGACTGTTACATGTAAGTTGATAACCCTTTCGTTTAATGACTCGTTTGACAGGTGTTTGATGAAGTTTCCTTGTCAAAGTCATGAACGTAGCTGTTCTCTTTTTCGTATTTTGAGTTTTTTAAAACGTTGTGCATATTATAGCTTTAACCATTCAGTAAAAAAATTAGGATATCTGGGAAGTGCGTTCCTCCTAGTCCTCTGTCTGTACAGTGGAAAAAGTACCCAATGATGTTAAAACAGAAGTTTCGTGAATTTGTAAAATGTTTGAAGTGTACCACCATTCGCCCAGTGCAATTAATTAAAAACTCCCGGGTCAAATTTTGTGATGGACAGTTTCCTCACCTTCATATCCGGTCTTCGCCAGCTCGCACCCAAACCAGTACAGTAATTGACAGGCATGTATTTTATTTTTATATCAATTAAAAAGTGTGGGCGACTTGGGTGAGGGACAGAATGCTTGCATGAATTAACGGCATCTTTGAAGTTGTGCATCAAAGTATTTTTCTTCAATGCATGCCAGTGATTAGGTTAGGTGAAATCAGTGCTTGTAATGCTGCTGAAATCTAAGTTGTAACATTATCGGCATCAACAAATGACAATGACTGCATTGATATCCACTTCTCAATACAATTTAGAATAGGTCCACCACAAAGCAGAAAGGTTTGATGTTTGTAATCATTAACCTCCACTATTGGCATTTTACGACTTCATCTTTGAGTTTCCCCGACTAGTCGACTGGCAGATTTCAGAGTCGATTTTTCCGAAAATCGAATCGACTTTGACTAGTCGACTAATCGTTTCAACTCTAAAGTCGAGTAGCTAGGATGCGGTTGTGTGTGCTTTAATAATGTAGCAGAGGAAGCCGTGACTGAGGCCGATCCTGGCTGCAGACTTGACGGAGCGTCCCTAGCGGTGCTCCATCTCGTGCAAGTTTCCAACCAGAAAACTTCATTTCAGCTTGTGAAACGTAGCGGTGGAAGCTGTGACTGAAGCTGACCGAGGCTGCAGACTAGACAGAGCGTCTCGAGCGGTGGGTGGACATATGCTCTGGCTTGTGCAAGTTTCTCATAACAACATTTGGCCCCAAATGTTGTTAGGTTAGAGAAGGGCCTCTCCCGCTCGCGGTCTATTAGACCTCGCCGAGTACAAGAAACTTGCTGACTTCCTCCCTATTTCCGCCATCGCTGGGTGAGCTTATTTATATTTAAGTGCTCGCTCTACCCACATCTACACTTCCCTCGACCGCCACAGACTTACCTGGTGTCATGTCTCCCAAGGATGGAGTAACTGCTTCACCAGTCAAGCTAGATGCTTGCAAGAGATTAAAACCCTTAACAAAAGGCCCTAACTCCTTCAATCAAGAGCACTGCAGCTAGCTCTATATGCCCAACCGAGCGCGACAACGGTAGCACACTTGGATGGGTGTCACAATATCATCATCATGTTCATGTTCCTCTGAAATAGAAACTGAATGAAAGTGTCAATGACACTGTAGCTCAACTTGTCAAGACATGTACATGTATAGTATGTGACACAGCAATGACAAACATCTAGGTAACGACCTGATAACAAATGTACATATAAAGTATTGTAACGGTCTGTACATAAATACTGGCCGTAGCCTGTAACAAATGTATAGGTAAAGTATTGTAAAGGTGGGTGACAGTCAGATGCTAAATAGAAAAGAAATCTTTGAGTCCCAGAGTGGGTCTGACTGAACCCCAAAATATTTGTTCTCATAGCACAGTGATAACAAAGGCACCCCAAACCACACTCATTTCTGTCCCAAGGTGAAAACAAAGGTACCAAAGAAGTTTTGTGAAGATCAGTTCATAAATACGAGCTGTATAGAAGTTGTGACAAAAAACTCATTGGACCTAACTTCGGTACAAAATGGCCGCTGGCAGCCATCTTGAATTTTGGACCGCACTCAGAAACACTCGTTCTCGTCCCAAGGTGATAACAAAGGAACCCAAGAAGTTTTGTGAAGATCGGTTGATAAATACAGCCTCTAGCCCGAGCTGTATTGACATGTGCACTTCCAGTGTATAAGTAGCACTAAATAAATCAAAATTCATCTAATTTGCAGAATTTCTGCACGAGAAAAAACCCCGTACTGTATGTGATGTATTCCATTTTACTAAACATTCCTACAAAAATTTATTCAAATCAGAACTTTCATACAGAAGTTCTGTACAAAAGACTGATTGCACTAATTTTGGTACAAAATGGCTGCTGGTGGACATCTTGAATTTCGGACCACACCCAAAAACACTCGTTCTCATCCCATGATGATAACAAAGGTCCAGAAGAAGCTTCGTAAAGATCGGTTCATGAATACGGCCTCTAGCCTGAGCCATATATAAGTTGTGTACAAAAACTGATTAGACCTAATTTCGGTACGAAATGGCCACTGGCAGCCATCTTGAATTTTAGACCGCACTCAGAAACACTCGTTCTCATCCCAAGGTGATAACAGAGGTACCCAATAAGTTTCGTGGAGATCGGTTGATAAATTCAGCCTCTAGCCCAAACCGTATTGACATGTGCACTTACTGTGTGTAAGTAGCACTGAAAAAATCAAAAGTTCATCTAATTTGCATAATTTCTGCACGAGAAAAAAATCCGTATTATATGTGATGTATCCCATGGTACTAAACATTCACACAAAAAATTATTCAAATCAGCACTTTCATATGGAAGTTCTGTGGAAAAATCTGATTGCACCTAATTTTGTACAAAATAGCTGCCATCGGCCATCTTGAATTTCGGACAGTACCCCAAAACACTCGTTCTCGTCCCACGGTGATACCAAAGGTACCCAAGAAATTTCGTAAAGATCGGTTTATAAATACGGCCTCTAGCCCGAGCCGTATTGGCATTTGCACTTACAGTGCTGAAAGTAACACTAAATACATCAACGTTAGTCTAACTTGCATAATTTACGTTCGAGAAAAAAACCCGTATTATATGTGATGTATCCCTTGGTACTAAACATTCATACAAAACATTATTCAAATCAGAGCTTTCATATGGAAGTTCTGTACAAAAAACAGATTTCTGCATCGTCAGTACAAAATGGCGGGTGGCGGCCAACTTGAATTTCGGATCGGACCCAAAAACACTCGTTCTCGTCCCACAGTCATAACAAAGGTACCCAAGTAGTTTCGTAAAGATCGGTTCATAAATGCGGCCTCTAGGCCGAGCCGTATTGAATTGTTGACGGTCAGACGGACAGATGGACGACGGACAACTGGCCATGGCATAAGCTCAAATTTGGCTTCGCCAAAGTTGAGCTAAAAAATGAATTATAACATGGTGAGAGGCCTGGCCTCAGAACCTCACTGCCGACAATGTACCGCAACATCTGTCTCCAACATTAGTCATATCAGTGAACACAAGAATGACAAGAGTCCGCAGGAGTGCATCGACTAAAGTCGATACCAGTCCTCCAAAGTCCACAACAAAATATATAATTAAGACACATGAATAATAGCAATCAAAATTAAATTCAAAATATTTTTTGGAAATTTTTTTAAAAAAAAAAATGCCTAAATTCCCAAAGGGAACATTAAGAGTCCAAAGGCATCCCGATAGAGCCTAAGCGTGGACAAAATCCAAATTTATTGAGCTACACTATCGGAATAATAATCCATGCATCCTACAGTAATTCTACAGTAATAGAATATAAAATATTACCTATATATGAGGACGTTGTCAATGTAAACAACGTCAATGAAAAAAACGGTAACAAGACATCAGGCCACAAAAAGGCCCAAAGTCAGAAACCAATTTAAATGCTACCAGATGCAAAGCTGGATCTTCATATGAAGAAAAAACGATACATCAGATAGAAGATGTAAGACTAAATGACCTAAGATCCCTAGGGTGAGGACGTAACCATAGGGAAAAACAGAACAAATATTCTGTAATACATGTTAAACTCCCAACAAAATTTAATAAAAAATTTCAATAAAACATAGCCAAAAAAGCTTAAGAGTTTAACAAGAGTTTAACAGGAAGGGTTCATGGAAGGATAGGGAAGAAATACTTAACAAACAGTGAAATAATCATTATCAACAAGAGCTCACGAATCGCAGAAGCAATGCAATGTCCCCTACCGGACTAATGAGCATTAATAATTATACAAATGTTATAACCTAGATGTGATCAGCATGAATTCCGTTGAAGCATTTCCACAAAAAAGTCCGGAAAACTGATATTTTGGCGCTTTTTCCATATTTCCAAGGATCATAACTCACACAAGAATAATGCAATCAGCATGAAACTCAAACTTATCTGTAAGTCATCGTTCTATAGTAGGTTACCAAGAATGAAATTATTTGGTTGAAGCATTTCCAAAAAAAAGTCTGCAAAACTAAAGTGTGACTCACAGACTGACTGACAGACTGACGGATGAAGAGTACAAATGAAACTTGATCTGTAATTCATCGTTCTATAGTAGGTTAACAAAAATAATATCATTCCGTTGAAGCCTTTCCAAAAAGTCTGGAAAGTTAAAAAATTTATAGTAATTTATATATTTTTTATACTTACCAATGACCCAGACATAGCTGGTGCTAACTCTTAAAATATAGGGCCAAACACAAATTTTGCCCCCCAATCCCCAAAATTTGCATCTAAAACTAAAGAAAACATGTCCTGAGAGGCCCTCCACACTTCGCCCCTACTGCGCATGCGCAGTGTCAAGGACGTTCCGAAATTGGCGCCATTTATCATTCTAATAACCAGTGCCTGGTAAGCGCTATGTACTCAGCGGGGAGGCAAGAGTTCCCAACTCCTGGGAGGGCCATCCCCGTCTGGGTCATTGGTAAGTATAAAAAATATATAAATTACTATAAATTTTTTAACATTTTTATACTGTACCAATGACCCAGACATAGCTGAATAGTAAAAAGGCTGGAGGGCCAAGGACATAGAGCAAAATGGAATACGCTCAATAAAATAAAATAGAGTCATCCCCTGTAGGGAAAAGAAGTAATAGGCCTTACATGTATCTTTCTTATTTATGATAAATTAGAAAGATACAACACCTTCCAAAAATTGAGCTTCATACATCCATGTACTCTATTAATATCCAATAATCCTTATACTAATAATTTTTAAAGTAAGCCAATAATAAAGTAAGTCTAGAGAATAGAGACTCTTATACTCCTAAAAGTGTGTGAGAATTGCATAATCATGTCCGTTGACATATGCAATATTCAAAAGCTATACTTTAAAAACTAAGACTAGAATGAATTTTATAAACTTAAACTTCTCACTAAACAACCATCCCAATAACAGCTCAGAATTACTAACTCCGGAGGAGGTATCCCCTTGTTTTCATAGTAAAAACAGGTGACCCAAGGGAACACCCTCCCCCCCCCCCTTTTTCTTGCCCTGGGTCAAATAGCCCAGAGCGAAGAGGGCAGCCGAACGGAGACACTGCCGAAACAGACAGCCTACCTAGCTATAGTAGCAACTGTTAAGTGAATGACATTCTGAGCAGTAGATAATAGACCTAACAATAGAGGCCTCCAGAAATGGACTCGATATTTCTGAGATAAAATTCATGAATGGATGGCTGAGCGCAATGAGCAGCCTTCAAAAATCTATAATAGCAACACTATTAATGTAAGCCCAAGAAGTAGAAGAACTCTTACTTCATGAGCCGAAATCTTAAGCACAACTGCTAAGCCAATGATATACCATAAGCAGTACGCTAGTTAATAGAATCCATTAACAATAAAATGGAGCGTAACGTCCTTCTACTAGACATCAAAGACAGAAGAAGCTTACGCCCTTGTAATAAACAGATATCTGTTTATAAATACATAAACTGTACCCGGAAAGAGTAAAGGCCTATGCCCATACGAAGACGGAAGGACCTTAAAATAATAGGTTCCGGATAATAGGAGCCTAACTCTTATGCAACAATCCAACCTAAATAGTAACGGAAGTATTGATTCCGAAACTATGAAAGTGAAAATCATCCATCGATAGTGCATGAAACTCACTGACTCTACAGTAAAAGAGAAACCAACAGAATTACTGTCTAAAAGGTCAGAATTTGAAAACTACTGTTTCCAGAGGCTCAAATGATTACTTAGCTAAATAAGAACCTGAAGTTAAAATCCGAAAAGGAATTTAATCTAAAGATTCTAAGTCTATTTATCAAAAAGTTACTAACTGACTTAGATAAAGAGACAAAAGACTCAATTGTAAACTATCATAGAGTGCATAGGTATGAGGTAACATAAACCTATAACCTAAATAACCACAGGCTGCAGTAGATCTTGTGAAACAAGTATACTAAAAAATAGCAATGAGTAGTATGGAGGGATCAACCATATGAACATAATGATCCCTACACCACGACGGAAGAGCCTCCACTTTAGTCGCATAGAATAGCGAAGAAGAGGATCTCCTATAGTAAGAAATCGCGTCCAAAGCTCGTCCAGTACAGTGCTTACAATGCAATACGGACCACACAACGGAATACATGAAGGTTGCGACCTTGCTGGTTGTGATAAAGATGACACGATTTACCCAGTGAAAAAAGATCCTCACATAGAGGAAGATTTCACGTTAAGATCCACAGTAGACAAGAGAGTAAATTACTCATGATCTCTGTGAAGATAGAGATGCTATCAATTGAAATGTATTGTGGTTGTTTATCTTAGCAATACCTGCTAAAAACAACAGCGCCGGAGGATACGCGTATCCTATCATTCCGTCCTATAGATCAATAGAGCGTTAACAGTATTAGCTCAGAGATCTGGACAAGCCAACACATACGTCTGCAATTGATTAGCAAGCTGTGTCATAAATAAAACATCATTGGGCGCTCCCATAGATAGCAAATCTGATTGAATACTTGTTTGTTGAGAGTCCATTCTGACAGCAACAAGCGACCCGTAAGAGAACGGGAGTGCGATAAAACAATCAGACGACCCAGAATATGACGGACCAAAACTGAACTTGGTGTACTATAACCAACAGACGGATTCTTTCCATTAAATTGAATAACAGAAACGAAAGAGTGCCTCCCTGGTTCCGGAGATACGCCACTACTGTCGAATTAAAGGACAGGAATTTGGGCATGCGTTTCTGAATAATGTTCATGCAATGACATAAAGCAAGCCTAAAAAACATTATTCCGCGGAAGTTAAACTAATAGCTAAAAGACTGCGGAACCCAAAGACCCTGGCACTTCGAATCTGTAGGGATCAGTATATATCCCAATCTGTTTGACTGGCAACCATCATAACAGCCACACTCGGGTCCGGCAACTGCGGCGGCACTCTCTGAGTCAACCACCGAATGTTTGCCCCAGTCTGAATCTCTTGTAACACTAGATAAACAAGAGAATGTATAATCAAGCAATTCATGGATTGCCGGAAAGTTGCCGTCGAAGAGAAGCTCCTCCGAGAACGAAGCGACTCTGAGAGAGTTCTTAACCTACTATCCACGCGTGGATATAGCTAGGGCTGCATCACGTCTAACCAACTCCAATCAGCCACTGAAGGGCGGAGTTATACGTGAACAAACTACTGCCCTCAAAAGAAATTACATTGAGAATAATATCCCGTAAATCTTTTCTTGAAGACGTAATGATAACGCCTCAGTAAGGCGGATTACGTATAATAAAGCGTCTAAGTTAAGTCTACTATACATAATGTCGTTCCCAACATTGAAATTGGAAAAGACATAAACGG
Organism: Pictodentalium vernedei; assembly: GCA_031216915.1. Classification (NCBI taxonomy): domain Eukaryota; kingdom Metazoa; phylum Mollusca; class Scaphopoda; order Dentaliida; family Dentaliidae; genus Pictodentalium; species Pictodentalium vernedei. The sequence goes on from CM062294.1 coordinate 154,457,307, forward strand.
CGAAAAAGAATATATGCAGTCTTTAATCACACCGTCTAGACGCATATGAACTCTCGGTATGCCCTGCTCTGCCAAAATAAACTATATGTAAAAAAAGATAAAATGGCAGAAATGAGCCACGCGGACAAGAAACTAAACTATCATGCTTAGTAGCAGGCTTGTATATATATATATAAATATATAGCGTCGAAAAATAAAACACATGTTGTAATGACAATATTGGACTGCGTCGGTAAGTCAGGGACAAAGTCCCTGTACCGATCGAAAAATCCGAGTCCAATGACGCTATAAGTCTCTTATCCAAGATCACAGCAATGAAGTCCGAAAAATAATCACTGGAAGAAATGCCAGAAGATATGAAAGGCATCTTCCGATACTACTAAAGGGAAAACTCGAAATCTTTCGAATCCCTTTCGCCATCCTGTCGGACCCTATAAAGCGTTCGGTCGTCCGTAGCTTGATGCAACCGCGGACCGCACCGACCCAGCGCCGTCGGATAATTCCTGATTCGACCGAGAAACCGTCAATTGCTGGGATGCTGCGAAACAACTGTGCTAACTCGGATAGCACGTCCGTCACTGAGGCCTGAGGAGCAGCGGTCTTACGATGCATTGCCGCAGGAAGCTCCGAGATCGTTACCCCGTGCATACTTCCAATATGCGAGCGAACGGAGTGTATAGGCCTCGTGTCCCTTGGCTACCGGATGGCGCGACCTATTCGCTGTGGAATCACTGAATGCCGAAACTGATCGGATACTCGAGGTCACGTAGCCAATGTGCGGTCGTGTGCCCTGCTGTGAGGATGAGGAAGCATTAAAGACAGTCTCTCGGACTGTCAATATAACGGAGCGTCCCGAGCAACGGACATATGCTCCGAATGTAAAATATCTGAACCACAACATGCGGTCCCCTATGTAGTTGGCTTCCTCCGATCTGTCCTCAATCTGCCGTCACTGGGTGAGTACTAAAGTAATTAAAGTGCTCGCATCACCCAAATCTCCTTCCTAGACCGCAACGGACGAACCCGGCAGCCGAACCATTCGATGAATGTACGCTACACCGGGTGAGCTAGCGAATGTCACTCCGTAAGCGATAGACATATTCCATGAGCACTTATTGCCGCTAACTCTTCATTAACTATGACGACAGAGGCACACTTTTGAAAGACATCTCCATAACTCTTCGAACAAGAAACCAGAAATGCTTGGATAGCAAGCATAAAATAATAATATATATAGCGTCGTTCAATAATTCGAAAGTTTGTGTGACATTATTGGACTATGTCGGAACTGAGGGACGATGTCCCTGAACCGAACCAAAAATTTCTAAGTCCACCGACGCTATCAGTTTCTTATCCGGCATCGCAGCATATGTTGTTCCGAAAGGGAAAGCTTGAAATCCACCGAATCCCTTTCGGTATCCCGTCGGACCGGATGAAACTTTCGGACGTCCGTACCCGCTTCCGCGGAGCGTCCCGACCCAGCATCGTCGGATAAAATATATGCGACAGATTCAGTTGATGCTGGGATGCTGCGATAAACTGTGCTATTAAGGAAAGCACGTCCGTTCCCAAGGCCTGTGCAGTAGCGGACTTACGATGCATTGCCGCTGGAAGCTCCGTGTACGTTGACTCCCGCATACTTCCTATGCGAACGTCCGGAGTCTGCAGGCCTCGAGTCCCTGGCTACCGACCCAGCGCTGTCGGATAATTCTCGATCCGACACCGTTTCTGTCGGCTGCTGGGATGCTGCGATAAGCTGTGCTATGTGCACAAGAATGTCCGGCGTCGAGACCTGCGGAGGCGCAGTCTATCGCTGCTTCGCCGAGGGCAGCTCCGCATCAGATGGCTCCCGCATACTTTTCCTATGCGAACGTCCGGAGTCCATCGGTCTCGAATCCCTGGCTGCCGGATGGTGTGACCTGGTCGCCGAAGAATCCTTGATCGGCGAAGCTGGTAATATATCGGCGGTCACGCAGCCAAGGTGCGGTCGTGTGCGCTGACGAGAAGAGGAAGCCTTAGCAGTCTCAGCGGACTGCCTATACAACGGAGCGTCCCGAGCGACGGACGTATGCTCCGCTAACGACACATTTGTACCACAACATCTGGGGCCAGATGTTGTTGAACGAGAGAGGGGCCTCTCCCGCTTGCCGTCCGGATGGACCGGAACGAGCTATGAACCGGACTAAAAGGCTTCCTCCGTTCTCCCTCCGATCCGCCGTCACTGGGTGTGCATTAAGTTAATTTTATAGTGCTCGCATCACCCCAAAATTCCTTCTAGACCGCAACGGACGAACCCGGCTGCCGAACCATTCGGTGAATGGACGCTACACCGGGCGAGCTAGCGGACGTCAAAGGCCGTCGAACCTACTAGGGTCCTCTTAGGCAATTGGCGTATTACATGAGCACTTTTCCGCTAGCCCTTCATTAATTGTGACGACGGAGGCACACTGTTGGAAGACATCACAGATACATCACCCTAATCTTGATCGTCTGAAATAGAAATTGATAAAGTAGAGTGACCCTGCGGGGAAAGGACCGGAGTGTCCAAATCCCCAACAACATACCGTGACATACGCTTCCCATATTGTCATCGAAATCATACGATACAGAACCGGAGTTAATGCGAGTACACTGACCACATATAGAATGATAATAAGGTCAGAGGAAGACTTCCTCTTAAAACAATTGATCAATATCCTTTCAATGTGAAAAGAAAACAAGTCCTGGTACTCGCACTAACCCCTGGCAATCAAAATACATAATAATAATATGATCCATTAATATAGAAAAAATAATTGAAATCAAAATATTTTGAAAAAATATTTTTTCAGAACAGCCCAAGTTTCTGAAAAGTAACGTTGAGCCCCAATGGATCCCAAGCTTAAGTGTGGACAAAAATTTTAAAAATATTTTTAAACAATTTATTCAACACTTACGAACAATAATAATGTATCTAGTTATGATTGAAATAACATAAAGATATTATTATTTAGAAATCCCCCCCTCACACAGAGGGCTGTTGTAAATGTAAACAATGAGTGTAAAAACACTAAAATAAGACTCCAGGCACCCAGGCCCGAAATCAGTTATCAAAAATACACCATCTGATGCAAAACAGAGACTTCCAGGGAAGAAACTGCAGAACATCAGATGGTAGATGCAGAACACAACGCCTAACCACCCGTAGGTGAAGACGTAAACATGGGGAAAGAACAGAATTCATTCTGTTATTCAGCTAAACTCCCAAGAAATTTTTAGTAATAATAATTACAGAAATTATGCCAAAAGCATGGGAGAATAGCAAGGGGGAACTTAAAGGACAGGGAGAGAGGAAAAACACTTGAAAAAACAGTGTAACTAAATAATCAGAATGACAACAAAATGGCTGCTGCCTTGAAAATAGGTAACTTAACATAATTTCATTAAAAAATTTTAAGTTACAGCCCTGATAATATTCTGTCACACATTCTTTTCCTCTCCTCCTTTTCTATCCTCCTTAGAATCACCATTTCACTAATATTTATGTGTCTGGCATCATTTAAACTGAGATTTAAAAGCACAAAGATCAGTCAGATGTTAACTGATGAAGGGCCAAACTTAGAATGATAAATGGCGCCAATTTCGGAACGTCCTTGACACTGCGCATGCGCAGTAGGGGCGAAGTGTGGAGGGCCTCTCAGGACATGTTTTCTTTAGTTTTAGATGCAAATTTTGGGGATTGGGGGGCAAAATTTGTGTTTGGCCCTATATTTTAAGAGTTAGCACCAGCTATGTCTGGGTCATTGGTACAGTATAAAAATACTGAAATTTTGGCACTTTTCCTTATTTCCAAGGGCCATAACTCACACAAGAATAATGCAATCAGCATGAAACTCAAACTTAATCTGTAAGTCATCGTTCTATAGTAGTTTACCAAAAATGAAATCATTCCGTTGAAGCGTTTCCACAAAAAGTCTGGAAAACTGATATTTTGGCACTTTTCAATATTTCCAAGGGCCATAACTCACACAAGAATAATGTAATCAGCATGAAACTCAAACCTGATCTATAAGTCATCGTTCTATAGTAGTTTACCAAAAATGAAATCATTCCATTGAAGCGTTTCCAAAAAAGTGCGGAAAACTGATATTTTGGCGCTTTTCTATATTTCCAAGGGCCATAACTCACACAAAAATAATGCAATCAGCATGAAACTCAAACTTGATCTGTAAGTCATCGTTCTATAGTAGTTTACCAAAAATGAAATCATTCCGTTGAAGCGTTTCCAAAAAAAAGTCCGGAAAACTGATATTTTGGCACTTTTCCATATTTCCAAGGGCCATAACTCACACAAGAATTATGCAATCAGCATGAAACTCAATCTTGATCTGTAGGTCATTGTTCTATAGTAGGTTACCAAAAATTAAATCATTCGGTTGAAGCATTTCCAAACAAGAGGCCCCAAGGAGCCTTAATCGCTCACCGGCCAAATTGGTTCAAAGAAGTATTCGGGGTCACATTCAGTTAGACATGGTTTATCAACACTACAACAGAATGAAGTCATTAGAGACAAATTTTATGGAACTAGGGACATGGCTTGAACAAACTTGAATCTTACCCCCCTAAGGAAGCTGCATACCAAATATCAAAAGCATTCATCTGCTGGATCTGAAGAAGAAGATTTTTAAAGAAAATTCCTCATTTTGAACTAAGTTATCATTCGGGCTCCCACAGTAAGCCCAAATATGAAACCAGGGACTTGGCTTGAACAAACTTGAATCTCACACCCTAAGGATGCTGCGTGCCAAATATCAGAACATTTCGACTGCTGAATCTGAAGAAGATTTTTAAAGAAAAATTCCTCATATTGACTAAGTTTTAATTCGGGCTCCCACAGGGAGCTCAAATATGGACCCAGGGACTTGGCTTTAACAAACTTGAATCTCACCCCCCTAAGGATGCTACACAACACATATCAAAACATTCCGACTGCTGGATCTGAAGAAGATTTTTTAAGAAAATTCCTCATTTCGAACTAAGTTACAATTCAAGCTCCCACTGTGAGCCCAAATATGGACCTAGGGATATGGCTTGAACAAACTTGAATCTCACCCCTAAGGATGCTGCATACCAAATATCAAAACATTCCGACTGCTGGATCTGAATGAAGAAGAAGATTTTTAAAGAAAATTCCTCATTTTGAACTAAGTTATCATTTGAGCTCCCACAGTCAGCCCAAATATGGACCTAGGAACATGGCTTGAACAAACTTGAATCTCATCCTCCTAAGGATGCTGCATACCAAATATCAAAACATTCCGACTGCTGGATCTGAATAAGATTTTTAAAGAAAAGTTAAAAAATTTATAGTAATTTATATATTTTTTATACTTACCAATGACCCAGACATAGCTGGTGCTAACTCTTAAAATATAGGGCCAAACACAAATTTTGCCCCCCAATCCCCAAAATTTGCATCTAAAACTAAAGAAAACATGTCCTGAAAGGCCCTCCACACTTCGCCCCTACTGCGCATGCGCAGTGTCAAGGACGTTCCGAAATTGGCGCCATTTATCATTCTAATAACCAGTGCCTGGTAAGCGCTATGTACTCAGCGGGGAGGCAAGAGTTCCCAACTCCTGGGAGGGCCATCCCCGTCTGGGTCATTGGTAAGTATAAAAAATATATAAATTACTATAAATTTTTTAACATTTTTATACTGTACCAATGACCCAGACATAGCTGAATAGTAAAAAGGCTGGAGGGCCAAGGACATAGAGCAAAATGGAATACGCTCAATAAAATAAAATAGAGTCATCCCCTGTAGGGAAAAGAAGTAATAGGCCTTACATGTATCTTTCTTATTTATGATAAATTAGAAAGATACAACACCTTCCAAAAATTGAGCTTCATACATCCATGTACTCTATTAATATCCAATAATCCTTATACTAATAATTTTTAAAGTAAGCCAATAATAAAGTAAGTCTAGAGAATAGAGACTCTTATACTCCTAAAAGTGTGTGAGAATTGCATAATCATGTCCGTTGACATATGCAATATTCAAAAGCTATACTTTAAAAACTAAGACTTGAATGAATTTTATAAACTTAAACTTCTCACTAAACAACCATCCCAATAACAGCTCAGAATGACTAACTCCGGAGGAGGTATCCACTTGTTTTCATAGTAAAAACAGGTGACCCAAGGGAACACCCTCCTCCCCCCCCCCTTTTTCTTGCCCTGGGTCAAATAGCCCAGAGCGAAGAGGGCAGCCGAACGGAGACACTGCCGAAACAGACAGCCTACCTAGCTATAGTAGCAACTGTTAAGTGAATGACATTCTGAGCAGTAGATAATAGACCTAACAATAGAGGCCTCCAGAAATGGACTCGATATTTCTGAGATAAAATTCATGAATGGATGGCTGAGCGCAATGAGCAGCCTTCAAAAATCTATAATAGCAAACACTATTAATGTAAGCCCAAGAAGTAGAAGAACTCTTACTTCATGAGCCGAAATCTTAAGCTCAACTGCTAAGCCAATGATATACCATAAGCAGTACGCTAGTTAATAGAATCCATTAACAATAAAATGGAGCGTAACGTCCTTCTACTAGACATCAAAGACAGAAGAAGCTTACGCCCTTGTAATAAACAGATATCTGTTTATAAATACATAAACTGTACCCGGAAAGAGTAAAGGCCTATGCCCATACGAAGACGGAAGGACCTTAAAATAATAGGTTCCGGATAATAGGAGCCTAACTCTTATGCAACAATCCAACCTAAATAGTAACGGAAGTATTGATTCCGAAACTATGAAAGTGAAAATCATCCATCGATAGTGCATGAAACTCACTGACTCTACAGTAAAAGAGAAACCAACAGAATTACTGTCTAAAAGGTCAGAATTTGAAAACTACTGTTTCCAGAGGCTCAAATGATTACTTAGCTAAATAAAAACCTGAAGTTAAAATCCGTATAGGAATTTAATCTAAAGATTCTAAGTCTATTTATCAAAAAGTTACTAACTGACTTAGATAAAGAGACAAAAGACTCAATTGTAAACTATCGTAGAGTGCATAGGTATGAGGTAACATAAACCTATAACCTAAATAACAACAGGCTGCAGTAGATCTTGTGAAACAAGTATACTAAAAAATAGCAATGAGTAGTATGGAGGGATCAACCATATGAACATAATGATCCCTACACCACGACGGAAGTGCCTCCACTTTAGTCGCATAGAATAGCGAAGAAGAGGATCTCCTATAGTAAGAAATCGCGTCCAAAGCTCGTCCAGTACAGTGCTTACAATGCAATACGGACCACACAACGGAATACATGAAGGTTGCGACCTTGCTGGTTGTGAAAAAAGATGACACGATTTACCCAGTGAAAAAAGATCCTCACATAGAGGAAGATTTCACGTTAAGATCCACAGTAGACAAGAGAGTAAATTACTCATGATCTCTGTGAAGATAGAGATGCTATCAACAGAAATGTATTGTGGTTGTTTATCTTAGCAATACCTGCTAAAACAACAGCGCCGGAGGATACGCGTATCCTATCATTCCGTCCTATAGATCAATAGAGCGTTAACAGTATTAGCTCAGAGATCTGGACAAGCCAACACATACGTCTGCAATTGATTAGCAAGCTGTGTCATAAATAAAACATCATTGGGCGCTCCCATAGATAGCAAATCTGATTGAATACTTGTTTGTTGAGAGTCCATTCTGACAGCAACAAGCGACCCGTAAGAGAACGGGAGTGCGATAAAACAATCAGACGACCCAGAATATGACGGACCAAAACTGAACTTGGTGTACTATAACCAACAGACGGATTCTTTCCATTAAATTGAATAACGGAAACGAAAGAGTGCCTCCCTGGTTCCGGAGATACGCCACTACTGTCGAATTAAAGGACAGGAATTTGGGCATGCGTTTCTGAATAATGTTCATGCAATGACATAAAGCAAGCCTAAAAAACATTATTCCGCGGAAGTTAAACTGATAGCTAAAAGACTGCGGAACCCAAAGACCCTGGCACTTCGAATCCGTAGGGATCAGTATATATCCCAATCTGTTTGACTGGCAACCGTCATAACAGCCACACTCGGGTCCGGCAACTGCGGCGGCACTCTCTGAGTCAACCACCGAATGTTTGCCCCAGTCTGAATCTCTTGTAACACTAGATAGACAAGAGAATGTATAAATCAAGCAATTCATGGATTGCCGGAAAGTTGCCGTCGAAGAGAAGCTCCTCCGAGAACGAAGCGACTCTGAGAGAGTTCTTAACCTACTATCCACGCGTGGATGTAGCTAGGGCTGCATCACGTCTAACCAACTCCAATCAGCCACTGAAGGGCGGAGTTATACGTGAACAAACTACTGCCCTCAAAAGAAATTACATTGAGAATAATATCCCGTAAATCTTTTCTTGAAGACGTAATGATAACGCCTCAGTAAGGCGGATTACGTATAATAAAGCGTCTAAGTTAAGTCTACTATACATAAAGTCGTTCCCAACATTGAAATTGGAAAAGACATAAACGGCGAAAAAGAATATATGCAGTCTTTAATCACACCGTCTAGACGCATATGAACTCTCGGTATGCCCTGCTCTGCCAAAATAAACTATATGTAAAAAAGATAAAATGGCAGAAATGAGCCACGCGGACAAGAAACTAAACTATCATGCTTAGTAGCAGGCTAGAATATATATATAAATATATAGCGTCGAAAAATAAAACACATGTTGTAATGACAATATTGGACTGCGTCGGTAAGTCAGGGACAAAGTCCCTGTACCGATCGAAAAATCCGAGTCCAATGACGCTATAAGTCTCTTATCCAAGATCGCAGCAATGAAGTCCGAAAAATAATCACTGGAAGAAATGCCATAAGATATGAAAGGCATCTTCCGATACTACTAAAGGGAAAACTCGAAATCTTTCGAATCCCTTTCGCCATCCTGTCGGACCCTATAAAGCGTTCGTCGTCCGTAGCTTGATGCAACCGCGGACCGCACCGACCCAGCGCCGTCGGATAATTCCTGATTCGACCGAGAAACCGTCAATTGCTGGGATGCTGCGAAACAACTGTGCTAACTCGGATAGCACGTCCGTCACTGAGGCCTGAGGAGCAGCGGTCTTACGATGCATTGCCGCAGGAAGCTCCGAGATCGTTACCCCGTGCATACTTCCAATATGCGAGCGAACGGAGTGTATAGGCCTCGTGTCCCTTGGCTACCGGATGGCACGACCTATTCGCTGTGGAATCACTGAATGCCGAAACTGATCGGATACTCGAGGTCACGTAGCCAATGTGCGGTCGTGTGCCCTGCTGTGAGGATGAGGAAGCATTAAAGACAGTCTCTCGGACTGTCAATATAACGGAGCATCCCGAGCAACGGACATATGCTCCGAATGTAAAATATCTGAACCACAACATGCGGTCCCCTATGTTGTTGGCTTCCTCCGATCTGTCCTCAATCTGCCGTCACTGGGTGAGTACTAAAGTAATTAAAGTGCTCGCATCACCCAAATCTCCTTCCTAGACCGCAACGGACGAACCCGGCAGCCGAACCATTCGATGAATGTATGCTACACCGGGTGAGCTAGCGAATGTCACTCCGTAAGCGATAGACATATTCCATGAGCACTTATTGCCGCTAACTCTTCATTAACTATGACGACAGAGGCACACTTTTGAAAGACATCTCCATAACTCTTCGAACAAGAAACCAGAAATGCTTGGATAGCAAGCATAAAATAATAATATATATAGCGTCGTTCAATAATTCGAAAGTTTGTGTGACATTATTGGACTATGTCGGAACTGAGGGACGATGTCCCTGAACCGAACCAAAAATTTCTAAGTCCACCGACGCTATCAGTTTCTTATCCGGCATCGCAGCATATGTTGTTCCGAAAGGGAAAGCTTGAAATCCACCGAATCCCTTTCGGTATCCCGTCGGACCGGATGAAACTTTCGGACGTCCGTACCCGCTTCCGCGGAGCGTCCCGACCCAGCATCGTCGGATAAAATATATGCGACAGATTCAGTTGATGCTGGGATGCTGCGATAAACTGTGCTATTAAGGAAAGCACGTCCGTTCCCGAGGCCTGTGCAGTAGCGGACTTACGATGCATTGCCGCTGGAAGCTCCGTGTACGTTGACTCCCGCACACTTCCTATGCGAACGTCCGGAGTCTGCAGGCCTCGAGTCCCCGGCTACCGACCCAGCGCTGTCGGATAATTCTCGATCCGACACCGTTTCTATCGGCTGCTGGGATGCTGCGATAAGCTGTGCTATGTGCACAAGAATGTCCGGCGTCGAGACCTGCGGAGGCGCAGTCTATCGCTGCTTCGCCGAGGGCAGCTCCGCATCAGATGGCTCCTGCATACTTTTCCTATGCGAACGTCCGGAGTCCATCGGTCTCGAATCCCTGGCTGCCGGATGGTGTGACCTGGTCGCCGAAGAATCCTTGATCGGCGAAGCTGGTAATATATCGGCGGTCACGCAGCCAAGGTGCGGTCGTGTGCGCTGACGAGAAGAGGAAGCCTTAGCAGTCTCAGCGGACTGCCTATACAACGGAGCGTCCCGAGCGACGGACGTATGCTCCGCTAACGACACATTTGTACCACAACATCTGGGGCCAGATGTTGTTGAACGAGAGAGGGGCCTCTCTCGCTTGCCGTCCGGATGGACCGGAACGAGCTATGAACCGGACTAAAAGGCTTCCTCCGTTCTCCCTCCGATCCGCCGTCACTGGGTGTGCATAAAGTTAATTTTATAGTGCTCGCATCACCCCAAAATTCCTTCTAGACCGCAACGGACGAACCCGGCTGCCGAACCATTCGGTGAATGGACGCTACACCGGGCGAGCTAGCGGACGTCAAACCTACTAGGGTCCTCTTAGGCAATTGGCGTATTACATGAGCACTTTTCCGCTAGCCCTTCATTAATTGTGACGACGGAGGCACACTGTTGGAAGACATCACAGATACATCACCCTAATCTTGATCGTCTGAAATAGAAATTGATAAAGTAGAGTGACCCTGCGGGGAAAGGACCGGAGTGTCCAAATCCCCAACAACATACCGTGACATACGCTTCCCATATTGTCATCGAAATCATACGATACAGAACAGGAGTTAATGCGAGTACACTGACCACATATAGAATGATAATAAGGTCAGAGGAAGACTTCCTCTTAAAACAATAGATCAATATCCTTTCAATGTGAAAAGAAAACAAGTCCTGGTACTCGCACTAACCCCTGGCAATCAAAATACATAATAATAATATGATCCATTAATATAGAAAAAATAATTGAAATCAAAATATTTTGAAAAAATATTTTTTCAGAACAGCCCAAGTTTCTGAAAAGTAACGTTGAGCCCCAATGGATCCCAAGCCTAAGTGTGGACAAAAATTTTTAAAAATATTTTAAACAATTTATTCAACACTTACGAACAATAATAATGTATCTAGTTATGATTAAAATAACATAAAGATATTATTATTTAGAAATCCCCCCCTCACACAGAGGGCTGTTGTAAATGTAAACAATGAGTGTAAAAACACTAAAATAAGACTCCAGGCACCCAGGCCCGAAATCAGTTACCAAAAATACACCATCTGATGCAAAACAGAGACTTCCAGGGAAGAAACTGCAGAACATCAGATGGTAGATGCAGAACACAACGCCTAACCACCCGTAGGTGAAGACGTAAACATGGGGAAAGAACAGAATTCATTCTGTTATTCAGCTAAAACTCCCAAGAAATTTTAGTAATAATAATTACAGAAATTATGCCAAAAGCATGGGAGAATAGCAAGGGGGAACTTAAAGGACAGGGAGAGAGGAAAAACACTTGAAAAAACAGTGTAACTAAATAATCAGAATGACAACAAAATGGCTGCTGCCTTGAAAATAGGTAACTTAACATAATTTCATTAAAAAATTTTAAGTTACAGCCCTGATAATATTCTGTCACACATTCTTTTCCTCTCCTCCTTTTCTATCCTCCTTAGAATCACCATTTCACTAATATTTATGTGTCTGGCATCATTAAAACTGAGATTTAAAAGCACAAAGATCAGTCAGATGTTAACTGATGAAGGGCCAAACTTAGAATGATAAATGGCGCCAATTTCGGAACGTCCTTGACACTGCGCATGCGCAGTAGGGGCGAAGTGTGGAGGGCCTTTCAGGACATGTTTTCTTTAGTTTTAGATGCAAATTTTGGGGATTGGGGGGCAAAATTTGTGTTTGGCCCTATATTTTAAGAGTTAGCACCAGCTATGTCTGGGTCATTGGTACAGTATAAAAATTTCCTCATTTCGAACTAAGTTATAATTCGGGCTACCACAGTGAGCCCAAATATGAACCCAGGGACTTGGCTTGAACAAACTTGAATCTCACCCCCCTAAGCATGCTGCATACCCAATATCAAAAGATTCTGCCTACTGGATCTTGAGAAGATTTTTAAAGAAATTTACCTGAAATGCACTAAGTTCAAATTTGGGCTCCTATACTGAGCCCAAATATGAACCCAGGGGGCCAATTTGAACAAACTTGAATCAGATCCAACCCACAATGTTGCATACCAAATATAAGAAGATTCTGCCTGCTGGATCTGGAGAAGAATATTTTTAAAGAAATTTGCCTGAAATGCACTAAGTTAGAATTCGGGCTTCTATACTGAGCCCAAATGTGAATCCAGGGAGCCGATTTGAACAAACTTGAATCAGATCCAACCCACAATGTTGCACACCAAATATCAAAAGATTCTGCCTGCTGGATCTGGAGAAGATTATTTTTTAAGAAATTTGCCTGAAATGCACTAAGTTTGAATTTGGACTTCTATACCGAGCCCAAACATGAATCCTGGGGCCCGATTTGAACAAACTTGAATCAGATCCACCCCCACAATGTTGCATACCAAATATCAAAAGATTCTGCCTGCCGGATCTGGAGAAGAAGATTTTTTAAGAAATTTGCCAGCAATGCACTAAGTTTGAATTTGGACTTCTAAACCGAGTCCAAACATGAATCTTGGGGCCCGATTTGAACAAACTTGAATCAGATCCACCCCACAATGTTGCATACCAAATATAAAAAGATTCTGCCTGCTGGATCTGGAGAAGAAGATTTTTAAAGAAATTTGCCTGAAATGCACTAAGTTAGAATTCGGGCTTCTATACTGAGTCCAAATGTGAATCCAGGGAGCCGATTTGAACAAACTTAAATCAGATCCAACCCACAATGTTGCACACCAAATATCAAAAGATTCTGCCTGCTGGATCTGGAGAAGAAGATTTTTTAAGAAATTTGCCTGAAATTCACTAAGTTCGAATTGGGGCTTCTATAATGAGCCCAAATATGAATCCAGGGGCCCGATTTGAACAAACTTGAATCAGATCCACCCCATAATGCTGTATACCAAATATCAAATGATTCTGCCCACTTGTGCGGGAGAAGAAGATTTTTTTTATTAATTTCTCTAATATACATAGGGTGCTATCAGAGTTATGCCCCCTATGGAGCCCCAAGTGGGCATGTCCATTTCATTTGAACAAACTTGAATTGACATATGGTCAGGTTTGGTTCATGTCGGCTCAGTAGTTCCAGAGAAGATGAAAATGTGATTTCCCATAGGGTTTCTACAGTAACTATAAGCTGTAAATCTGGCCATGTTTACAACCTGATCTTAAATGAGGATAGTTGATAGAGGGGGTCCCAGTCATCATTTATGTGAAGTATCAAAACATTTGGCATGGTAGTTTTAGAGAAGATTTTTCAAAATCCACCAACCAGAATCAAAGAATGCCACTGGCGGCCATGTTTTTCAACCCACTGGAACAAAATGAGGATCGTTTGTAGAGGACCTCCGATAGACTATCCCTGCCAGGTTTGGTTCATGTCAGATGAGTAGTTCCAGAGAAGAAGATGAAAATGTGATTTCTCATAGGATTTCTATAGTATCTATAAGCCCCAATTACGGCCATGTTTACAACCCAATCAACATTAAATGAGAATCGTTGGTACAGGGGGTCCCAGTCATCATTTATGTGAAGTATCAAAACATTGGGCCTGGTAGTTTCAGAGGAGAAGATTTTTCAAAATCCACCAACCGGAATCAAAGAATGCCTCTGGCGGCCATGTTTTTCAACCCACGGGAACAAAATGAGGATCGTTTGTAGAGGACCTCCCATAGACTATCCCTGCCAGGCTTGGTTCATGTCGGCTCAGTACTTCCAGAGAAGAAGAAAATGTGATTTCCCATAGGGTTTATTTTATATTGAATATTGCTCTGAGTAGAAACGTAACTGACTCAGAGCAGTAACAGTGTTTGTAGTTGATTTGAAGCAAGTATTTTTTTCAAGAAAACATGTGATAAAAGTGAGGTATCAGCCCTATCAGCAGGTTAGTTTAACTAAAGGCTCTAAAGAGCCTGTAATCGCTCACCTGGAACTACATATAACTATGTGATTTCCCATAGGCATTCCATGGTAACTATGAGCTACAATTGTGGCCCTGTTTGCAACATTACATCAACATTACATGAGTATCATTGGTAGAAGGTGTCCCAGTCCTCAATCCCATGAAGTTTCAAAACATTTGACTTTGTAGTTTCAGAGGGGAATATTTTTGCAAAATCCATCAATCAGAATATGAGCTACAATTGTGGCCCTGTTTGCAACATTACATCAACATTACATGAGTATCATTGGTAGAAGGTGTCCCAGTCCTCAATCCCGTGAAGTTTCAAAACATTTGACTTTGTAGTTTCAGAGGGGAATATTTTTGCAAAATCCATCAATCAGAATCAGAGAATGTCTCTGGTGGCCATATTTTCCAACCAACAGGAAAAAAATGAGGATCGTTTGTAGATGGCCTCCTATAGACCATTCCTGCCAAGTTTGGTTCACGTCGACTCAGTAGTTCCAGAGAAGATGAAAATGTGATTTCCCATAGGGTTTTCTATAGTAACTATAAGCCGCAATTGTGGCCATGTTTGCAACACGATCAACATTAAATGAGGAACATTGGTAGAGGGTGTCCCAGTCATCAACCATGCAAAGTTTCAAAACATTTGGCCCTGTGCTTTCAGAGGAGAAGATTTTTCCAAATCCACCAATCAAAATAAAAAAATGCTTCTGGCAGCCATGTTTTTTGATGCACGGTAACAAAAATGAGGAGCACTTGTAAAATACCTCCCATAGACTATCCCTGCCAGGTTTGGTTCACGTCGGCTCAGTAGTTCCAGAGAAGAAGATGAAAATGTGATTTCCTATAGGGTTTCTATAGTAACTATAAGCTGCAATTATGGCCATGTTTACAACCTGATCAACATTAAATGAGGATAGTTGGTAGAGGGGGTCCCAGTCATCATTTATATGAAGTATCAAAACATTTGGCCTGGTAGTTTCAGAGAAGATTTTACAAAATCCACCAACCAGAATCAAAGAATGCCACTGGCGGCCATGTTTTTCAACCCACGGGAACAAAATGAGGATCGTTTGCAGAAGACCTCCCACAGACTATCCCTGCCAGGTTTGGTTCATGTCGGCTCAGTAGTTCCAGAGAAGAAGATGAAAATGTGATTTCCCATAGGGTTTGTATAGTAATTATAAGCAGCAATTGTGGCCATGTTTGTTACCCGATCAACATTAAATGAGGATCGTTGGTACAGGGTGTCCCAGTCATCATTTATGTGAAGTTTCAAAACACTTGGCTATGTGGTTTCAGAGGAGAAGATTTTTGAAAATCCACCAACCGGAATCAAAGAATGCCTCTGAAAGCCATGTTTTTCATCTGACGGGAACAAAATGAGGACCGTTTGTAGAGGACCTCCCATAGACCATTCCTGCCAAGTTTGGTTCACACCAGCTCAGTGGTTACAGAGAAGAACATGAAAAAGTGAAACGTTTATGGACACACCAACGGACACCAAGTTGATGAGAAAAGCTCAGCTTTTAGGCCAGGTGAGCTAAAAATGTTTATTGCTGCAGTTTCGAAGCTGCAAAGTCAACAATTCAAGTAGTTTCAATCAATAGCTAGTATATTGGTTTACATCCCAATTTTTAGTGTGGGAAGTGTTGAGGTGAAAAATGTACTCTACATAACTGAGTGGCTTTTAATAATCAGGGTTATTATTTTAGAAAATCTTTTCTTTTGATGACGTATCCATCGACTGTGAGTCGATTCGAAGTGCGATTCAAAATTTGATTCATTTTCACCAATTCAATTCGATATTCGATTAAATCAAAATCGACAATTCGCAGGTCCCTAGTTGACACCCAAAATTCGAGTCGGAGTTGACTAGTCTACACCCCAGTTTCTGCCGCCAGGATTTACATAGCAATAACTCTGCAGTTGAATATTTTTCTCCACTTGTGCACTTTAATGTTTTTATAAGAAATAAAACATTTTTGACTAGTTTACACACAAATCCATAGACATTTGGCTACATCAGCATCGACAATGACCAGTCAACTAATCATTTCAACACTATCAGAGAGTGGGAGGCTAAGTGGGTATGTGCGCTGGTCCAACTTATTAGCATGTTCAGGATCTCCAAATTGTGCCCAGTTTATAGTGGAAAATAAGTTCAGTAAATTACGTCTGGGGGACAAAACCTTTAGTGAAGTTCAGATATAATTTACTGGACAAGTTCCACAAAATTAGAAAATAAGGCCCCACAAAGTAGTTCTTCTGTTTCTCAGGCCATTTTTTGAAAAATTGCATGTGGGGAAGTGGTTTTTTATTTTATTTTTGTAATTATTTTTTTGCCATCAAAAGTTCATATTCTTGGTTTGTTTTATGTTTTAGGCCCATAATCTACAGAATAGCATGAGTGGTGGTGTATTGGCAAAGAAATAAATACAAAAATAAAAAAGCGCGACATTGACGCCGTAGCTGCGATGGGTGGTATTTATTTATTTATTGGTGTTTAAGGTCACATACTTATGCACGATGGCTAATCGTGACCGTGACAGTTTTACGGGTGGAGGAAGCCGGAGTACCCGGAGAGAACCACCGAGCAACGACGAGCAGCTGTCAGCTCTCCAACATCGTAACTCTGAACTCTGCACCGCAGCACAGGCAGGGTTAGATTGGTTGAAGACATGCGCACCATCGACGTGCAGTACGCCTCAGTACACAGCGTCATCGTGCCCCCATGTAGGCAATCGGGGTGAAGTGTCTTGCCCAAGGACACAACGCGGTTGCCGCAGGTGGGATTCGAACCGAGGACCTCTCGGCTTACAGCCTGCACCTCTACCAACTGAGCCACCGCGGCGATGGGTGGTGCAATCTCAGAAAATTCTAAGTTCATCAAGGGCCATAACTCCAAGAAAAATACTTGGAACAACACATGCATTGAACAGTGGCTAGACATCAATAAGATACACTTAGATTTCATATATAAAGTCATTCCATCAAGTATTTCAAAAGTTATAGAATTTTGAAACTTGTTGGTCACAGACAAACTCGTTGGTCACAGACAGACCAACCGACCGACCGACAGACCGACCATCAGACAGACCGACAGAGCCACTTATAGAGCTGCTAGTTGCAGTTAAAAATAAAATATAAAATAAAAAATCGCGACATCGACACCATAGCTGCGACGGGTGGTGCAATCTCACAAAATTCTAAGTTCATCAAGGGCCATAACTCCAAGAAAAATATTTGGAACAACATATGCATTGAACAGTGGCTAGACATCAATAAGATACACTTACATGCCAAATATACAGTCATTCCATTAAGTATTTCAAAAGTTATTGAGTTTTGAAACTCGTTGGTCACAGACAGACCAACAGCCCGACCGACTGACAGAACTCCAAGAAAAATATTTGGAACAACACATGCATTGAACAGTGGCTAGACATCAATAAGATACATTTACATGCCAAATATAAAGTCATTCCATCAAGTATTTCAAAAGTTATTGAGTTTTGAAACTCGTTGGACAGACAGACAGACAGACAGACAGACAGACAGACAGACAGACAGACAGACAGACAGACAGACAGACAGACAGACCTAAAAATAAAATATGCAATTTTAAAAATAAAGGCCTGATAAACAGAAGATCTACTTTGTGGGGGCCTTACAGTATTATCATTCTTCAGACTAGGAGTCAGCCAAGGACAGTAAAATTTGGACTAAGCTACAAAAATCGGCCAGGCACCTCATTAACTTCAAGTGGCAATCAAACCCCTGACCAGTATCATTTGAAAATGTTTTTGTCCAGAACCATCACAAGAAAGAGCTTTCATGGCAAATACTACTGACAAGTGTGAAAAATAGGACGATGAAATCGTCAGATGTGTACCCATACGTGCGACTAGTAGAAAGCTGTATGACGGAGGGCCACCACGGATGCCGACATTATGTACACCATACATGGTATGGGTACATATAGAAATGGATTGGAGGAGTGCCTAATTTGATGGATAAAGGGTTAATATCTCTGGATCAAATTATCAGATTTACATAAAAAAACTATACAACACAGCACATCAATAACCTGAATAAATATATAAAGTAACATGACAATCGCATTGATATTTTTTGAGTTATCTCATGCCAAAGGGATTGGAGGCATTTTCAATTTGAAGGATAAAAGGTTAATATCTCAGAATCAAATTATCAGATTTACACCAAAAACTATACAGCTCGGCACATCTGTAACCTGAACACAAATATAAAGTAACTTGACAATCCAAGCAATATTTTTCAAGTTATCGAATGCCAAAGGGATTGGAGGAATTTTCAATTTGAAGGATAAAGGGTTAATATCTCAGGATCAAAATACCAGATTTGCACCAAAAACTATACAGCTCGGCACATCAGTAACCTGAACACAAATATAAAGTAACTTGACAATCCAAGCAATATTTTTCAAGTTATCGAATGCCAAAGGGGTTGGAGGAATTTTCAATTTGAAAGATAAAGGGTTAATATCTCAGGATTAAATTATCAGATTTACACCAAAAACTATACAGCTTGGCACATCAGTAACCTGAACACAAATAAAAAGTAACTTGACAATCCAAGCAATATTTTTCAAGTTATCGAATGCCAAAGGGATTGGAGGAATTTTCAATTTGAAGGATAAAGGGTTAATATCTCGGGATCAAATCATCAGATTTACACCAAAAACTATACAGCTCGGCAAATCAGTAACCTGAACACAAATATAAAGTAACTAGACAATCCAAGCAATATTTTTCAAGTTATCAAATGCCAAAGGGATTGGAGGAATTTTCAATTTGAAGGATAAAGGGTTAATATCTCAGGATCAAATTATCAGATTTACACCAAAAACTATGCAGCTCGGCACATCAGTAACCTGAAACCAAATATAAAGTAACTTGACAATCCAAGCAATATTTTTCAAGTTATCGAATGACAAAGAAATGGATACAGACGTCGGACGGACAGACGGACACCCTGGATGCCGGCATTATGTGTACCATACATAGTATGGGTACACATAAAAAATCAATTCAATTAATCATTATAAATCTTGATTTACAGGAATGTCACACATGCAGACAGTTAACACCCTTGATATACCAAGTCATCTACTTTCACCAATGTTAAAACAAGGTATCAAACAAAATCTCTAAAAGTTTTTTGTTTTTGAAATCGGCTCTCTTCCAAAAATATCATTCAAGTCGCAACTTCATGCTGTTAAAATGACAAAGGTTCACAACTTCACAGCATTTTTGAGTTCATAATTCGCAAATTGATGAATGACATGATTAAACCTGGAGAATGATCCATCAAACTTTCTGGAGTTTACTGTTGTTGCAAACATGGTTCTGAGTAGTCAAATTTTGGCTATGTTTGACGGTTTGCAAACAATTTGGACCTTGGATGATACAGATCTTGGATGATACAGACCATTTTGGGAAACAATTTGGACACTGGATGATTCAGACCTTGGACGATATTTGGGCCTTGACGTTTATATTCGAATTGTCCAGGGTTCAATGCGTCCAATGTTCGAGCCATCCTGCACACAACTTCATCCCAGAAACTTCCCAACAACTCAATAGCTCTAAGAGTCAACATTAACATCATCATGGACACTTCAGTTTCTGAGTAAAATCAACTATATTTCAATGCTTTGTCATAAAAAGTGATAAAATATAAATCACAGGACTACTTACCCCCTGCATGCAAAGATCAAGAGAATATTCACTCATGAATGTGGTCTTCCCTGATCCTGTTGGGCCAGTAAACACTGTCAGTTCACCTTGCCGATGTCCTTTTAATATATTTGTCATAGCAGGAAACCTTTGCCACTGTGAAAAAAATTTTTGCCAATGTTACCAAAATGTAATATGATCAATGAAAAAATATTAGAATTTTTTAGTAAATTCTGTTTCTTAACATACCTACCACAATTGTTTACAATTGGCTGTAACGTAAGTGCAAGCCCTACTTCGGAACTAACTCAAGCTAAGAAACTTTTCCGAACAAGTTGGAAAAGTAATAGAGTGCAAAAGCACGAAAAAGATCGAAAAGGGTCGAGCGAGACCGACACTCGACATTACAGGTACTCTCTCTGCACACCTCTTGCGTTTACCGAGTGCATGCACAACAACTGTGACGTCAATTCTGTTATTCCGCCAGCAAGAAGTTTGTGATTTAGTGGGGAGACATCGATATCAAAGATATCCCCAAGGAGGGTGGACCTCCGGTAAACAATTGTGGTAGGTATGTTAAGAAACAAAATTTACTAAAAATTTTTTATTTCTTCTCAACCTACTCACAATTGTTTACAATTGGCTGAATAAACAATAGGAGGTGAATCACATAACCAATACCAACAACAGCAGCAGAAAGAAATGCAAGGAGAGCAGAGAATAATAGCAAAACCTGTAATGAAGAAAGAGAGAAGGCACCTGAAAAGAACAAGGCTGAGCGGAGCACAAACCTGATAAAAACAAATTTAACGAGAGTGCACAACAGCCTGAGCAGCAACGAGAGGGCCTAAAGAATAAAAGGAGGAGAAGGTAGAAGCATTCCTCCAGTAACCCGCATTCATAATATCCCGGAGCGAAACAGAATAGGCGAACGCCCAGGATGTAGAAATGGCACGAACATCATGAGCATTAAACAGGTTCGAAACAAGATCCGAAGCAGACAAGCTGGAATAAGCCAGCTTGATTACAAGACAGATCCATCTGGAAATAGAATGGGAGGAGATAGACTGCCTCCTAGGAATGAGAGACAGAAAGAATCTCTTCAGATCCCTCTGAATGAACTGAGTGCGATTAATGTAAGTCTTGATCGCACGAACAGGACAAAGAAGAGGCCTCCGGCCATCGACAGCAGGGAGAGCCCGAATGCAGATGGGAGGAGGTACTGAATCAGGAAGGTGATTCTTGGCCAGAAATGAGCAATCAGTAGTGAAGGTGACACTGTTAGCCTCATTTCTGAAGAAAGCAGAATCAACAGATAGCTCATGAAGCTCACTGACACGTCTGGCAGAAGCAAACGCCAGAAGGAAAGCCGTCTTATAGGTGAGAAAACGCATATCGGTCTCAGATAAAGGCTCGAATGGCACCCTCTCCAAACAATGCAACACCCATGTCAAGTTCCACTTGGGTGTAAGATGCAAAACTTGAGGCCTCTTCAAAGAAAAGTGCCAAATTAGTTTGGAGAGAAAAAGATTACGACCGATGCGCTGCTTTCCCGCATATGAGAAAGTATCAGACAGCCTAGACTGATAGCCCTTTATCGTAATAGGCTGGAGACCCTTGGAGTCAAAAAGGTATACCAGAAAATCCGCAATTTGAGCGATTGACAGATCACGGTAATCAACATTTTGAGTTGTACATCAGCGGCAGAAAACCTTCCACTTAGCAGCATAAGTCATGCCAGTGGAATGTCGCTGTGATGCAGAAATGCACTACACTGATTGTCTCGAAAAACCTCTATGTCGGAGACAGGACCAGATAAAAGACAGGCGTGAAGGGACAGGCTCACCAGGTTGTTGCGATACTTCCTGGGATGACCCTGGGAAAGAAGATCGTGATGTAGAGGTAGACAAATCAACCAATCTGCCAACAGAGGCCGCAGCAGATTGATTCACAACCTCTGTAGAGACAGAGGTGCGATCAGAATGATCCTGCAACTGCAAACACAAATCTTTGCCAACACTTGAGGAAGAATCGGTGCAGGAGGGAAGGAATAGCCGATCCTGTCCTGTCCAGTCCAGAGACAGAGCATCTACCGCAAATGCCAGTGGATCTGGACAAGGAGAGACAAAGGTCTCTACCTGATGATTCCAGCGAGTGGCAAAAAGGTCGACCAGAGGACGCCCCCACCACTCGCAAATCGCCTGAAACACCGACCGATGCGTCGGGACAGGGAGCTTGCTAGGACGTTGAGATGCCCAGGAATGTGCCGAATGGTCAACTGAGCGTTTACATCCCGCGCCAACAGTAGAAGATCCCGAGATAGCCGATATATGGGAATCGAATGTGTGTCTCCTTGATTCCGTATGTAGGCCACCACTGTAAAATAGTCCGAAAGAAGTAGGACAATGTGGTCCGATAGGTGAGAGATCCAAAGCCGAAAACTCAACAGAAGAGCAAGGAGTTCCTTCTGGTTGACATGAAGGCCCACCTGCTCGCTGTCCCACTGGCCGTGAGTAGACAGACCGAGAGGATCCAACATCACACCCCAGCCCCGATCGCTGGCATCCGCAGTAATGATGCGATCGACCGAAGGAAGATCCAACGGGACATCCTGAGTCAACCAGGGAACATCGGCCCAAGGGTGGAGGTGACGAAGCAGGGACCGAGGAATAGGAAGTTCCAGGTCCAGAGGATCTACATTCGGACACCAATGACCCAACAGGAAGTGTTGGAGAGGTCAGACAAACAAGCGACCTAGCAGAATGAGATCTGTCACCGAAGGAAAGTCCTGGCTGAGACTGAGACAGATTGGAGCAGGTTCCGAGTCAAGGCGGAAAGAATCGTCGCCCAAGCATTGGGGACCGACACCACATTGTGAAGAGTGTCGAAATCCATTCCCAAATGACGAAATTGCTGAGAAGGAAATCCGACTGCTCTGAAACCCAGCGACGTTAGTAGGCCAAGCAACCGCCGGACATCGGACTCCGGAACTGCAGCATTGTGGTGCCATTGGAGGATGTCGTCCAGGTAGGCTGACGAAGTCACAGCCGACTGAGTCCGGTGAAAAGCGAGCACATGTAACATCAATCGGGTGAAGACCCAAGGAGCCAGGTTCAAGCCCAACGGGAGAGCTTTGAATTGAAAGACTCGATCCCGTATTTCCACGCCAGATGAATGGGTACATGGAAGGAGGCATCCTTCAGGTCGATACTGGCAGCAAAGTCGCCCTGATGAACTGAAAGTAGAACCGACCAGAAAATCTCCATACTGAAACGAGGTGCTATAATGGACTCGTTCAGGATACTCAGATCGATGACAGGACGAAACTGTCCGTTTTTCTTCGGCACCAAGAAAAGTCTCGAGTAAAACCCCGGTGAAAGGGTGTTCCTTACCACCGCGATCGCCCCTTTGGAGAGGAGATTGTTGATCTCCTGCGCCAGAAGGTCCCGACGCAGAGAATCGGAAGGGACCTGAGTCGGGAGGGGCACCCGAGATAAACAGGGGTGCCGACGAAAGGATAGTCGCAGACCGGATTGGATGACGTCGAGGACCCAAGTGTCCGACATTATCTCTGTCCAACGGTTGAAAAACAGCAACAGCCTTCCCCCGACTGGAGGGGAATCAAAGTGAGGAACTTCATTTGCAGCCTTAACGAGGACACGGGAGGCGAAACCACCCCCTCGGGAAGCAACAGAGTCCTGAGACTTTCCTCCCTGAGGCTGCCAGCGAGTCTGGCCGCGTCGGTGCTTCTTCTGAGCAGAAGGAGCGGACGGAGTCGAAGGCGTGGTGGGCGTGGCAAATGAACGATCACCACCCGCAGCAGCAGGTTGGTCCAGCTGTCGGAACAAAAGCTGGTCCTTCACATAACGAAGAACCTCACCACGGACAGCTTCCATGGAACAGCTGAGCTCCAACCAAAGAAGCAGACCTCAGAACAGCATGCTGCTCAGAAGGAAGTGATGGAGAAGAATCCAAGACCGCATCCCGGCATGCAAGCTCCACATTAGCCGTGTTACAGGAGTGAGCATGTGTCAGGTTCATAAGAGCCTGTGACAAAACGTGCAAAGGCGCCTGAGCATCATCAAACTCCCATGATGGAAAATATGCGGTCAGAGCAGTGACGACATGGTTCGCGAGAGATAACATACTCAGCACCTCTCGGGACAGGCCCACCATAGACTCAATGAACAGATATCGAGAGAACTTCCGACTTAGGCTTAGTCAACCCGAGGGAAGAATCTTCGTCCACAGTAGTCATCCCTTGGAAAACTGGTGGACAGACGGACTCGATAACACGAAACCGCGACGTAAGCAGAAAAGCATCAGCTCATGAAAAGAAAGAACCCTTCAGGGCCTTAGAACGCTTTTTGGCGCCCAAGCCCTGGAAGGACTCAACAACCTGAGCCGATTGCAGAGGTAAAACCCCAGAGCTAGAAGGCTTAACAGGGTTATGGCACTCCACAGAGGACCGTGGCCGGACGATCACTGATGGCTGGTCTGAAGGCTGAATGTCTGGCAATAAGCCAAAGACAAAATCCCAAGCCTGCCCCAAGACTGACGAGGGGGCCCATCGCCTTCAAGAAAATCATTATCTTCTGTAGCAGAAGAGACGTAGCCCAACTCGGGCTGACCAGAAGGAACCTCCTGTGAATACTGAACAGTATCCAAAGGTCCAGACGGGGACTCTCGGCGACCGACCAAAGGAGGTTGTGCCTCAGGGGGCACAGGGATGCCAACTTGAGAATTGCTAGAAAGCAACCGGGTGAGTGCCAAAACGGCCTGTCGCAGCTCACCCTGAGAATCCATCGTAGCTGCAGCACCCGACTGAGTGTCTTCCCAATGGACCCTTCAAGTTCTAGCAGAAGAACCCAAATCCTCAGAAGGGACCAATGACGAATGTCGATCAGCAGACAGAATAATAGGGAGACGGTGAGAAGACACCGGAGGATAGTCCCAAGAGTGACACCCAGGGGCAATCACTGACCTCTGCGGAACAGAAGGCCCTGCTTGCAAATCCTCTAGAGAGACCAACGGCGTACATTGATCGGTAGCTGGACCTGGGACACGATGAGAAGACACCGGAGGAATGTCCCTAGAATGACAGGAATCTGCCATTGGCCTCTGCATGGCAGAAGGCCCCAACTAACCATCCTCTGAGACCGACAACAAGCATCGATCGACAGCCAGACTCAGAACACAGTGAAGAATCACCGGAGGAAGGTTCTAAGAGTGACAGCTAACCGGAGTTGTCACTGACCTCTGCCGAACAGCAAGCCCTGGATGCCAATGCCCCAGCCCCATCCTGCTAGTCGGCACACCAGCAGGGGAAGGCGGAACAACAAACGATTCGCTCGAGGGGCAAGGAATCGCTGCCGAACGGCTCAACTGACCAGGAGCAAATCTAGCCAGATGAGACGGAGCAGACAGCAAACCCGCACAGCTTCGCCGAGAAGCCAGTGGAGGCTGAGAGCTCAGAGACACACCAGCAGATACAGTCTCGGACCCCCGAGACTGTACACCATCCCCAGAAGAGATGGAAGAGCCACTATCATACAAGATAGGATCAGGATAGGATCAGGAGTAACAACTTCCCCAGCAAATGTTGACGGTGCAGGAGGCAAATCGGAGAGTGACACCGAGCTGACCTTGGAGAAGCTCTCGACGAAAACAGCCGCCTCAAGAGTGACATCAGAAGCCAAAGAGACCACAGTCTCCACTTCAGCTTCCCGTCGACGAAAAACTGAACCACAATGGTCGCGTTAACACGCGGGGGAAAAGCAAGAATATGTATGAGAAGACAAGGAAAAATGAGCATAAATATCATCAAATAATAATCAATTTAGAGCTTGAAAAGGATACAGTCCACTTGCACATAAATAGACAAGAAGCACCATACAAAAATAAGTTGTTCACGAAGATAACAGCAAATAATAGCACGAGTCACAAAATTTCTGATCATCACAATGGCGGAAATAAAAGGAATAGACATCACGGTTGTTGCGAATGCGCTCGGTAAATGCAAGAGGTGTGCAGAGAGAGTAACTGTAATGTCGAGCGCCGGTCTTGCTCGACCCTTTTCGATCTTTTTCGTGCTTTTGCACTCTATCACTTTTCCAACTTGTTTGGAAAAGTTTCTTAGCTTGAGTTAGTTCCGAAGTAGGGCTTGCCCTTACGTTACAGCCAATTGTAAACAATTGTGAGTAGGTTGAGAAGAAACACATTTTCTGACAATACCTAATTATGACCTGAACAATTTTGGAAATGTACATATAACTTGGATATTTTTCCCTTCCACCTACAGTTCAGCTGCCGTGGACTGGTCACTTTTCTCGGGTGGGCACTATTTCCATGGACACAATAATATTAGATTGCAAATACTAACTAGAGGAAGTGATTGTACCTTCGGAACAATACACAGGATTTTCCTTAGTGGTTTTACTCACTGTTCTACTCAGCAAGGCCTAAGGGGGCTCGATACCAAACAAAAATTTGAATTTTTTTCAGTTTCGTGAAATGTTTTGGCAAAAAGGTGTTAACCAACTACCATTTTGTGCCATTGATTAATAGAGAAGTGTATTACAGTCATTCCTGTGAAAAGTTCAAGTCAGTCGCCCCTTCCAGTCCAAAGATATCGGATCCCACATATTTGGGCGTTTTGGGGTGGTTTGTGGTTTTGGCTGGAAAAACATTTTCCGCAATATGCGGATAGTTTTATTTATGAGAACTAATGAATCTAGACATAATAAAGTAAAAAAAAAACACAAGAAATTTTTTTTCAATTTTTGGTCACAGTGTCCCGAAGCCATGTTTGACTGCTAGCAGAAGCCAAACGAAGAACAACTCCAATTCCAAAAGACGATAACTGTTCATGTACACTGTGAATTCAACATTTCTAACCTTAGAAGCTTTCAAATCATCCCCGTTGTTGAGTACTCAGACGGCAAAGTAGCCCGGTCGTAACAAAAATTTCCGACTTTTGGTTGAAAATTTCCAAGTCCGAAGCAGACCGAAAATTTTCAGATTAAAAAAAAAAAAAAAAAAATTGTCTCAAAATTGAATGAAATGCATAAAAAACGAAAAAAAAATTTTTCGATTTTTTTGGCCGCCATTTTGAATTAACGAAAAATCGACACAAAATTCTTTCGATTTTTCTTATAAAGCGGTATTCTGCCTTCAATATGGATCCCTTTTAGAGGGCTCATTATATTTAAATCTCAATATATCAATCCAAAATGGCCAATTTTCGAGATAACTTTCCATTTTGTGAAAAATTTTGGCAGAAAACATAAAAAATGGAAAAAAATACCGATTATGTTTGTTTTAGAAAAAAGTAATTCTGACATGTCTGTCAAGAAATTAAGCCGATAGCTTTTTTCCTTCATGAGATATTGGCCTATAAAGGTTTGGGCGTTTTTGGGCGTTTTTGTCCAACAAGAAACATTTTGCCCCAAATACTGATGGTTTTATTTATTAGGACTCATGGCCGTCATTGATAGTTTTTATTTATGAGAAATAATGAATCTAGACATAATAAAGTAAAAAAAAACAAGAATTTTTTTTTCAATTTTTGGTCATAGTGTCCCGAAGCCATGTTTGACTGCTAGCAGAAGCCAAATTAAGAACAACTCCATTTCCAAAAGATGATAACTATTCATGTACAATCTGACTTCAACATTTCTACCCTTAGAAGCTTTCAAATCGTCCTCCTTGTTGAGTAGTGTGACGGCAAAGTAGCCCGGTGGAAACAAAAATTTCTGACTTTTGGTCGAAAATTTCGATTGTTTGGCCGCCATTTTGGATTAACGAAAAATCGAAACGAAATTCTTACAATTTTTCTTATAAAGCAGTATTCGGCCTTCAATATGGATCCCTTTTAGAGGGCTCATTATATTTAAATCTCGATATTTCGATCCAAAATGGCCGATTTTCGAGATAACTTTCCGTTTTGTGAAAAATTTTGGCAGAAAACACAAATGAAAGTGTCAATGACACTGTAGCTTAACTTGTGTGTTGTGTTTGATGAAAAGGATAATGTTCAATGTTTATGAAAGGATTATGAAATAAGACAAGAATTGTGATAATTGGGAATATGTTCATTTCTGTTCCCTGTGTGCTATGTTTATGATAAAAATAATATGAGGTGTACACTGCACTAAAGAGCTGAGGGGTGGGTTAATATGACCTCACAGTTAATGTATGTGGCCCTCACAGTTAACGTATATCAACAAAAGTTACCAAGTTACAGTGAAATTATTCCAAAACAAGTCATCCTATCAAGTTACATTAAAATCCCCTCAAAAATATGGCCTGTAGACTGTGTTAAAGGTTTTCGGGCTTCGGGCCCCTGTAGCCGTCAGTTTCCCAATTGTGTCCAAAGGGGACGTTCTCATCTAGACATTATATGAAGTCAATCTACCAAGTTACAATGAAATACCTTAATAAATATGACCTGTAGACTGTGCTGAAGGTTTTTGGGCTTTGGGCTCTGCCAGCCATCATAGTTGAATGATCGCAACCAAAAGGGGACATTCTCATCTGGACACTATTTGGAGTCATCCTACCAAGCTACAATGAAATCCCTTCATAATTATGACCTGTAGACAGTTCTAAAGGTTTTCAGGCTTTGGGCCCCTGAAGCCGTCACAGTTGCCCAATCGTGTCCAAAAGGGGACATTCTCATCCAGACATTATATGAAGTAAACCTACCAAGTTACAATGAAATCCCTTCATAAATATGACCTGTAGACTGTGCTAAAGGTTTTCGGTCTTCGGGCTCGGGCAGCCATCATGGTTGAATGATCGCAACCAAAGGGGACAATCTCATATGGGCATCATCTGGAGTGATCCTGCGAAGTTACAATGAAATCCCTTCATAAATATGACCTGTAGACTGTACTCAAGGTTTTCGGGCTTCGGGCACCTGTAGCCATCACATCTGACCAATCACGACCAAAAGGGGATGTCATCATCTAGGCATTATATAGAGTCAACCTAACAGGTTACAATGAAATCCTTCTATACATATAACCTTTTGCCTATGCTAAAGGTTTTTGGGCTCGGGCACCCATCAAGGCTGAATGATCACGGCCAAAATGGGACATTCTCATCTAGACACTATTTGGAGTCATCCTACCAAGTTACAATGAAATCCCTTCATAAATATGACCTGTAGACAGTGCCAAATTTTTTCAGGCTTCAGGCACCTTTAGATGTCAAAGTTGCCCAATCATGTCCAAAAGGGGACGTTCTCATCTAGACATTATATGAAGTCAACCTACCAAGTTACAATAAAATTCCTTCATAAATATGACCAGTAGACTGTGCTTATGGTTATCGGGCCTCGGGCAGCCATCATGGTTGAATGATCGCAACCAAAGGGGACAATCTCATATGGGCATCATCTGGAGTGATCCTACGAAGTTACAATGAAATCCCTTCATAAATATGACCTGTACACTGTGCTCAAGGTTTTTGGGCTTCGGGCACTTGTAGCCATCACAGCTGACCAATCACGACCAAAAGGGGATGTCATCATCTAGGCATTATATGGAGTCAACCTTACAGGTTACAATGAAATCCTTCTATAAATATAACCTTTTGCCTATGCTAAAGGTTTTTGGGCTCGGGCACCCATCAAGGCTGAATGATCATGGCCAAAATGGGACGTTCTCATCTAGACATTATTTGGAGTCATCCTACCAAGTTACAATGAAATCCCTTCATAAATATGACCTCTAGACTGTGCTAAAGGTTTTTGGGCTTCGGGCACCTTTAGCCGTCACAGTTGCCCAATCATGCCCAAAAGGTGACTTTCTCATCTAGACATTGTATGAAGTCAACCCACCAAGTTACAATGAAATTCCTCAATAAATATGACCTGTAGACTGTGGTAAAGGTTTTCGGGTTTTGGGCTCGGGCAGTCGTCACGGTTGGCAGATCATGCCCAAATGGGGAAATTCTCATCTAGACATCATAAGGAGTCATCCTACCAAGTTACAATGAAATCCCTCCACATTAAACATGACCTGCAGACTGTGCTAAAAGTTTTTGGGTTTTGGGCTTGGGCAGCCATCACGGTTGATAGATCATGCCCAAAAGGGGACGTTCTCATCTAGGCTTTATACAGAGGCATCCTACCAAGTTACAATGAAATCCCTTCATAAATATGACCTGTAGACTGTGCTAATGGTTTTCGGGTTTTGGGCTCGGGCAGCCATACCGGTTGCCTGATCGCGACCAAAAGGGGACGTTCTCATCTAGACATGACCCCAAACCTGCATATGAAATTTCGTGACGATCAGACAAGAACTGCAGGGTGTAGCCCATGCTAAAGGAAAATGTGAACAGACGTCACAGACTCACAGACTAACAGACTTCCGCACG
Organism: Pictodentalium vernedei; assembly: GCA_031216915.1. Lineage (NCBI taxonomy): Eukaryota > Metazoa > Mollusca > Scaphopoda > Dentaliida > Dentaliidae > Pictodentalium > Pictodentalium vernedei. The sequence goes on from CM062294.1 coordinate 154,487,857, forward strand.
CGTGATGGCAATAGCTTATCTTGACTATGTCAAGTTAAGCTAAAAATGGAAAAAAATACCGGTTATGTTTGTTTTAGACAAGAGTAATTCTGTCAAGTCTGTCAAGAAATTAAGTCGATAGCTTTTCTCCTTCAGGAGATATTGGCCTATAAAGGTTTGGGCGTTCTTGGGCGTTTTTGCCCAACAAGAAACATTTTGCCCAAATACTGATGGTTTTATTTATTAGGACTCATGGCCGTCATTGATAGTTTTTATTTATGAGAAATAATGAATCTAGACATAATAAAGTAAAAAAAAACAAGAAATTTTTTTTCAATTTTTGGTCATAGTGTCCCGAAGCCATGTTTGACTGCTAGCAGAAGCCAAATTAAGAACAACTCCATTTCCAAAAGATGATAACTATTCATGTACACTCTGACTTCAACATTTCTACCCTTAGAAGCTTTCAAATCATCCCCCTTGTTGAGTACTGAGACGGCAAAGTAGCCCGGTGGAAACAAAAATTTCTGACTTTTGGTCGAAAATTTCGATTGTTTGGCCGCCATTTTGGATTAACAAAAAATCGAAACAAAATTCTTTCGATTTTTCTTATAAAGCGGTATTTGGCCTTCAATATGGATCCCTTTTAGAGGGCTCATTATATTTAAATCTCGATATTTCGATCCAAAATGGTCGATTTTCGAGATAACTTTCCGTTTTGTGAAAAATTTTGGCAGAAAACACAAAAAATGGAAAAAAAATACCGGTTATGTTTGTTTTAGACAAGAGTAATTCTGTCAAGTCTGTCAAGAAATTAAGTCGATAGCTTTTCTCCTTCAGGAGATATTGGCCTATAAAGGTTTGGGCGTTTTTGCCCAACAAGAAACATTTTGCCCCAAATACTGATGGTTTTATTTATTAGGACTCATGGCCATCATTGATAGTTTTTATTTATGAGAAATAATGAATCTAGACACAATAAAGTAAAAAAAAAAACAAGAAATTTTTTTTCAATTTTTGGTCACAGTGTCCCGAAGCCATGTTTGACTGCAAGCAGAAGCCAAATTAAGAACAACTCCATTTTCAAAAGGTGATAACTGTTCATGTACACTGTGACTTCAACATTTCTACCCTTAGAAGCTTTCAAATCATCCCTCTTGATGAGTACAGTGATGGCAAAGTAGCTCGGTCATAACAAAAACTCCGACTTTTGGTCGAAAATTTCTAAGTCCAAACCAAAAATTTTTCCGGTGGAAAAAAAATTTTTTTTTCGTCTCCAAATGGCCTGAAACGCATAAATAACCAAAAATAAAAATTCGATTTTTCGGCCGCCATTTTGGATTGTCAGAAATTCGAATCAAATTTTTTTCGATGGTTTTTACAATTCGGTGACACAGTCTTCATTTCTAAGCCATTTTAGATGGTTCAGCATATCCCTGTCCCGAGATTGAGTTCTAAAATGGTCAAATTTTGAATTTTGTTTTCGTTACGAAAAACGTTTTGGCAGAAAGGTGTTAACTAGATATATTTTTGTACCATATGCTGATAGAGGGGTGTATTGCTGACATGTCTGAGAAAATTTCAAGTCAATCGCCCTTTCCAGTCCAAAGATATGAGCTGCCGAATATTTTTGTGTTTTTTGGCATAAAGGGTTAACTAAAACATTTTCAGAAAAATGAGAATATGACGATTAGTTACAACTTATGACCCTTTATTAGTGCAGAAACTTTAAAAAAAATCGTCAAGAGCGTTTTCGAGAAATAGTGAAAATAAAAAGTGTGGAAGAATAATAATAATCATAATAATAATAATAATAATAATAATAATAAAAATAATAATAAAAAAAAAACTAGAGGAAGTGATTGTACCTTCGGAACAATACACAGGATTTTCCTTAGTGTTTTTACTGACTGTTCTACTCAGCAAGTCCTAAGGGAGCTCCATACCAAATAAAAATTTGAACTTTTTTTCGGTTTTGTGAAATGTTTTGTCAGAAAGATGTTAACCAACTACCATTTTGTGCTCTTGATTAATAGAGAAGTTTATAACAGTCATTCCTGTGAAAAGTTCAAGTCAATTGCCCCTTCCAGTCCAAAGATATCGGCTCCTGCATATTTGAGTGTTTTTGGACGGTTTTGGCTGGAAAAACATTTTCCGCAATATGCGGATAGTTTTATTTATCAGAACTAATGAGTCTAGACATAATAAAGTAAAAAAAAAACACAAGAAAATTTTTTTCAATTTTTGGTCACAGTGTCCCGAAGCCATGTTTGAGAGCTAGCAGAAGCCAAATGAAGGACAACTCCAATTCCAAAAGACGATTACTTTTCATGTACACTGTGAATTCAACATTTCAAACCTCAGAAGCTTTCAAATCATCCCCGTTATTGTGTTCTCTGACCCAAAAGTAGCCCGGTCGTAACAAAAATTTCGGACATTTGGTCGAAAATTTCAGTCCGAATCGGACCGAAAATTTTCAGTGTAGAAAAAAAAAGAATTTTTCGTCTCAAAATTGAACGAAACGCATCAAAAACGAAGAAAAGGTTTTCGATTTTTTGGCCGCCATTTTGGATTAATGAAAAATTGAAACGAAATTCTTTCAATTTTCCTTATAAAGCGGTATAACTGCCTTCAATTTGGATCCCTTTTAGAAGGCTCATTATATTTAAATTTCGATATTTCAATCCAAAATGGCCGATTTTCGAGATAACTTTCCATTTTGTGAAAAATTTTGGCAGAAAACATAAAAAATGGAAAAAAATACCGATTATGTTTGTTTTAGACAAGAGTAATTCTGACAAGTCTGTCGAGAAATTAAGTCGATAGCATTTTTCCTTCATGAGATATTGGCCTATGAATGTTTGGGCGTTTTTGCCCAACAAGAAACATTTTGCCCCAAATACTGACGGTTTTATTTATTAGGACTCATGGCCGTCATTGATAGTTTTTATTTATGAGAAATAATGAATCTAGACATAATAAAGTAAAAAAAACACAAGAAATTTTTTTTCAATTTTTGGTCACAGTGTCCTGAAGCCATGTTTGACTGCTAGCAGAAGCCAAAGGAAGAACAAGTCCAATTCCAAAAGACGATAACTGTTCATATGCACTGTGAATTCAACATTTCTAACCTTAGAAGCTTTCAACTCATCCCCGTTGTTGAGTACTGTGACGGTGAAGTAGCCCAGTCGTAACAAAAATTTCTGACTTATAGTCGAAAATTTCAGTCCAAACAGGACCGAAAATTTTTAGTGTAAGACAAAATAAAATTTTTTCATCTCAAAATTGAACGAAACGCATAAAAAACCAAAAAAAATTTTTAGATTTTTTGGGTGCCATTTTGAATTAACGAAAAATCGAAACGAAATTCTTTCGATTTTTCTTATAAAGCGGTAGTACTGCCTTCAATTTGGATCCCTCTTCATTTCTAAGCCATATTGGATGGTTCAGCATATCCCTGTCCCGAGATTGAGTTCAAAAATGGTCAAATTTTGAAAAAAAATTTCGTTTCGAAAAATGTTTTGGAAGAAAGGTGTTAACTACATACATTTTTGTACCATAGGCTGATAGAGGGGTGTATTGCTGACATGTCTGAGAAAATTTCAAGTCAATTGCCCTTTCCAGTCCAAAGATATGAGCTGCCGACTATTTTTGTTAAAGGGTTAACTAAAACATTTTCAGAAAAATATGAATATGACGTTCGGTTACAACTTATGACCCTTTATAAGTACAGAAACTTTAAAAAAAATCGTTCAGAGCGTTTTCGCGGAATAGTGAAAATAAAAGTGTGGAAGAATAATAAAAAAAATAATCAATGCAATAACAAATAGATTTTCCCTTTAGGAAAATCCAAAAAAAAAAAAAAAAAAATAATCATTGCAATAACAAATAGATTTTCCCTTTAGGAAAATCCAAATTAAACACTCCGTTCCATGTACAGTAGATTGTGGCGAGAGTTTTTGGGTGTAACTGGTGACGAGTTGACTGTAAATCGAAGTTGCTTCTTTAAGACCACCACCCAGGGAACCCAACGCAACCTTTAAATCTTTGAGAAACGTCAGAAGTTAAAAGTCAAAAGAAATTGGCGGTAAGTAGGTTTTTGGCATGCAGGAAAAGATTCCCGAAACTTTGCATATTAAACATCATTAAAATAGCACTTCAGATATCCACGGACTGTGTCCAGACCGCTGAAGGTAGCGACTTGAAATTTTCAGGACTTGTTCTACGAAGCCTGGCCGACATTTTGGCACTGGAATCGAGTGTTATCACTGCGTGGAAGCACCACACGACGCGTGGAAAGAGAGAGTACTATTCGTCCCGACTTTATCATTTTGGAATGGACTTGGGCAGTGATGTAGATGGCTATACAGCAGTGATTGAGCATAAAGTGCCAGGTTTCAGTGCCACATTGCTTAACCGGCTCCAGGGTATGATTGTTTGTCTCAATATCGTCCTTCACCACTCGTAATTTGTACCGTTGTCATACATTAATGTAGCCTCTTGTCATTTTAGCAACTTTCGAGCCAGAATGCTGCTAAGGTGGGAAAGTGTGGGGGAGGGGTAGGGTTAGGGTTAGTGTTAGTGGCTGGCGCTGCAGGGTGGGGGGTCCCTCCCAGGCACTACATTTAAACCTCAGATAATCGTTAGAATTTGACGTTATAAGAAATCGGTGGTGAGTAATTTTTTGGCAGGAAAAGATTCACGAAAATTCTCCAATTAGACATTACAATTGCACTTCAGACATACACGAGCTGTGTCGAGACCGCGGAAGGCAGCGACTTGAAATTTACAGAACTTGTTATACGGAGCCCATCCGACATTATGGCATCCAATGCGAGTGTCCAGGCCGCGTGGAAACGTCGCCCATCGTGTGGAAAGTGAGAACACTATTCGTCCAGACTCTATCAGTTTGGAATGGACCTAGGAAGTGTTGTAGACGAGTGTAGAGCTGCAACTGAGCATGAAGTCCCCGTTTCTTGTGCCAACTTGCCTAACTGGCTTCAAGGTGTGATTTTGCATCCATATATCGTCGAGACCGCCAGTAGTTTATACCATTGCCATACGTTAAGGTAACCTCTTTTTTCAATTTTGCCAACTTTCGACACACATTTGAGGGTACGTTTCCTTCACCCTCATCTACAGCAAAATCTAGCGACAAGGGGTTTTGGGTTTTTCTATTTTGTTTTAGGGTATAAAATGAGCTATGAATTGCTGAACTTTATTTCAAAAATCGCTCCTGGGGTTCCGATATTTCAATCCAAAATGGACGATTTTCGAGATAACTTTTCGTTTTGTGAAAAATTTTGGCAGAAAACATAAAAAATGGAAAAAAATACTGATTATGTTAGTTTTAGAGAAGAGTAATTCTGACAAGTCTGTCAAGAAATTAAGTCGATAGCTTTTCTCCTTCAGGAGATATTGGCCTATAAAGGTTTGGGCGTTTTGGGGCGTTTTTGGGCGTTTTTGCCCAACAAGAAACATTTTGCCCCAAATACTGATGGTTTTATTTATTAGGACTCATGGCCGTTGTTGATAGTTTTTATTTATGAGAAATAATGAATCTAGACATAATAAAGTAAAAAAAAACAAGAAATTTTTTTTCAATTTTTGGTCACAGTGTCCCGAAGCCATGTTTGACTGCTAGCAGAAGCCAAATTAAGAACAACTCCATTTCCAAAAGATGATAACTGTTCATGTACACTGTGACTTCAACATTTCTACCCTTAGAAGCTTTCAAATCGTCCCACTTGTTGAGTACTGTGACGGCAAATTAGCCCAGTGGAAACAAAAATTTCCGACTTTTGGTCGAAAATTTCTAAGTCCAAACCGAAAATTTTTCTGGTGCAAAAATTTTTTTTTTTTTGTCTCCAAATGGCCTGAAACGCATAAATAACCGAAAATAAAAATTCGATTTTTCGGCCGCCATTTTGGATTGTCGGAAATTCGAATCGAAATTTTTTCGATGGTTTTTACAATTCGGTGATACAGTCTTCATATCTAAGCCATTTTAGATGGTTCAGCATATCCCTGTCCCGAGATTGAGTTCAAAAATGGTCAAATTTTGAATTTTTTTTTCGTTACGAAAAATGTTTTGGCAGAAAGGTGTTAACTAGGTACATTTTTGTAGCATATTCTGATAGAGGGGTATATTGCTGACATGTCTGAGAGAATTTCAAGTCAATGGCCCTTTCCAGTCCAAAGATATGAGCTGCCAAATATTTTTGTGTTTTTTGGCATAAAGGGTTAATTAAAAAATTTTCAGAAAAATGGGAATATGACGATTAGTTACAACTTACGACCCTTTATGAGTACAGAAACTTTAAAAAAAATCGTCAAGAGCGTTTTCGAGAAATAGTGAAAATAAAAAGTGTGGAAGAATAATAATAATAATAATAATAATAATAATAATAAAAAAAAAAAAAATAATAATCATTGCAATAACAAATAGATTTTCCCTTTAGGAAAATCCAAATTAAACACTCCGTTCCATGTACAGTAGATTGTGGCGAGAGTTTTTGGGTGTAACTGGTGACGAGTTGACTGTAAATCGAAGTTGCTTCTTTAAGACCACCACCCAGGGAACCCAACGCAACCTTTAAATCTTTGAGAAACGTCAGAAGTTAAAAGTCAAAAGAAATTGGCGGTAAGTAGGTTTTTGGCATGCAGGAAAAGATTCCCGAAACTTTGCATATTAAACATCATTAAAATAGCACTTCAGATATCCACGGACTGTGTCCAGACCGCTGAAGGTAGCGACTTGAAATTTTCAGGACTTGTTCTACGAAGCCTGGCCGACATTTTGGCACTGGAATCGAGTGTTATCACTGCGTGGAAGCACCACACGACGCGTGGAAAGAGAGAGTACTATTCGTCCCGACTTTATCATTTTGGAATGGACTTGGGCAGTGATGTAGATGGCTATACAGCAGTGATTGAGCATAAAGTGCCAGGTTTCAGTGCCACATTGCTTAACCGGCTCCAGGGTATGATTGTTTGTCTCAATATCGTCCTTCACCACTCGTAATTTGTACCGTTGTCATACATTAATGTAGTCTCTTGTCATTTTAGCAACTTTCGAGCCAGAATGCTGCTAAGGTGGGAAAGTGTGGGGGAGGGGTAGGGTTAGGGTTAGTGTTAGTGGCTGGCGCTGCAGGGTGGGGGGTCCCTCCCAGACACTACATTTAAACCTCAGATAATCGTTAGAATTTGACGTTATAAGAAATCGGTGGTGAGTAATTTTTTGGCAGGAAAAGATTCACGAAAATTCTCCAATTAGACATTACAATTGCACTTCAGACATACACGAGCTGTGTCGAGACCGCGGAAGGCAGCGACTTGAAATTTACAGAACTTGTTATACGGAGCCCATCCGACATTATGGCATCCAATGCGAGTGTCCAGGCCGCGTGGAAACGTCGCCCATCGTGTGGAAAGTGAGAACACTATTCGTCCAGACTCTATCAGTTTGGAATGGACCTAGGAAGTGTTGTAGACGAGTGTAGAGCTGCAACTGAGCATGAAGTCCCCGTTTCTTGTGCCAGCTTGCCTAACTGGCTTCAAGGTGTGATTTTGCATCCATATATCGTCGAGCCCGCCAGTAGTTTATACCATTGCCATACGTTAAGGTAACCTCTTTTTTCAATTTTGCCAACTTTCGACACACATTTGAGGGTACGTTTCCTTCACCCTCATCTACAGCAAAATCTAGCGACAAGGGGTTTCGGGTTTTTCTATTTTGTTTTAGGGTATAAAATGAGCTATGAATTGCTGAACTTTATTTCAAAAATCGCTCCTGGGGTTCCGATATTTCAATCCAAAATGGACGATTTTCGAGATAACTTTTCGTTTTGTGAAAAATTTTGGCAGAAAACATAAAAAATGGAAAAAAATACCGATTATGTTAGTTTTAGAGAAGAGTAATTCTGACAAGTCTGTCAAGAAATTAAGTCGATAGCTTTTCTCCTTCAGGAGATATTGGCCTATAAAGGTTTGGGCGTTTTGGGTCGTTTTGGGGCGTTTTTGCCCAACAAGAAACATTTTGCCCCAAATACTGATGGTTTTATTTATTAGGACTCATGGCCGTCGTTGATAGTTTTTATTTATGAGAAATAATGAATCTAGACATAATAAAGTAAAAAAAAACAAGAAATTTTTTTTCAATTTTTGGTCACAGTGTCCCGAAGGCATGTTTGACTGCTAGCAGAAGCCAAATTAAGAACAACTCCATTTCCAAAAGATGATAACTGTTCATGTACACTGTGACTTCAACATTTCTACCCTTAGAAGCTTTCAAATCGTCCCACTTGTTGAGTACTGTGACGGCAAATTAGCCCAGTGGAAACAAAAATTTCCGACTTTTGGTCGAAAATTTCTAAGTCCAAACCGAAAATTTTTCTGGTGCAAAAATTTTTTTTTTTTTGTCTCCAAATGGCCTGAAACGCATAAATAACCGAAAATAAAAATTCGATTTTTCGGCCGCCATTTTGGATTGTCGGAAATTCGAATCGAAATTTTTTCGATGGTTTTTACAATTCGGTGATACAGTCTTCATATCTAAGCCATTTTAGATGGTTCAGCATATCCCTGTCCCGAGATTGAGTTCAAAAATGGTCAAATTTTGAATTTTTTTTTCGTTACGAAAAATGTTTTGGCAGAAAGGTGTTAACTAGGTACATTTTTGTAGCATATTCTGATAGAGGGGTATATTGCTGACATGTCTGAGAGAATTTCAAGTCAATGGCCCTTTCCAGTCCAAAGATATGAGCTGCCAAATATTTTTGTGTTTTTTGGCATAAAGGGTTAATTAAAAAATTTTCAGAAGGGGTTATAAAGGGTTAACTAAAACATTTTCAGAAAAATGAGAATATGACGATTAGTTACAACTTACGACCCTTTATGAGTACAGAAACTTTAAAAAAAATCGTCAAGAGCGTTTTCGAGAAATAGTGAAAATAAAAAGTGTGGAAGAATAATAATAATAATAATAATAATAATAATAATAATAATAATAAAAAAAAAAAATAATCATTGCAATAACAAATAGATTTTCCCTTTAGGAAAATCCAAATAATCATTACAATAACAAATAGATTTTCCCTTTAGGAAAATCCAAATTACAGGAAATAATCATCAAATATTTAACAAGGTGCAATGTCACCGGTATCTCTGCCAAGGGTTTCTAAGTTGAAAAAAGCAGAAAAAGGTCCATAACTCTAGAAAAAAAATGAAAGTGTCAATGACACTGTAGCTCAACTTGACAAACTTGAACTTGGTAAGTTATAAATGAAATGGCAAAATTGAAGATCATTGGTACCAATGTCATTTTTTTTGCCAGTGGCAACATTTTTTGACAGAAACCGAAGAAAATCGATAGCTCCCAGCTAGAGGCCTCCCCAAACAAGCATGCCAGGTTTCAAAGCAATCCGATCATAAATGTGCCCTGTAGGGTGTACAAAAGGGAAATATTGTGGTCTGACTAGACTAAATGCTAAGAACGTTGGGCGTGGCAACATTTTTTGACGGAAATGGAAGAAAATCGATAGCTCCCATCTAGAGGTCACCGTAAATAAGCGTACCAGATTTCAAAGCAATCTAGTCATAAATGTGCCCTGTATGGTGAGCCAAAGGGAAATATTGTGGTCTGACTAAACTAAGTTCTAAGAATGTTGGCTGCGACAACATTTTTTGAAGGAAATTGAAGAAAATCGATAGCTCCCATCTAGAGGTCACCCCAAACAAGCATGCCAGGTTTCAAAGCAATCCGATCATAAATGTGCCCTGTAGGGTGTGCTAAAGGGAAATATTCAGTCTTCTGACTAAACTAAGTTCTAAGAACGTTGGCCGCGGCAACATTTTTTGACGGAAATTGAAGAAAATCGATAGCTCCCATCTAGAGGTCTCCCCAAACAAGCATATCAGGTTTCAAAGCAATCAAATCATAAATGTGCCCTGTAGGATGTGCCAAAGGGAAATATTGTGGTTTGACTAAACTGAGTTCTAAAAACGTTGGCCGCGGCAACATTTTTTGATGGAAATTGAAGAAAATCGATAGCTCCCATCTAGAGGTCACCCCAAATAAGCATGCCAGGTTTCAAAGCAATCCAATCATAAATGTACCCTGTAGGGTGTGCCAAAGGGAAATATTGAGTCTTCTGACTAAACTAAGTTCTAAGAACATTGGCCGCGGCAACATTTTTTGACAGAAATTGAAGAAAATCGATAGCTCCCATCTAGAGGTCTCCCCAAACAAGCATACCAGGTTTCAAAGCAATCTGATCATAAATGGGCCCTGTAGGGTGTGCCAAAGGGAAATATTGAGGTCTGACTAAACTAAGTTCTACGAACGTTGGCCAAGGCAACATTTTTTGCCGGAAATTGAAGAAAATGGATAGCTCCTATCTAGAGGTCACCCTAAATAAGCATACTAGGTTTCAAAGCAATCAAATCATAAATGTGCCCTGTAGGGTGTGCCAAAGGGAAATATTGTGGTTTGACTAAACTAAGTTCTATGAACGTTGGCCGCGGCAACAGTTTTTGATGGAATTTGAAGAAAATCGATAGCTCCCATCTAGAGGTCACCCCAAACAAGCATGCCAGGTTTCAAAGCAATCCAATCATAAATGTACCCTGTAGGGTGAGCCAAAGGGAAATATTGAGTCTTCTGACTAAACTAAATTCTAAGAACGTTGGCCGCGGCAACATTTTTTGACAGAAATTGAAAAAAATCGATAGCTCCCATCTAGAGGTCTCCCCAAACAAGCATACCAGGTTTCAAAGCAATCTGATCATAAATGTGCCCTGTAGGGTGTGCCAAAGGGAAATATTGAGGTCTGACTAAACTAAGTTCTACGAACGTTGGCCGTGGCAACATTGTTTGCCGGAAATTAAAGAAAATCTATAGCTCCCATCTAGAGGTCACCCTAAATAAGCATACCAGGTTTCAAAGCAATCAAATCATAAATGTGCCCTGTAGGGTGTGCCAAAGGGAAATATTGTGGTTTGACTAAACTAAGTTCTAAGAACGTTGGCCGCGGCAACATTTTTTGACGGAAATTAAAGAAAATCGATAGCTCCCATCTAGAGGTCACCCCAAACAAGCATACCAAGTTTCAAAGTAATCTGATCATAAATGCGACCTGTGAGGTGTGCCAAAGGAAATTGTGGATGTACGTACTAACGTACTAACGTACGTACGTACGCCGACGGATGAGAAGTGATGGCAATAGCTCAGCTTGACTTTGTCAAGTTGAGCTAAAAATGAACAAAACCTGTTACTTGTGAATATTCTTTCCCCAATGGTGGTTTATAATCATACCAAAGATCATTTAAATCCAACATCCACTGATTAAGATATGAAGGTCCAAAGTTGTTACAGATGGATGGACGGATGGACAAATGGATGGATGGACAAATGGATGGATGGACAAATGGATGGATGAACGATGGACAGACCCAATTTCTATATCCCCCTCAAACTTCTTTTGGTTGGGGGATAATTAATGAAACACTGGCAGAGACGAAAGTGGCAGATGTAAAAAATCCTGGAAAGTGTAAATCACCGAGCAAAGCAAGGCAGGCACGACTAACACAGGTCGGGGTCCAGGGCCTACTCTAGAGTTGTAGATGCTCTGAGATTAATTCACACATTTATTTATCTAGAACGGAAAAATGTTGATGGCAGCGATTGATTTGAATTTATGTCGGAATGTTTTCTGATATGTACTTTTGTTTTCGCATGTTGTTTTAATGCTTTTTTGCCATCATTTCCATAGTCGATTTCTTTTGCACACCAAGTACACTTCACTTTTCCAGCGCTATTAATTTACCTTTTATGAGAATACATTTCCTGTGACCAGTGCCAGCAAAGCTTAGTTTTGATTCCTTTGATCAATAAGTGATGTATCCTCCTGTCCTTTCCATTGTTCATGTTGATAAGTATGGGCTTCATTGAGCACTGAATACACACAAGAAACAAGAAATTCCATTGGCTGAACTCTCACACAATTTCACTTAATGAATATGACTGTCCAATGAGCATTTAGTAAGCAAACAAACTTGGGTTGACTTTCAACAATTGCTAAAATATGAACAATGGAACTACAAGCGGAGCTGAAAAGTTGATTACTGGAAAAAACAGTCTTTGTATTGCATAAAAAAGTAAAATTCAGAACACAGAAAACGGCTCCGGAAATTTCAAAATTCTGAAATTCTGTCAAATTCCGGAAAACTTTCATCCCTGAGCTGCACTGGGTACAACCTGCTGCTTCATTAATGAGGATAAAGTGAACGGGGCCCACAAGAAATACCCCCCTTTGAAATTCAGCTATCTGAAGGTGATTTAATTCTTAACCTGCTGAGTAATTATAAAATATTTTCATCAGATCTAGTCATGACTGCTGTGAAGCAGCCATGACTAGATTTGATGAAAAATTCACGAATATTTGATACAATAGATCATTAGTTAAACAAGACCAATACCGGGTCTGGACCTGCGTCGCTGCATGCAATTGAATCGGCAAACAGGAAGTGGCTGCACGGCAGATCTGAAAATTGCATACACGATACAATTGATCATTATCAGGCTCCAGATGAAATATAAAATCAATCCCTTGCATAGAAGCCGAGAAAAGTTTGACAAAAAATTTCAATGTTCAGTGGGTACAGTAAAACTTCAAAGTATCGGCAAACATGAAGTGGCTGCACGGCAGATCTGAAAATTGCTTACACGATACAACTCATCATTATGAAGCAGCAGACCAAATATAAAATCAATCCCTTGCATAGAAGCTGAGAAAACCTTGACGGAAAATTTCAATGTTCAGTGGGTACAGTAAGATTTCAAAGTATCGGCAAACAGGAAGTGGCTGCACGGCAGATCGGAAAATTGCTTACACGATACAACTCATCATTATGAAGCAGCAGACCAAATATAAAATTAATCCCTTGCATAGAAGCCGAGAAACCCTTGACGGAAAATTTCAATGTTCAGTGGGTACAGTAAAATTTCAAAGTATTGGCAAACAGGAAGTGGCTGCATGGCAGATCTGAAAATTGCTTACACGATACAACTCATCATTATAAAGCAGCAGACCAAATATAAAATCATTCCCTTTCATAGAAGCCAAGAAAACCTTGACGGAAAAAGTGTTTCGGACGGACGGACGGACAGACTGACGGACGGAGTCGAGCGGTTACTAGACCTGCTTCGCCGATGGCGACGCAGGTAAAAATCTACACATCTTTCAGGGGAAAATTAGGTTAAATATCCTCAAATTTGACTTATTTTAATAGAAAGAGATTTCCTATCCTGGGCGGGAATATCCGCCAGTAGCATGCAACAGTTAATTAACCCTTTAATCAACGAAATGGACACAGCCAGCCAGCATTAATATACAATAAAAGTGTCAATGACACTGTAGCTCAACTTGTTTAAGACATGTACATGTATAGTATGTGACACAGCAATGACAGACATCTAGATAATGACCTGATAACAAAGGTACATATAAAGTATTGTAACGGTCTGTACATAAATGCTGACCGTAGCCTGTAACAAATGTATAGGTAAAGTATTGTAAAGGAGGGCTACAGTTAGTTGCTAAACTAGAAAAGAAATCTTTGAGTCCCAGAGTGGGTCTGACTGAACCCCAAAATATTTGTTCTCATAGCACAGTGATAACAAAGGCACCCAACACCACTCGTTCCTGTCACAAGGTGATAACAAAGGTACCCCAAGAAGTTTTGTGAAGATCAGTTCATAAATACAGACTCCAGCCCGAGCTGTATTGACAAGCGCACTTACTGTGTGTACAGTACGTGGAGGGTGTATTATCACTAAATCATGCGCAGAGTGTAGATTCCACCCAAGAGATAATTGCAAATTTGTTGCAAAGCATAACACATAAATCAAAGTTCATCTAGTTTGCACAATTTTTGCACGAGAAAAAAACCTGTATTATATGTGATGTATTCGGTGTTTCTAAACATTCATACAGAAATTTATTCAAATCAGAACTTTCATACAAAAGTTCTGTACAAAAAACTGATCGCACTAATTTTGGTACAAAATGGCCACCGGCAGCCATCTTGAATTTCAGACTGCACCCAAAAACACTCGTTCTCGTCCCAAGGTGATATCAAAGGTACCCAAGAAGTTTCATAAAGATTGGTTCATAAATACGGCCTCTAGCCCGAGCCGTATTGGCATTTGCACTTACACTGCTGAAAGTAACACTAAATAAATCAAAGTTAGTCTAATTGGCATAATTTATGCACGAGATAAAAACCTGTATTATATGTGATGTATCCCATGGTACTAAACATTCACACAGAAAATTATTCAAATCAGAGCTTTCATGTGGAAGTTCTGCACAAAAATCTGATTGCCCCTAATTTTGAACAAAATGGCTGCCAGTGGCCATCTTGAATTTCAGACCAGACCCCAAAACACTAGTTCCCGTCCCACGTGATAACAAAGGTACCCCTGAAGTTTCGTAAAGATCGGTTCATAAATGCGGCCTCTAGCCCAAGCCGTATTGGCATTTGCACTGACAGTGCTGAAAGTAACACTTAATAAATCAAAGTTAGTCTAATTTGCATAATTTAAGCACGAGAAAAAAACCCGTATGATATGTCATGTATCTCATGGTATTAAACATTCATACAAAAAATTATTCAAATCAGAGCTTTCATATGGAAGTTCTGTACAAAAAACCCCCCAGATTTCTGCATCGTCGGTACAAAATGGCGGCTGGCAGCCATCTTGAATTTCGGACCGCGCCCAAAAACCGTCGTTCTCATCCCACAGTCATAACAAAGATACCCAAGCAGTTTCGTAAAGATTGGTTCATAAATACGGCCTCTAGCCCGAGCCGTATCCAATTGTTGACGTACAGACAGACGGACGACGGGCCATGACAAAAGCTCAAATTTGGCTTCGCCAAAGTTGAGCTAAAAATCTCCATTCAATTTCAAATTTAACTATGTTTCAATTTTTGTCTCAAAAACAAGCTTAGGACTCCTCATTGAAATGAGCTCATTGAGGTCTCTCCAATGAGGGGGTCATAAGCTATGTTTTTTGACCAACTTTCTTTTTTGTTAGTTACTCAAGAATTGATTTTTTAAGTGTCATCTGCTAACCACATTGGGTGAAGGGATAGCCGATTGTTGTCAGTAGCATGAAGAGTAGGAATATGTTTCCCATATTTCCGTGTACCAGTTTAGCAAGTATAAACCCACTGACCTTTAACATACTGACCCCAAATGCAATCCCAACAATCAACACCTCATATGCAAACACAATGTGAAGTTATGGAGAAACTACAGAAGTTATTGCACGGAAACCAAAAATTTTATTTATAGTAACAGTGACCTTGACCTTTGACATACTGAACCCCAATGTAATCCCAATGATCAACACCTCAAATGCAATCGCAATATCAGGCTGTAGCTTTGTACACAAAAGAAAACCAAAGTTATTGCATGGAAACCAAAAATCTAAGAAAATCTATTTATAGTAACAGTGACCTTGACCTCTAACCTATTGATCTTTAACCATAACCCAAATGCAATACCAACGATCGACATCTCAAATGCAAACACAATATGAAGTTATAGCTTCGTACACAATAGAAAACTAGTTATTGCACGGAGACCAAAAATTCTATTTGTAGTAAGTGACCTTGACCTTTGACTAACAGATTCCAAGAGCAATCCCAATCATCATCCCACATCAGTATGTGTACTGTGCGACCAGTGGTACAAAAGTTATTGCCCATGACAGACAAATTGACAAATGGACAGATAGTCAGATGAACGGATGGAAGGATGAACACATAAAGTGATTATTATATAATCCCCCCCCCCCACCTCTTTTTATAAAAGGGGGGAGGTATAATTAAAATTTTACTGCTGCTGATTTTTATTACCTGCTAAAGGCATGCGTGGACATCACTGCCCACGTGTGGATTACGACCAGTCTAAGGTGACTGTACTATATCAAGATATGTGCATTACACACATCCAGTTTTTTGGCTTTTCCATAGACAACGTAAAGGTGATATGTCAGGATTAGCAGGACGAGAAAAAAAACTTGGTTTTTGTAAACATGACATGAATTTTCCAAAACTTTCTACCCAATTTTCTTGACCTTTCTCTCGTTAATCAATTTTCTGACTCTTTTGAAATTTATAAGCATGATTTGGGGGGAAATGGTATACTGCATCATTATCTAGATGAATTTTCATGACTTTTCCAGACTATAGCAAAATTTCTAGCACTGGAAAAATATTTTCATTTTCCATGACTTTTCCAGGATTCCATGCCCTGTATGAACCCTGAATCTAGTTTCCCCAAGCAAATATGACAGTTGAATCCATCCAGTTTTCCCGACACGACAGTAACAAAACATAACATTTTTCAAAGCCAGGTTTCGCCCAATATTTAATAATTTCTCATTTTATTTATAAGCTACACTTGAATACTATGAGAATAACTTAAACTGTTTTTTTATGAAACAAGCCCCATATGTGTTTCAAAGTTGCTGCTTTTGATAAGCTATTAAATATACATGTGGAGATTCATGATAATAAACACAAATTTATAAGGTTTGTAGTTTTACAAGGAAGAGGACTGTTAGGGGGGCACTGTACTTCTAAACAGGCATTGCACAGCCCTATTGTAATCTGACTTACCAGTTCTCATGCCATCATGATTGATTGTAACACTGGTCCTAATTTGAAAAAAAAAATCTGTTTAGAACCAGTACAAATGACTAGAATTTTTAAGAAACTGTGTTTTTCAGACCAGTAATTTTTATCTCTAAATCACTTGAGTGGAATTTCCAAAAGGCAATAATTCTCAAACAAAAGTAGCACAAACAATATTTCAGACAATGGACCTGATGGTTTCTGCTGGAGGTCCTGTAGTTGTATCCATTGCTTGTATCTCTCATGCTTTTCTGGGACCCAGCACTTTGATAAGTAGTCAATTCCAGTAGTTTCTAGAGCCTTTCCTGTAATTTTCCTAGGGATTTCAGAAAGGTGGCAATGAGAAATTCAAAGATGTTTCTACAGGGTTCCTGCAGGCAAGAACTGATAAAATTCAAGGCTTTTCAAGGCTGTTTCTTGAAAACTTTCATCATTTTCAAAGGCTGTATAAAAGCCAAATACAAGGATGTTCAAGGCCCTGCCTTGACTATTCCTACGTCTTCCGATAATTAACTCTTAACCCGCTGAGCATTTTCAAGATATTTTTCATCAAATCTAGTCATGGCTGCTGTTCTTACATTTTACTTATTTTAATGGCATGAGATTTCCTGTCCTGGGCTGGAATATCCACCAGCAGCATGCAAGGAGTTAACCCATCCTCCCATTTTCCCACAAGGGAAGAAAAAATTCTTTCCAAAAGGGGAGTGGGCAGAGGGGGGTAATGATGTGAGGGTCCTAGTTAGGACTATGCCTTCACAAACTCTTCATATAAAATTATGATTACGTGCTTAGCCAGCATTTTATTTTGTAAATATTGATGGTGTTTCAAGGCCTCCTGATGCATTTTCCATGATTTCAAGGCCTTGAATGACCCCCTAGTCAAATCCAAGGCTGTTTATTGAATCCAAAGGCTATGGGAACCCTGTTCTAGGTTGTTCTGGGGTAAAAAACAGGGAGACCATCCTCCTAGATAGGGGCATAACTAGGGTTGGGGGTAGTACTGAAATGGTTAACCGGATAATTGGTTGGAAACCAGTTACCTACCTGACTGATTAGAAAAAAACGTTTATGCGAAATATCGATAGTGATCGTCATTCCACATTTAAAATTTAGTAAATCTGCTGCTTCTCCTTTGTGATAGATTACACATCGAAGCCACGTTGTATATATTGAGAAATAATCGACTTTGGTGTTCAAGACTTCGTAAATGATTGGCAGTTTCCGTGTGTAATGAATAATTGCAGAAACTATTCCGTAGTGTGTATACAAACCAACGTTGCCGAGTACTCGACAACGTTCGTTTGTATACACACTTCGGAATAGTTTGAGAACGCTGCTTTCCAATTCCTCTAGTTTTGATCCCGTATTCGGTGAAATAATGGCCACAGATAATCGGATATTATCCAGTTGTAGCTCTTGGTTAGTCGGTTACGAAAATGAGACAGCCATTTCAGCCCTAGTTGGGGGAGTGGGTGGTGTAGTGGGGTGTGACATCTCCCAATAATTTTTGAGTCGGGACTTATTCATCATCTTAAGTTTAGGTAGCGATTTATTTATTTATTTATTTATTAGGGTTTAATGACACTTTTAACAGCCAGGGTCACCTCATGTCAGACAGTTTCTCAGGTGGAGGAAGTCGGAGTACCCGGAGAGAACCACCGCGCAAAGGCAAGCAATTGTCAGGCTCTCTAATGTACTAACTCCACACAAGCAGGGTAAGCATTGGTTGAAGACAAGTGTACCATCGACGTGCAGTATGCCTTAGTACACAACGCTACCATGCACCCACGTGGGCAATCGTGATTAGGTGACTCACCCAAGGACACAACATGGTTGCTGCAGGTGGGGAATGAACCGAAAACATCTGGGCTTGCAGTCTGCATCTCTGCCTTCTGAACCACCACGCTCCCTAGATATCTATTCTCACTTGCTAGTAATCAGGTACTTTCTTGCAATACTAAATTTGCTACTTGGATTTATGGAACACGCACAAGACGGTCTCATGCAAATGGGGGGCTGTGGCCGATTCGGCCTCTGTATGACCAATTTTAAATCTGATTCAAGATAATTAAATACAAAATTTAAAATACAATACGTCAATATATATATCAATAAATAAATTTCCTAAGTTTTGACCTATACTTCCAACGGACAAATATTCCAAACACATCATCAAGGCATGCCTTCAAAGATGACATAGATGGAATATTTTATCAGTCATTACTTGATTCGTGGGAGTTGGGATAAATTGCAGGATTGCCACTGATATCAGAGAAACAAATTCAAGTACTTTTCAAGTAATTTGACAATGATTTTCAAGGACTACCAGCAATGTCCATATTGGGCAAACAATCATTTCATTTGCCTGCGTTTTGCCTAAAAATAGGGTGAACATTTTTTCGTTCACCTACATAACTAGATCTTTGAAAAATATCTTGACTTGAATTGCCATTTTATCCGTTAACATATCCCAGAACCATCATCAACATTGTAATTATGATAAAACTTACTGTTATGATAACATAATGATGAAATGCTGTAATGTAGCACACTGTTGCTCTCCAAGCCCTTTCCAACAGTATATTACATCACAGTATATTGTCAGATTACTGACAGAAACACATGAAATAAACTGCAATGGGCTAGAATCTACACATTAATTTTCACCATTTTGGCAGGCGGCTCCTAATCTCCCAAACTCATGGTCGGGGACAAATTCACACAAATTTGAGACTGCATGTTTGGTTTTGCAAACTTGAGTCTCGAGTTTTCAGTTTTACTAACTACTATAAATAAGCTGAGTGGAACGTGTGAAGATGGAAAAAATATTTCAAACAAACTGCCTTACATTTGCCTTGACAAAAGGTAATTCAGATGTATGAAAGAATAACTGAAAAACCTGAGAAAAAAAATGAAAGTGTCAAAGACACTGTAGCTTAACTTGTGCATTGTGTGTGATGAAAAGGATAATGTTCAATGCTTATGAAAGGATTATGAAATAAGACAAGAATTGTGATAATTGGGAATATGTTAATTTCCATTCCCTGTATGCTATGTTTTTAATAAAAAATAATATGTGGTGTACACTGTACTAAAGGGCAGAGGGGTGGGTTAATATGACCTCACAATTAATGTATGTGGCCCTCCCAGTTAACGAATGTCAACGAAAGTTACCAAGTTACAGTAAAATTATTCCAAAACGAGTCATCCTACCAAGTTACATTGAAATCCCTTCATAAATATGGCCTGTAGACTGTGCTAAATGTTTTCGGGCTTCAGGCCTATGTAGCCATGACGGCTGACCGATTGCTACTAAAAGGGGACGTCCTCAACCCGACATTATACTGAGTCATTCTACTAAGTTACAATGAAATCCCTTCACAAATACGACCTGTAGTACTACAGTTTTTCGGGTTTTGGGCTCGGGAAGCCATCATGGTTGAATGATCGCAACCAAAAGGGGACGTTGTCAACTGGGCATCATCTGGAGTAATCCTACGAAGTTACAATGAAATCCCTTCATAAATATGACCTGTAGACTGTGCTCAAGGTTTTCGGACTTCGGGCCCCTGAAGCCGTCACAGTTGACCAATCACGACCAAAAGGGGATGTCATCATCTAGGCATTATATGGAGTCAAACTAACAAGTTACAATGAATTCCTTACATAAATATGACCTACAGACTATGCTAAAGGTTTTGGGGTTTTGGGCTCGGGCAGCCATCAAGGATGAATGATCGCGACCAAAAGGGGACATTCTCATCTAGACATTATTTGGAGTCATCCTACCAAGTTACAATGAAATCTCTTCTTAAATATGACCTGTAGACAGTGCTGAAGGTTTTCAGGCTTCAGGCCCCTGTAGCCATCACAGTTGCCCAATCGCTCCCAAAATGGGACGTTCTCATCTAGACATTATATGAAGTCAACCTACCAAATTACAATGAAATCACTTCATCAATATGACCTGTAGACTGTGCTAAAGGTTTTCGGGCTTTGGGCTTGGGCAGCCATCATGGTTGAATGATCGCAAACAAAAGGGGACATTCTCATCTGGGCATCATCTGGAGTGATCCCACGGAGTTACAATGAAATCCCTTCATAAATATGACCTGTAGACTGTGCTCAAGGTTTTCGAACTTTGGGAACCTGTAGCCATCACAGTCGACCAATCACGACCAAAAGGGGATGTCATCATCTAGGCATTATGATTATATCGAGTCAACCTAACAAGTTACAATGAAATCCTTACATAAATACGATCTACAGACTATGCTAAAAGTTTTTGGGCTCGGGCAGCCATCAAGGCTGAATGATCACGACCAAAAGTGGACGTTCTCATCTAGACATTATTTGGAGTCATCCTTCCAAGCTACAATGAAATCCCTTCATAAATATGACCTGTAGACTGTGCTAAAGGTATTTTGGCTTTGGGCCCCTGTAGCCGGCACAGTTGCCCAATCGTGTCCAAAAGGGGATGTTCTCATCTGGACATTATATGAAGTCAACCTACCAAGTTACAATGAAATCCCTTCATAAATATGATGATCTGTAGACTGTGCTAAAGGTTTTTAGGCTTCAGGCTCGGGCAGCCATCATGGTTGAATGATCGCAACCAAAAGGGAAATTCTCATCTGGAGTGATCCTATGAAGTTACAATGAAATCCCTTCATAAATATGACCTGTAAACTGTACTCAAGGTTTTTGGACACCTGAAGACGTCTCAGATGACCAATCACGATCAAAAGGGGATGTCATCATCTAGGCATTATATGGAGTCAACCTAACAAGTTACAATGAAATCCTTCCATAAATACGACCGATAGACTATGGGAAAGGTTTTTGTGCCCGAGCAGCCATCAAGGCTGAATGACCGAGACCAAAAGGGGACGTTCTCATCAAGACATTATTTGGAGTCATCCTACCGAGTTACAATGAAATCCCTTCATAAATATGACCTGTAGACTGTGCTAAAGGTTTTCAGGCTTCAGGCTCGGGCAGCCATCATGGCTGAATGGTCGCAACCAAAAGGGGACATTCTCAACTGGGCATCATCTGGAGTGATCCTACAAAGTTACAATGAAATTCCTTCATAAATATGACCTGTAGACTGTGCTCAAGGTTTTTGGGCTTCGGGCCCCTGTAGCCGTCACAGCTGACCAATCTCAACCAAAAGGGGATGTCATCATCTAGGCATTATATGGAGTCAACCTAACAAGTTACAATGAAATTCTTCCATAAATACAACCTATAGACTATGCTAAAGGTATTTGGGCCTGGGCCCATAAAAACTGAATGATCGCGACCAAAAGGGAACGTTCTCATCTAGACATTATTTAGAGTCATTCTACCAAACTACAATGAAATCCCTTCATAAATATGACCTGTGAACTGTGCTAATGGTTTTCGGGCTTTGGGCCCCTGTAGCCGTCACAGTTGCCCAATCATGTCCAAAAGGGGACGTTCTCATCTAGACATTATATGAAGTCAACCTACCAAGTTACAATGAAATCCCTTCATAAATATGATCTGTAGACTGTGCTAAAGGTTTTCGGGCTTTGGGCAGCCATCAAGGCTGAATGAACGCGAACAAAAGGGGGCGTTCTCATTAAGACATTATTTGGACTCATCCTACCAAGTTACAATGAAATCCCTTCATAAATATGACCTGTAGACTGTGCTAAAGGTTTTCGGGCTTTGGGCACCTTTAGCCGTCACAGTTGCCCAATCACGTCCAAAAGGGGACGTTCTCATCTAGACATTATATGGAGTCAACCTACCAAGTTACAATGAAAACCCTCCATAAATATGACCTGTAGACTGTGCTAAAGTTTTTCGGGTTTTGGGCTCGGGCAATCGACACGGTTGACAGATCGCGACCAAATGGGGAAGTCCTCATCTAGACATCATCCGGATTCATCCTAGCAAATTACAATGAAATCCCTCCATATTAAATATGACCTGCAGACTGTGCTAAAAGTTTTTGGGTTTCGGGCTTGGGCAGCCATCACGGTTGACAGATCATGACCAAAAGGGGACGTTCTGATCTAGGCATTATACAGAGGCATCCTACCAAGTTACAATGAAATCCCTTCATAAATACGACCTGTAGACTGTGCTAATGTTTTTCGGGTTTTGGGCTCGGGCAGCCATACTGATTGACCGATCGCGACAAAAAGGGGACGTTCTCATCTAGACATGATATGTTGATAAAGCTGCATATGAAATTTCGTGACGATCAGACAAGAACTACAGGGTGTAGCCTGTGCTAAAGTGAACTGACTCACAGATTCAGACTAACAGACTTTCGCACGCGTGATGGCAATAGCTTATCTTGACTTTGTCAAGTTAAGCTAATAATTCTGTAAAAAACAAACCTCTACAGTTGAAGTTAGGAGAGACATTGGTGAAAACAGTGGAGTGAGTAATCATTTACAAAGGTAATTTGAATATCAAGAATTATTTCAATAAAAGTTAACAAAATCACACGAAATATGATTTGTGTTGTGTTTCTTCTATTTCACTGGCATTTGAAATGGGAACTATAAAGAAACCGGGGGATGTCTATTTACTGAAATAAACACAACAATTGTATACTATCTCTCAAAACCATAGCAAGAGCTTAGTGACTCCTCAAATGAAAGTGTCAATGACACTGTAGCTTAACTTGTGCATTGTGTTTGATGAAAAGGATAATGTTTAATGTTTATGAAAGGATTATGAAATAAGACAAGAATTGTGATAATTGGGAATATGTTCATTTCTGTTCCCTGTATGCTATGTTTTTGATAAAAATAATATGAGGTGTACACTTTACTGAAGAGCTGAGGGGTGGGTTAATATGACCTCACAGTTAATGTATGTGGCCCTCACAGTTAACGTATATCAACAAAAGTTACAAAGTTACAGTGAAATTATTCCAAAACGAGTTATCCTATCAAGTTATATTGAAATCCCTTCATAAATATGGCCTGTAGGCTGTGCTCAAGGTTTTCGGGCTTCGGGCCCCTGTAACCGTCAGTTTCCCCAATTGCGTCCAAAGGGGACGTTCTCATCTAGACATAATATGAAGTCAACCTACCAAGTTACATTGAAATTCCTTCATAAATATGACCTGTAGACTGTGCTAAAGGTTTTTGGGCTTCGGGCCCCTGTAGCCGTCACAGTTGCCCACTCACGTCCAAAAGGTGACTTTCTCATCTAGACATTATTTGAAGTCAACCCACCAAGATACAATTTAATTCCTCAATAAATATGACCTGTAGACTGTGCTAAATAAAGGTTTTCGGGTTTTGGGCTCGGGCAGTCGTCACCGTTGGCAGATCACACTCAAATGGGGAAATTCTCATCTAGACATCATAAGGAGTCATCCTACCAAGTTACAATGAAATCCTTCCATATTAAACATGACCTGCAGACAGCGCTAAAAGTTTTTGGGTTTCGGGCTTGGGCAGCCATCACGGTTGACAGATAATGCCCAAAAGGGGACGTTCCCATCTAGGCATTATACAGAGGCATCCTACCAAGTTACAATGAAATCCCTTCATAAATACGACCTGTAGACTGTGCTAATGGTTTTCGGGTTTTGGGCTCAGGCAGTCATACCAGTTAACCGCTCACGACCAAAAGGGAATGTTCTCATCTAGACATGACCCCAAACCTGCATATGAAATTTTATGATGATCAGACAAGAACTGCGTGGTGTAGAGCGTGCTAAAGGAAAATGTGAACAGATTCACAGACTAACAGACTTCCGCAGCGTGATGGCAATAGCTTATCTTGACTTTGTCAAGTTGCGCTAAAAATAAGGAAATGTTGATTTTTGCTAAAATGTAGCTTTTCTTGTAAATTTTTGCATCTTGACAAAGCCCCAAATCTAACAGAACAAGGCAGATCCAACCTCTGTACAGGGGTGGAGCCGTGGTCTGAAATCTGATAGGGGGAATGCTAGTGTAGCATGGGGGGGGGGGGGGGGGGGGTAATCTCAGAATTAATGGAGCTGTACTTGTTTTAAGGAAAGGAATTCTTTTTTTTTCTTCAAATTTGGGGGTGGAAGGAGCCAACTGGTGGAATGGGGGGAGGGGGATCTCAGAATTGAGGGTGCTTTACTTGTATTAAGGGAAGGAATTAATTTTGTCCGGCACTCATAAAAAAAAAAATTTGCAGGCTTGATACTTACCAATGGCCCAGACTAGTTGGTGCTAACTCAAAAATTTCTAGGGCCAAACACAAATTTTGCACCCCCAATCCCCAAAATTTTCACGCAAAACCGAAAATTAAAAGTCCTATCTGGCCCTCCATACATTTACTCTCCACGTATGCGCAGACGTCAAGAAGTGACTGGAATTGGCGCCAACATCATTCTTTTTAGAAGAGAGTACTACATAATAATTCAGCGAGGGAGGTATGAGTGCCCACTCATGGGAGAACCATCTCCATCTGGGCCATAGGTAAGTACCAAAAATATACAAATTACTATGAATTTATAATATTTTTATACTATAACCCAATGGCCCAGACTAGCTGAATCGTAAAAAAAGGTGGCGGGCCTAGGACTTCATAATTAGTAGATCAACATAGTTCCAATCCTGTAATCCAAGATAAAAGGAAGTTAAAATTATTAGGAATTACATGTATGTCTCTCTATACAGTGATAGAGGAGCCATATCCTAAATGAGGAGCCCAATTTAAGTAATTCCTTATTCTAAGCATGAGGACTATGCTAATTAGGATGTAACGAGTTCCTAATTTTTAAGGTTAGTCAGGACTAAGCCCCCAAAAATTAGGATGGCATATCTGAGAATGAGAGAAAATCCCCCACAAACATACGCCATAAACAATAAAACTCGAGCTGTATGCAGGATATAATTACGGACAAAACAGCTTCCTTCATACTTATATACCTATCAAGACAGAGGAGAGGTAAAAATCACCCCCTCCCCCCTTTCTTTTGAAGGAATCTTTAAAAGAAAGAGGGGAGAGCTCTGGAATTAGTAAAAGCAGTACCAAAAAACAATATAAATACTTGCCGAACAGGCACTCAGGTATTAATCCAAAATTAATAAATGGTGCTTAACGCCACTTCAGAAGTTAAGGCTATAGCGACAATCCAGGTAATTAATACTGCTCGCTATATAACATACACTGCAGATAGCGTACACAGATACGTCGAAAACTGGTGATATAAAATATAACATACACATATCCAATCGAACCACACTGAACGATCTCTGGAGAGAAAATACACTTCCGAGGTAATCCACAGGCGACCCCAATCAAGTGTACAATAAATTCCGGTAACAACACCCTCCAACGTGTAGTATCCGATATCTATGACTGTATACACGTGTGAATATGCAATTTGAGTACTGACATTAATAGAAACCTGGATCTAGAGATGGAAGTAGGTATGATTAACAGGCTCCAACATGGACAGCCCCTGAAATAATTCTTAATTTCAAAGGTCCATAATCTATACTATATTTTAGAATGTCTGTCTGCTATAGAAATGAATATGGTGCCACCCAGAGTGTCCAAAATGGGTCTACTAGGAGTACCTTTTTATGGCGGAAGTCATCGTCAGGTTTAAAAAAGTGTGTGGGATGGGGGTGGGGGTGTGGGTGTATGGGGGCACCAAAAGTTATGACCAAAATTTTTTTTACCGATAGATGTTTCAAAGGCATCTACTAGGGGTCCGTTTTTATCAGGAATCTAATGGTGAGGTTTAAAAAAGTATTGGGGTGGGGGTGTAGAGGGGCACCAAAATATTTTTCTCGCCGATATAGGTCTTCAAAGGTGTCAACTAGGGCTAATTTTTTACCAGGAATCTAATGGTGAGGTTTAAAAAAGTGCAGGGGTGGGGTGGGGTGGGGGTGTAGAGGGGCACCAACAGTTATGACCAGCAAAATATAGGATAGATTGAGGAAGAATACTCTCCTCAGCCCGAGCATCGCTGGGTAACCCTGCTAGTATACAATAAAGTGTCAGCTTAATAATTATAATGCACGAGAGCATTAAAATCCAGCATGTAATCATCTGAATACCAGTAAACTGGTTATGCAGCCTCCAAGGTATCCAAAGACAAGCAATTTAATTATGATGAAATATACGCTCGAATATGACAAACTAAAAAGCGGATGTCTGCTATAATGAACCTTTGTTGTAGCGCTAACCAAATTAACATCATTTCTTTGATGTTTATGTGCTTCTCCAGGAACTGAAGGTCACAAAGACCCTTGCATTTCGAGTCTGTCGGGCTCAGGGTCATGCCCCAACCTGTTGACTCGCATCCGTCACAATCGTGAAAGCCGAATCCGGCAGCTGGAGCAGAACTCCCTGAGTTAACCACTGGATATCTGCAAAATCTGGACCTTTTGTTTACTAGATCTGTTAAAACAATACTGGTCTTGAGCGAATGCGTCTTCACACTCCAGTTCTGGTTAAAGAATATCTGGAGGGGATGTGTGCGTGAGCGGCCCATCGCAATAAGATCAGCAGCCACTCCGCACAACCCCATCAGTCGCATAAATTCCCTCGCTGTTAATGTGTCTGAGTGTAGACAAAAGTGAGCATAAGAACTGACTAATTTCGCTCTGGGTAACGTCAGATGAACCAGATTGTTGTGAATCTTGACGCTCATTCCCAAGTGAATGAACGACTTGGACGGAGCTAGCTCTGACTTCTTTTCATTACGATGAAGCTGAGACATTGGAGCAAGAGAAGCAGACTCTAAACATCGTTCTGAAGAGTAGTTGATGCCTTATCTCTGAAGACTGTTGTCCAAGTAAGCCGACGCTACCGCAGACGAATGAGCTCGGAAGTGAGTCATTACCGAGTTCATTATTCGAGTGAACGCCCAGGGCGCTAGATTCAGACCAAAGCACATCGCTTGGAACTGATATACTATCCCTTGAATGGCGAACCGTAGGTACTTTCTGAATGCCGGATATACCGGGACATGAAAGTACGGATCCTTAGATCTATTCTTGCCGCATAGTCGATCACTTGAACGCTCGCTTTTACCGACTGAATCATTACCCTAAATAAACTTTTAGAGCCATGATAAACTTGTTATCCAGCTCAAGTCTATTACCGGTCAGAACGAGCTGCCTGGCTTTGGTACGAGGAACAGGTGACTGTAGAATCCAAGAGAATCTTGGTTTTCGACGACCTCTATTGCTTCCTTTGCCAAGAGAGCTTTTACCTCTGATTGGAGAGACTCTCTTATGCAAGGATTTGACGCATATTTCTCATCATGGACATCATGTTAATGGTGGTTTTACTCGGAAGGATAGTCGTAGGCCGTCCGAGACTCCACTTCTCACCTACTGGTCTTCCGTAATAGTTATCCAGTTTGATACGAATCTTGATAACCTTCCACCAACTGCCAAGCAATAGAGGTCCTGACCATCACCTGTAGTACCTGCGAGGCTTACGGGAGGAGAAACCACGTCCCCCTTGCGAAGAGCCTCGACCCGCCGGCTTAGGTAGTCTCTATCAGACCTATGCCCCCTTCCTAGGTCGCTGTATTGACGATCCCAACAGTAATTATAGAAGGGTTTCCTATACCCTCGCGGGGAGTCCCCTTTGGGAGATTTCTGTCTAAGCTGTCCTCCTTTCTGCTGCGGTGGGTCGATTATAGATGCCGATTAATGAGCAGAGTATTGACGCTTTCTTTGTAGCTTGGTCATAAACCAATGAAAGCTTATCATCAAAAACTTATTGTCCCGATACCGGAGCGACCCGTAGAGAGTTTTTCACCTTGTCATCTATTAAAGATGACGACGCAAGGGCTCCGTCATGTCTGACGAACTCCAAATTAGCCACTTTTAAGGCAGAGTTATATGTGGTAAACATAATAGCCCTGGAAAAGATTCTTATAGAGGTACAAACTCAAATTCCTTTACGTTGAAACGTTGCGGCACAGCTCTTGAAGATGATCTGCATAAGACAATGTGTCTAAATTTGCTCTGATTGAAGAAATTGCTGTCTCAATTGTGTCCGAGCGAATAATGAATGACACAGGTAAGGACATGACTAGGTCCTCAGCCTGCTCATCCAACCGCAGAGGAACTCTCTGTACATCTTCCCGACCATTTTTAAATGAACGTAGTCCAACAAAACGGCAAAATTACGGAAGATTATACGAAACCGGCTTTCTTCTTCCCACTGGAAAGTTTCAATATGGTGTCGTCTAAATGGCCGGAGGCCTGCGACACCTGACTAGACTGAACCGGACTCTCCGGATAAAGTCAGCGTCCAACGACGCCAGCGGTTTCTTCCTAGTAGTCGCAGCATTCTGATTCGCTGGAACAAATTCAGGGTAGTGTTGATGGATTAAATCCATCGCAACCATGTGTTGTTCCAAAAGGGAAGGGTAATCCTCCTCCGTATCCCTTTCACCATCTGACTGAATTATTTGAAATATAACTTGTAAACAAGTTATCCTACCAAGTTACAGTGAAATCTCTTCATAACAACAACAACCTGTGGCCATTGCTAAAGGAATATAGGTCAAGTGACCAGGCAACAGTATCGGTTGACTGATCGTGACCAAAATATGATAGTCTCATCTAGACTTCATATCGAGTTATCCTTCCAAGTTACACTGAAATCGCTTCACAAATATGAACTGTAGACTGTGCTAAACAAATCTAGGTCACATGCCCAATCATGGCCAAAATAGAACATACTCATCTAGACATCATTCCGAGTCATTATACAAATTTGCAATGAAATCCCTTCATAAATGCAAGCTGTAGACCATGCTAAAAGAATCTAAGTAACGTGCATGTGGCAGTCACAGTTGATTGAACCCGACCAAAATACAACGTTCTCATCTAGACATTATAGAGTCATCCTACAAAGTTACAATAAAAAACCTTCATAAATATGACCTGTAGACTGTGCTAAAGGCTTTTGGGTCTGCGCAGCCATCACGGTTGAAAGATCGCAATCAAAGGAGGAAATTCTCATCTAAACCTTATACAGAGTCATCCTACTAAGTTACAATGACATCCTTTCATAAATACGACCTACAGATTGTGCTAAAGGTTTTTCTGGTTTCAGGCTCACATACCCATCATAGTTGACAATTGTGACCAAAAGGGGACGTTCTCATCTAAACATTATATTGAGTTATTCTACCATATTACAATGAAATTCCTTCATAAAATATGACCTGTAGACTGTGCTAAAAATTTTCAGGTTTCAGTTACGTGTGACTGTCATGGTCGACCAAGCGTGACCAAAAGGGGAAGTTCTCATCTAGACATGACCTTGAACCTGCATATGAAATTTTGTGATGATCAGACAAGAACTATGGGATGTAGTCTGTGCTAAAGAAAATTTGAACTGACAGACTGACAGACTCCCACACTTTCGCACGCATGAAGTAAACGGACAGAAATTATGAAATTTTATGTCAATAAAAGTCACTAGCTCCACAACAGAATATCAAAAAAAAGTCCAAATCGAACTTGCTCTGTAATTTTTGTTTATAAGTCCATGTACAAACAAGAGGGGAGGAGAGAGATGCCCTAGGGCATACCCCCACGGTGCATACCACCAAACAATGACAAGAGAAGAAATGAACCATGATACTGTGAAAGCTATTCCCATAAACAATCTTCATTCCAAATTGCAATGAGAGCCACTAACCCCAAACCAGAGATATAAGGCAAACAGACAAAAAATCTAAATTTTATAGTAAATTTCCTTTCTTATTATACCTACCACAATTGTTTACTACAGGCTTGCACTACAGTGGAAGTCCCTAACTCGGATAAAATACTCTCTATTTTTGTCTTTCCCAAGCAAGTTGGGAAAGAAAAGTGGTGCAAAAGCACCAATAAAAATAAGCCAAAACTGGGTCGAGTGCAACCGGCGCAGACCCAGTACGGGACGCTCCCTCCCAAGTACAACTCCACGACTTCCGTTGCCAGTGCGCATATACCGTCTCTAAAGACTCATTCTTTTTGAATCCGTAAACGTTAGAGTTATGTGATCAGCGGGGAGGAAAGATTCTTTACCCGTAAAGAAGACAGGAGGGCCTCCATGTAAACAATTGTGGTAGGTATAATAAGAAAGGAAATTTACTATAAAATTTAGATTTCTTATCAACCTACTCACAATTGTTTACTACAGGCTGAATAGACAAAAGGCTGGAGGGAATCGCATAACCAACCCCCACATAACCCTAGTGCACTGGAACCGTGAAGCAGAAGGAAGAGGTCCCGAGGCTTATCAACCATAATGTCGCAATCATTGGTAAAGGACAATGAAAAGAGACATATGAGCCTGTGTGACACACATACAGAAAAAAGGGCAGTAACAGCACAAGGCTGAAACTGACCTTCAAGAAGCCTAATGGCTATGGCAGACAACAGCCTGAGCAGAAGAAAGAGGACCCAAGGCAAAAAGGTCCTCCGACTGCTCCTGCAACTGGCATAAATAAAAGGTGGAGAAAGTAGAAGCATTTCTCCAGTAGGCTGCCTGCATAACATCCGACAACTTGACGGAGTTAGAATAAGCCCAAGAGGTAGACAGTGCCCGCACCTCGTGGGCAGAAATACGATTGGTAATACAATCGCCAGCTGCTAAACGACTATAAGCCGTACGAATAGCAAGACAAATCCATCGAGAAATGGATTGAGGAGAGATCTTCTGTCGACCCGGAATGAGAGACAGAAAAAAACGTTTTCTGCCCTTCCGTATGAAGCGTGTCCGATCAAGATAAATGCGAATAGCACGGACCGGACAGAGCAAAGGCCGAGTACCCTCAACAGAGGGAAGAGCCCTGATACAGATAGGAGGAGTAGTATCTGGGAACTGATTCTTAGCCAAAAAGGAGCAATCAGTGGTAAAAGTAACACTGTTGGGAGAACTCCTGAAAAAGGCCGGGTCAACCGAGAGGGCGTGAAGCTCACTAACCCGTCTGGCCGAAGCAAATGCCATCAGAAAAGCCGTCTTGTATGTGAGAAAATGCATATCCACCTGGGATAAAGGTTCGAACAGCGCCCCCCCCCCCCCCCCCCCCCCCCCCCCCCCCCCCCCAAGCAAAGCAGCACCCACGAAAGATTCCATCGTGGACTAAGCTGCAAAGTCCGAGGCCTTTTCAAAGAAAAGTGCCGAACAAGCTTGGAGAGGTAAGGATTAGTGCCGATACGACGCTTCCCCACATAAGAAAAAGTCTCTGAAAGCATAGACCTGTAACCCTTGATGGTAACAGGCTGGAGACCCCGAGAATCAAACAGATATACCAGAAACTCCGCAATCTGTGAAATCGAAGGATTGGCATAATCAACAGAGTGATCAGCACACCATCGACAGAAGACCTTCCATTTAGCTGCATAAGCTAAATCAGTGGAGTGCCTCCTTGAAGAAGAAATGCACTCCACTGCTCGTCTCGAAAAACCTCTACGGAGGAGACAGGACCTGACAAAAGATATGCGTGAAGGCACAATGAAGTCGGGTCGACGTGAAACCTCCTCGGGCGATCTTGACAAAGAAGGTCGCGACATAGCGGGAGACGTGCCGGAACCGCCGCCAACAGCGAGCGGAGCTGATTGATCCACACCCGCTGAGGCGACAGGGGAGCGATCAGAATGATTCGACAACTGCAGGTTCGAATTTTGGCGAGAACCTGAGGAAGAATCGGAACCGGCGGGAAGGCGTAGCCGACTAGACCGTTCCAATCGAGTGACAGAGCGTCCACGGCAAAAGCCAGAGGATCTGGACACGGGGACACGAAAGTGTCCACCTGATGGTTCCAACGAGTCGCAAAGAGATCGATGTGGGGACGTCCCCAGAGATCGCAAAGCGACTGGAACACTGCCCTGTGAAGCATCCACTCGGTGGAAATAACCCTGCCCTGTCGGGACAGGGAGTCGGCTAGGACGTTCAGACGACCGGGAATGTGACGAACAACCACTCCGGCGTGAACCTCCTGAGCGAGCAGTAAAAGATCCCGAGCTAACTCGTACATCGAAAGCGAGTGCGTGCCGCCCTGGTTCCGAATGTAAGCAACCACTGTCGAATTGTCGGATAGTAGAAGGACCTGGCGATTCGACAGGTGAGGGATCCACTGCCTGAAACTCAGAAGAAGAGCAAGAAGCTCCTTCTGGTTGATGTGTAGAGCTGCTTGATCCTGGTCCCACATCCCGTGTAGGGAAAGACCGAGAGGATCCAATGTCGCACCCCATCCGAGATCGCTGGCATCTGCCGTCAGAACGCGATCGGACGTGGGTAAGTCCAGCGGAACACCCTGCGTAATCCACTGAACATCTGTCCAGGGAAGAAAGTGAGGATACAGAGAGTCCGGAAACGGAAGCACCTGATCCAGAGAATCTACATTCGATCTCCAACGACTGAGCAGAAAGTGTTGGAGAGGTCTGACACGCAGCCGACCTAGAGGAATGAGATCCGTCACCGAACCGCAGAGACCGATCAGCCGGAGAAAACTCCGAGCGGTCGCGGACCTGGACTGGGACAGAGTCAGAGCAAAAGCTGAGAGAATCACAGCCTTGGCCTGGGGAACGGTCACCAAATTGAATTTGGTTTGGAAAGACATCCCCAGATGATAAAACGACTGAGAAGGGACCAGGTCCGACTTCTCCTCGTTGACTCTGAATCCTAGCGACGTGAGCAAGCTCAACAGAGTGGCGACATCCAATTCCAGTAAGGCAGCATTGGAATGCCTCTGGAGGATATCGTCCAGATATGCCGAAGTAGTCACCCTGGACTGTGTGCGATGGAACGCTATCACATGCGACATCAGTCTGGTGAACGCCCAAGGAGCCAGGTTGAGGCCGAAAGGCATGGCCTTGAACTGGTAAACTCGCCCCAGAAAAGCGAACCTGAGATACTTCCGTGACGCCCGATGCATCGGAACGTGGAAGTAAGCGTCTCGCAGGTCGATGCTGGCTGCGAAATCTCCCTGGTGAATTGATTGGCGGACCGACCTGAAAGTCTCCATGCTGAACTTGGGAGCAATGATAGACTTGTTCAGGATGCTCAGATCGATAACCGGTCGGAGTCGGCCGTCCTTCTTCAGCACCAAGAACAGGCGGGAATAGAAACCCACTGACTGAACGTTCTTGACGACCTCGATCGCCCCCTTTGCCAGGAGATTGGCAATCTCCGTGGACAAAAGTTCCCGACGTAAAACGTCTGAAGGAACTGTGGTTGGAAGAGGCACCCTTGTCAGAGTGGGGTGCCGTCGGAAGGATATGCGCAGCCCGGACCGAACAACATCTAACACCCATGGATCGGATGTGATGGTGGTCCAATGGTCTGCGAACTCTGCTATCCTTCCTCCAACCTGGGACGAGTCGAGGTGAGGACCTTCATTTCGAGCCCCGACGAGGCCCGCGAGAGGAGAAACCACCTCCTCTGCTAAATGAAGAATCCTGAGACTTCCCTCGATTCTGCCGACCCCTACCTTTACCCCGTGAGTAAGAAGTAGAGGCGGCGGCAGAAGGACCAGCCTTTTGCTTCACAGAGGAAGCAGAAGGGTACTTGTTAGGCTTGGAACGGCCCTTGCCT
The DNA here is from genome assembly GCA_031216915.1 of Pictodentalium vernedei. Lineage (NCBI taxonomy): Eukaryota > Metazoa > Mollusca > Scaphopoda > Dentaliida > Dentaliidae > Pictodentalium > Pictodentalium vernedei. The sequence continues at coordinate 154,522,086 of CM062294.1, forward strand.
CCCCGAGAAGGCTGATCAAGCTGACGAAACAGCAGCTGATCTTTGGAATGACGTAGGACGTCATCCTGGACCGTCGACACGGAACCATGGAAAAGTTGCGGACCTGCCAAAGAAGCAGATCGAAGAGTAGCACGCTGCTCCTCGGGAAGGGATCGTCCTGTGTCCAGCACAGCGTCCCTTCGAACTAATTCCAAATTGGCCGTGTTACAGGCATGCGTGTGAGTAAGGTGCATAAGCACCTTGGACAGCACATGCAAAGGAGCCTGTACCTCGTCAAACTTATCTGGAGGCAGATAAGCAGCCAAAGCTGAGACGACGTGATCTGAGAGAGAAAGCATGCCAAGCATCTCTCTAGATAAGCCCAACGTGGACTCCAGAGTCGTCATTGGAATGACGGCAGACTTGGGCTTGGAAAGCCCGAGGGAAGTGGAGTCCTGATCCAGAACCGTCAAAGTCTGGCAGACTGACGGATTGGCGGAATCGTAGGAACGATAACGCACAGGAGGCAAAAAGGTGTCAACCCTGGTGAAGAACGAAGTCTTCAAAGCCTTGGAATTCAGCTTGGCATCCAATGCTGAAAAAGCCTCAACCACCTGTACCGACTGGCATGGTCGAAGGCGCCCAGAAGCAGGTTGCTCCATAGGCTGTTGGCGCGCGACCGATGATCGCGGCCAGGCTGACACTGTCGGCTGGTTAGCAGGTTTGAGCTCAGGCAGAAACCCAAACACAAAGTCAAGAGCCGCCCCCAAGTCCGAAGACAGCTGGCCCTCGACCTCAAGCATGTCGGACTCCTCCCCAGAGTCGGAAGACACATAGCTCATCGTGGGCAAACCAGCCGACGCCTCCCATGGTGTCGGGACACCAGAGGAATCGGAAACCGGCCTGTTTCCAATCCCGGGAGGCGGCGCCTGGAAACCACCCATAGCCTCGCTGGAAGCAACAGGAAGGCTCTTTGAGAGAACCTGAGTGAGTAAGGAGAGGGCCTCCCTAAGCTCACTGCCTGTACTGACCGGTTCGACAGGGGAGCGAACCGGCAAAGTGGCTTCACCTCTGACCCTCTTAACCAGCGAAGGGTCATGATCCTCCAAAACACCCGACGCGGGACGACGGGCGGCAGCCGAAACATCTGAAGGCAGACGTGTATAGGGGTACGATGCACCCCGAGGATCAATATTGCGAGAACTCATGAGAGTCACTGCGGACCTCTGCGGGGCAGAAGGTCCAGGCTGCACAAAAGGCGTTGGTCCCCCAAAACTGGTCGTGTGACCAGAGTGAGTGGACGGAAACGCCACGGAGTTCATAGTGTTGCCACTACGAACATCCGAATCCAAAGACACAACTGTGGTACTCGACGCCGACGAGACCACAGCGATGGGCTCGGCTGGCAGCCCCTTCCGACTTCGCTGAGTTGAAGTCAGGGAAGGCTGGGGCCGATATCCCACGTCTACAGTATCGGACAGTTCTGCAGTCCCCTGCAGCGAAAAGCCGAGGCCGGCTGAAACAGACAACGAAGCAGACGGACCAGCAGCAGTAGTAGATACGTCGAGAGTCGTTGAGGCTGGTGAAATAGTGGAGAGAGCACACCGGCTCAGCTCCGAAGGAGGAGTCACAACCCTAGTGACAGCCTCAGATGTCGACTGGAGGGGGACCGTAGTCCCGGAACCAGGCATCTCTACACCAGAACACTCAACGGCTCCCGCAGTATCCACCACAGGAAAAGACTGCACATCCCCCACGGAGGAGGAATAACTCTCACCAGACAAAGTCGGCTCGGGAGGCCCCGAACGACCACGTTCTCCTTTCCCGCGGGAGCGGGAGGCACGGCCACGAGAACGAACGACACGATTTACTGACGCCCAAAAGGTGGAAGACCATGTTCCACAGACACCACACGGCCGCTCGGCCGAACACCCATTACAGGAGGAACATGACGAATGTACATCGTCCACATGCTTAGGCAGCAGACACTGCCCACAAGGAATTGTCCTAGGCATGAAAGAGGTGAGAGGAGCAGAGAAGGTGAGATCAGAAAACAGAACACCCCCAAAGAGAGAAAGGTGACAGAAACAAAGACCCCAGACGGTCGACCGGGAACCACCCAACAGGAAGACTACTCTCAACAGAAAGAAGAAACACTGTAGGAGTGGTACCCCGCTGACACCTAACTCTAACACAATTAGAAAAATTTGCAAAAAAAGCATGAACAATAATTGTGAAAATCCAAGTCCGAACCGCGTGGCCCGCGAAAATCGCGCGCGACCCGAGAGAGAGCAAATAAATATACATTATGGACATATAATAGAAAAAAGAGAATATAAAACACTGTTCCTGAGAATACAAAGGATACACTGTGGTATAATGAATCAGGAATCATCAAACATCGAGCTGGTGGAACATTGATAAGCGTGCAAAAACATCTCGACACGAAGCGGATTTTAAAAAGAATGAGTCTTTAGAGACGGTATATGCGCACTGGCAACGGAAGTCGTGGAGTTGTACTTGGGAGAGAGCGTCCCGTACTGGGTCTGCGCCGGTTGCACTCGACCCAGTTTTGGCTTATTTTTATTGGTGCTTTTGCACCATCTTTCTTTCCCAACTTGCTTGGGAAAGACAAAAATAGAGAGTATTTTATCCGAGTTAGGGACTTCCACTGTAGTGCAAGCCTGTAGTAAACAATTGTGAGTAGGTTGATAAGAAATTGGCTATTTTTATGAGGCAAACTGCAAAATTATTGTCTTTGTTTTACAGCAAGGTAATTGTGAAGGCCATAAGCAGCTGCCAAGGAAGTCTAGTGATGATCGGAATGCATGGGAGATGTAGAACAAAGACATAATGCCACATGTGGGGAAGTGATTTGCATGTATTTTTCTTTGTTTTTACTGCAGGGACGACTCAATTGAAAGCCTTTCCCATAAACAATCTTCATTTCCAATTTCATTGAAATATTATTACCCAAAACTTATTGAACAAAGACATAATGCCACATGTTGGGAGTGATTTGCATATATTTTCTTTGTTTTTACTACAGTGACATGACTCATTTTGAAAACCTTTCCCATAAAACAATCTTCATTCCAAATTTCATTGAAATCTGATATCCCAAGCCTGAAATATGAGGCGAACAGACAAAAAATTGGCTATTTTACGAGGAAAAAGGCAAATTTTCAAAGTTAACAGGGGAGATAAGTAAAAAAAAAATAGTGAAAAGTAAAATATATTATTGGAGACTCATTTGAAAACCTTTCCCATAAACAATCTTCAGTCCAAATTTTATTGAGATCCAATAAGCCAAACCATACATACAAGGCGAACAGACAAAAAATAGCCTATTTTTGTGTGTTCAATGGGCCATAGCTCACAGAAAAAATATTCCAACAGCAAAACGGCTGATGCTACGCAAAGACAGCATGATAGTGAACATCTGTATGCAATTTCATCCAAATCTGAGCAGTAATCTTGAAGTTATAATGCGAACAGACATCCGAGTGCGGACAGAGACACGTATGGATGGATGCACAGATGGACACATGGACAGGAACAATCCAGTATATTTAAAAAAAAAAAAGTGGGGTATAAAAATGAATTGGATATCACATATGTACCCAAAGTTATCGCCTGGAATCCAAAGTAAACAGATGGATGGATGGATAGATGGATGGACAGACAATGCTATACTGTAATTCATCCCATTTTTCAAACGGGCACATAAAAACTGTGACTCTAAAAATCCTGGTTTTCAGGAATTAACTGCAATTGTTTAGTACCTTCACTCCTTTAACTTGATCTGGCTGAGTGATCTCAGAGAAAACTTCCTGTCGTAGGTGGCTGAATGAAACTATTGCATCATGGTTTATTCTCTTGGCTTTGGCAAGTATTTGTTTAAAGTTCAAGTTCTGTTTTAGTGCCTCATAAGGACAAGGCTCTTCATTACTTGGTCTATGGATAAAAAAAACAACCCAATATATACTTATGTAAATAAAAACACAATCCAATCCACTTTAAGAGGCTTTGACAATATTCCAAAACATTCATTACGTTCTATCCACTATCTTGCCCCTTTACAGGGTTTCATCCGTGGATATTGAGAATGGGCACTTTTTGGGGAGGATATCCACAAGGGTCACCAGGACCTGTAAATTATGAGTAATTTATGTCATAACTGCAGGACCTCAAATGATCAGTGGTACAGGATAATTTGTCAGGTTCCACAGATCTATTGAGATCCCCCTCTAACTGAATTTCTTAAAGCAGCCGCGGTAAGGCACCATATATTAACTCTTTGCATGCTGCTGGAAGATATTCCTGCCCAGGACAAGATTTCTCTTGCCACTGAAATAAGTATAATTTGGGTATATTTAGTCCAATTTTCTCCCTGTTAATTGAATGGATTTTATCGCCAATGATTTTTTGAGTTAAAGTTAGATTTTTATTTATTTATAGCAGCCATAACTAGATTTGATGAAAAATGTCTTGAAAATACTCAGTGGGTTAAAAGTTAAACCTGGTGAAAACATATTCTGAGTCAGCCCCAAGGCAACTATGTATAAATGTTAGGCTAAAAGAAAGTATTTGGTTGTCAGGCGGCACCTCCCTCAAATTGAACCCCCTTGTTGAACATATTTATTGGCATGCAGTGTCTCGCATATTCTGGTCTTGGTAAAATTATTCAATTGGTCATCTAAACATAAATCCTCCCGGAAGTTCTTTATCAGAGAGAATACAGGTTAAAATGGGTATCACATTATTAGAATTAACTATCAGAAGAGCACATTGGCTATGTAACCTAATTATGCTGTATTAGTTTGGGATAAAGAGTTTTCTGTCAGAAACTGGGCCCAGTTTTGGCTTACTTTTTCATATGGACTTTGCACTACTTTTTCTTTCCCAAATTGCTTGGGAAAGAACAAAAAATAGAGAGTCTACTTCCAAGTTAGTCATTTCCACTGCAGTGCAAGAAGGTTGTAAACAACTGTGAGTAGGCTGATAAGAAATAAAGGGTTGTTTAGAAATAGAATTTTACTGAAAACAATAGTTTAAAACTCATTAAATGATGTCAGTGGAAGCGAGTTACAGTCAACAATTTTATTTTTTTTTATTGATGTTCAAGGTTACTTTTGGCATCTATGGTTATATCATGACCACAACATGGGTATGAAGTGAACTTTAGTCAATCATTTAGAACTTTGCTGGCCACTTTAGTGGACTTCCGCCACAGACATTGGTTACCAATCCTAGCTTACCAGTAAAACAGAACTTGTTGAATCAATTCCCAGCGTTCCAATGGGGGCACTGTCATATTATAATTTCGTACAATACTACAACTGCATACACAATGCTATACTAGTGGAATGCCATTGAATCATCATCCATTACTGTTTTTAACCCTTTACCCAACGTAACGGCCAAAACCGGCCAGCACTATTCTAAAAAATCGCCAATTAATTTTCATTATTTTTTCATTTTTTGTCTCAAAAACATAGGTTATGACACCTCATTGGAACGAGCTCGTTCCAATGAGGGGTCATAACCTATGTTTTTGAGACAAAAAATGAAAAAAATTAGTTATTCAGGAATTTTTTTTACAAGTGTCATCTGCTTTTCATGTTAGGTAAAGGGTTAACCCTTTAGCCAATGCACACAATATCAAAATTCGTTGTTTTTCCTTTTTTCAAATTTTTCAAAATATTCCAACAAAACCAAAGCATGTGGCCCAATGAGGAGTCACATGATATGGTTTTGTTACAATAGTTGAAATTTTTTTTTTTCAACTGCTCAGCTAATAAATTACGTGAGCATATGCAAAAGATTCATAAATTGAAGAGTTAAAGTTACAGAGCTTCTAACTTAACTGAATAACACTGTTAACTGAACACAACTAATAAACACAAAACCATTCACGACAGCTTCAATACAAATTTGACAAGAGCAAACTCCTGTTAACTGAACACAAAATCTTGTAATAATTTGAGAAATTCCCCTAATAACCACTGAATTCCCATTGTTTAACCCTCTGCACTCTGATGTCAAAATATCAAAATTTCGAGCAGCCAATATTTCCCATAATGTAACTAGGAATTTAACCAATTCAATCTTGTTTGACAGAGCTCATTGAGCTCTGTCAAACCAGATTGAATTGGTTAAATTCCTAGTTGCATTATGGGAAATAATTACATGTTGAAACTTTAATATTTTGACACCAGAGTGCTGAGGGTTAAAGACCTCTTTGGCCTCAGTACATCCAATACAGACATTTGATCTATTAGGTCCACACAAAATAGATCTTCTGTTTCTCAGGCCATTTTTTGTAAAATTGCATCTGGACGGGCAGTTTTTATTTTATTTTTTATTTTTAGTCTTTTCCCTCTGGAAAAGACTATTGTTTTTCTATGGATTATTATTATTTTTTTTTTTTTTTTTGGGGGGGGGGGGGTTTGGGGGGGGGGGTTGTTTTTTTTCCACACATTTTGTCCGTACGATTCAGAAGCCATTTTCGAACCGATTTTCACGAAATTTTGCACACACATAGAGGGGCACAAAATCTAAAAATGCACCAAAGCGGAATTTTCGATTTAACCCTTATTTCGTCAGAATTGGCAAAAAATTGCCAAAATTGGGGTTTATCGGCACTTTCTCGAAACATGTCTTGTAGATTTTTTTTATACATTCGTCATTGCTAGACCTGTCTATGACACACCCTTTGGTACACATGACATATCAGGCGATGCATATGGTAACCCTCCACAGGCTGCCAAACATCGAAATTTTGATGAAATAGGCCGGTTTCAGGCCCCCACTGCACCCAAACAATACACGAGAGATAAACATGACTTCCTTTATTGGGAGTGGAATTCACCGGGGATCATTTTTGTCAGTAATAAGGGTGTTCAGAAAACCAAGCATTAACCCATTTTGAATTGGTTAAACAGCAATACCCCCATAATGCTCAAAAGTTCGTGTTTTCCGTGGATTTCTCTAAACGAGTCTTGTAGATTTTCAAGAAAAATTGGTCACTCTCAGGTCTTGGTGTGACATTACAAGTTGCATGGATAAAATATTCCGGTCAGCATTAGTTAACCCTCCCCGAACTGCTAAAAAAAATTGTGATAAAATGGGCTGTTTTTAGACGCCAACAGCACCCAAACGGTATACCAGAGAGAAAGGGGCCTTCATTTATCGGACGCAAAATTGATCGGAAAATATTTTTGAAAGTGGTAAGGGTATTCAAAATTTGACGTCTTAACCCATTTTGGGCTGGTTAAATAGAGATACCCATTAAAATCTTAAAATACCCGTTTTCTGTGGATTTCTGTATCAACATTTTGTAGGTTTTCGGCTATTTGCAGGTCTTGGTGTGACATTACAAGATGCATGAACAAAATATTCCGGTCAGCATTAGTTAACCCTCCCCGGGCTGTTGAAGGTCAAAATTGTGATAAAATGGGCTGTTTTTGGACACCAACAGCACCCAAAGGGTACACCACGAAGAAAAGTGCCTCCTTTTATCGAGCGCACAATTTATACGGAAACATTTTTGTAAGCAGTAAGGGTATTCAAAAGTCGACGTCTTAACCCATTTTGGACAGGCTAAAGCGAGATATCCCTTGAAAGCTTTAAATTCCCATTTTCTGTGAATTTCCCTGACGGTAACTTGTAGGGTTTCAAGACAAATTGACTTTTCGTAGGTCTTTATGTGACATTACAAGCTGCATGGACAAAATACTCCAGTGAGCGTTTATTAACTATCTACAAGCTGCCAAGCATCGTAATTTTGTTAACATGGGGCGGTTTTCAGACACGCACAGCACCCAATGTATACATGAGAGATAAACATAATCTCCTTTGTTGGAAGTGGAATTCACAGAGGACCATTTTTGTAAGTAATAAGGGTATTAAAAAAACCAAGCGTTAACCCCTGTTGGGGAGGTTAACATGGATACCCATCGATAGCTTAAAAAATCGTTTTCCCTGGATTTCTTTACAAACATTTTGTGGGGTTTCCAAGAGAAAATGGCCGTTGATAGGTCTTGGTGTCATATGACCAGTTGCATGGATAAATTATTCTGGTAGGCATTTGTTAACCCTCCATGGGCTGCTAAATGTAAAAAAAAAATGAAGAAATAGTCTGTTTTTGGACACCAACAAATGGAAATGCCACAGAGAAACGTAACTTCTTTTACCGGACGCAAAACTGATAGGGAAACATTGATCTTGATATTAACCCATTCTACCATTAATGATGGCTTTTACCTAAACATTTTTTTTTATCAAACCCAAACCGAGTCATTTGAGACTACTTTACTCACCTTTCTCATCAATGAGGGAACTTCAGTGAGACAGTTAAAAACAATTCATTAGACACTGTGGGGTCATGAAAAATCATGGAATCTAATCGGGAAAAGCTATGATTCTCCAGAATCATAAAGTCTAGTTGTAATTATTTCTTTGCCATCAAAAGTTCATGTTCTTGGTTCGTTTTATATTTTAAGCCTCATAATCTGGAGAATAGCATGGGTGATGGTGTATTTTGTCCCTTGAGTGCAAGAAGGCTTTGCAATGCTAAAAGCATTGCAAAGCCTTGTTGCACTCATGGGCCAAATTCATCAATTTTGTTAACTTGGGTAAAATATCTGACATAAACCATTTAATTTTCATGTTTTTAAGTTTGCATTGGTTATAAAAAGAGAGCATGCAGCAGCCAAAAGGACCATGCAGGAAGGTTTGAGAAATAGACTTTTTTTAGGCCTTATATCTTGTTTGACAGCGCTCTTTGAGCCCTGTCAAACAACATACAAATGCACTGCCAGGTATGGACTATGTCCCCCAAAAGAAGGTTTTTACACTGGGCATATTGAAGACTAAAACAACAAATTTTCAAAGTTGATAAAAATGGAATAGAGGCTCTCAGGAGCCTGTAATGGCTCACCTGACAGAAGTACATATCCCTCAGTTATTCTAATCAAAATCAAAAAATGCCGCTCAGGATCACCGATCCAATGTCGAGTTGTGACAACAGTTCCTCGCACCATGGCCAACACACCTATGAAGTTTCATGACTCTAGGTTGAACCACTATCAAGTTCTCATCCGGAAACCAATTGTTGCAATATACTATGTTCAAGGTCACTGTGACCTTGACCTTTGACCTGGGGAGTCCAACATCAATAGGGTTCTTCCTCGCACCAAGGCCAACACGCCTGTAAAGTTTCATGACTCTAGGTTGAACCACTATCAAGTTATCATCCGGAAACCAATTGTTGCGATATACTATGTTCAAGGTCACTGTGACCTTGACCTTTGACCTGGTGAGTCCAAGATCAATAGGGTTCTTCCTCGCACCAAGGCCAACACACCTATGAAGTTTCATGAATGTAGGTTGAACTACTATCAAGTTATCATCCGGAAAGGCATTGTTGCGATTTACTATGTTCAAGGTCATGTTGACCTTGACCTTTGACGTAGCGAGTCCAAAATCAATAGGGTTCTTCCCCTCACCAAGGCCAATCTACCTATGAAGTTTCATGAATGTGAGTTGAACCATTATCAAGTTATCATCCGGAAACCAATTGTTTAAGATTTACTACGTTCAAGGTCACTGTGACCTTGACCTTCGACGTAGCATGTCCAAAATCAATAGGGTTCTTCCTCCCACCAAGACCAACCTACATATGAAGTTTAATGAATGTCAGTTGAACCACTATCAAGTTATCATCCGGAAACCAATTGTTTACGCCCGCCCGCCCGTCCGCCCGCCATTCACCAAACTATAAGTCGAGTTTGACTTCGTCACAACTCGACTAAAAATACAGTTGGCAACCATGCTACTTCATCTGTGCAAAACAGAATGATGATTGTTTTCAGAGGACTTTCCATACATTATTTTTGCCAAGTGTGGTTCACACCAGCCAAGCAGTTCCAGATAAGATAAAAATGTGATTCATAGAGTTTCCATGGTAACTATGAGCTGCAATTGCAGACATGTTTGCGACACGATCAACATTAAGTGAGGATCATTGGTAGAAGGTGTCCCAGTCAGCCATCATGTGAAGTTTCAAAACATTTGGCCTTGTAGTTTCAGAGAACATTCTTCAAAATCGACCAATCGGAATCAAAGAATACCTCTGGCACCAACGTTTTTCATCCAACAGGAACAAAATGAGAAATAGTTGTAGAGAACCTCTCATAGGCCAAGTTTGGGTCACATTGGCTCAGTAGTTACAGAGAAGAAGATAAAAATATGATTCCCCATAGGTTTTCTATAGTAACTATAAATGGCAATTGCATCCATGTTTGCAACCTAATCAAAATTACTTGAGGACCATTAGTAGAGGGTGTCCCAGTCATCAGTGATTTGAAGTTTCAAAACATTTGGCCTTGTGGTGTAAGGGAAGATTTTTCAAAATCCACCAATCAGAATCAAAGAATGCCTCTGGTGGCCATATTTTCCATCTGACAGGAACAAAATGAGGATCGTTTGTAGAGGACCCTCCATAGACCATTCTTGCAAAGTGTGGTTCACATTGGCTCAGTAGTTCCAGAGAAGATGAAAATGTGATTTTCCATAGGGTTTCTTTGGTAATTATAAGCCCCAATTGCAGCCATGTTTGCACCCGATCAACATTAAAAGAGGATCCTTGGTAGAGGGTGTCCCAGTCATCAATCATGTGAAGTTTCAAAAACATTTGGCCTTGTAGTTTCAGAGAAGATTTTTGAAAATCCACCAACCAGAATCAAAAAAAGCCTCTGGCGGCCATGTTTTTCATCTGACAGGAACAAGATGGGGCTCTTTCGTACAGGACCTCCCACAGACCATTCCTGCCAAGTTTGGTTCACATCAGCTCAGCAGTGCCAGAGAAGAAGATGAAAATGTGAAAAGTTTATGGACGACGACGGACACCAAGTGATGGCAATAGCTTACATGGCGTTTTGGGCCAGGTGAGCTAAAAAGGGCCGTAACTCATCCAAAATAGGTTGAAATGAACCCAAATGGAAACTTGAACTGCATATTTATGAGACAAACCTATGTACAAAATTTGATGTTGATTCAATAACTCCAAGTAAAGTTATCAGCCGGTCATCCAATTTTCAAAGTAAAAAAAATGGAAAAAGTGCCATAAATCAGCTAAAATTGGCAGGATCGAACCCAAATTCAAACTTTACCTGCATCTTCTTGAGGCAAACCTATGCAAAAAATTTGGTGTTGATTCAATATCTCAAACTGAAGTTATCATCGGGACACCAAATTTTCAAAGTGAAAAAATAGAAAAAGGACCATAACTCAGCCAAAATTGGTTGGACTGAACACAAATTCGAACTTGACCTGCGTATTCTTGAGACAATCCTATGTACAAAATTCAATAACTCAAACTGAAGTTATCATCTGGACACCAAATTTCCAAAGTTGTGAAATAGGGCAGAAAAGCATTAAAAAAAAGGGACATAACTCCATCAAAAATTATCGGATATAGCCGATATTCGGAATTCACCTAATCAATGGGGTAAGGGATAAATAACCCAAATTTGGTTTTGATTCGGTGACCCAAACTTTATTTACAACTCCGAATGGATGCACGGATGGATGCACACACGCTGCAGATTACAATAGTCCTCTGATAAAATGTTTTGTAGGGGGAAAAAAATAAATGCTCCATTTACATCTAGAATACAGACAGTGAAGCAGTGCATATGTTTGTGGTACACAAGCTCCTTTTTACTGGTAAAATAGGACCCACTTACCAATGCATGGGCTGGTAGTCCTCTAAAATGGGCAACATGGGTATGAATGACTGGCTGGACTAGATTTTATATGGATGTTGCAGTCACGATTAGCCACTGAGCAGAAAAATTTTACCTTAATAAACAAACCTTTGGAATACAGGAAAGTGACTACCTCCCTGTTAATTGGATACTCCTGTTAATTGAATAATTTTCAATGAAAAAGTGGTCTTTCAATTAACCCTTTACCCAACTTAACAGTCAAAACCGGCAAGTGCTATTCACAAAAGTCGCCAATTAATTTTCATTTTTTGTCTCAAAAACATAGGTTAGGACCCCTCTTTGGAACGAGCTCATCAAGCTCATTCCAATGAGGGGTTACAATCTATGTTTTTGATACAAAAAATTTAAAAAATTAGTTATTCAAAAATTTTGTTTGCAAGTGTCATCTGCTTTTCATGTCAGGTAAAGGGTTAACAGGGTTCCACTGCATGAATTTGATTGCTGAAAAAATGATCAGATCATGGAATATAAAACACGAGAAAGTGCTAACACTGTACCTGATTACATAACATCTTTTTTCACCCAACTTCTTTGCAAATCTCTTAGCGGAGTTCCAAGCTTGCAAATCATTTCCAAACCATAAGATAATTTTCTTGAACTGCTCTAACTGCGGTAAAACCTAAATGAAGAAAACAATATAATTTTTCCATAAAAAACTTCTTGACGTACAACTGAAAGTTACACTTCATTCGAATGAAATAGAATTCATAAAAATCTGAGCTAGTTTCTTAAAATGATTTAATTAAAACATATCTATTTCTAAGCAGTGTCCACGCTGGCATGTGCTAAATGCACATTTTTACAAAATCTGACACAAAAATGTGAGCATTTGGCACAAGCATTTGGCACCTAATTTCAAAATCACAAACCTGGTATATTCTTGATTTTCGACCACCTAGATGATAAGTTCTAACTCTGGGTTTCCATCAAAGAGATTAATCTACGGATTTGTACCTAATTATGTACACTGTATTGTATGTTTGTATACACAATGACCAGTCAATCTCCAGTTGTCCTTACCAGTGATCTCGGATTAAGAAGTTGTGTTTTGTGTAAACGCATGCTTTGTTTCTTCACCAGCAAACAATAGACCAGATTATCAATTGTCTTTAATTGTTGGTGGTACTTTCCCTATTGACCAAAATCAAAGATTAACACAGTAATAAAATGACAAAAGTTTCAATCCACACATCAATCAGTTACTGTATAAGTCAGCGATGTGCAAGTTCCTATATAAAAATAGGCCGATTAAATCGTCAGATGTGTACCCATCTGCGCAACTAGTAGAATGGACAAATTCTCAATTTAAAGGATAAAGGGTTAATATCTCAGGATCAAATTACACCAAAAACTATACACTTTGACACATCAGTAATCTAAACATATATATAAAGTAACATGACAAACGGATTGATATTTTTTGAGTAATCGCATGCCAAAGAAATGGATTGGAGGACTTCTCAATTTGATGGATAAAGGGTTAATATCTCAGGATCGTGTCATCAGATTTACACCAAAAACTAAACAGCTCGGCACATCAGTTACCTGAACACAAAACCAAAGTAACATGACAATCTAAGCAAAATTTTTCAAGTTATCGAATGCCAAAGAAATGGATACAGATGTCAGAGGAACGGATGGACAGACAGACAAACACAGACAGTAAGATGGATGGATGGATGGACAGACAAAGAATGGACAAACCGGACAGACAGATGGATGGATGGACAAAGGATGGACGAATGATGGAGGGCCACCCCAGATGCCGACATTATGTACACTATACATGGTATGGGTACATATAGAAATGGATTGGAGGAGTGTCTAATTGGTTGGATAAAGGGTTAATATCTCCGGAGCAAATTATTAGATTTACATAAAAAACTATACAGCGCGGCACATCAGTAACCTGAAGAGATATATAAAGTAACATGACAATTGGATTGATATTTTTTGAGTTATCTCATGCCAAAGGGATTGAAGAATTCTCAATTTGAAGGATAAAGGGTTAATATCTCAGGAACAAATTATCAGATTTACACCAAAAACTATTCAGCTCAGCACATCAGTAACCTGAACACAAATATAAAGTAACATGACAATCCAAGCAATTTTTCTCAAGTTCCCGAATGCCAAAGAAATGGATACGGATGCCGGGCAGACAGATGAACTGACAAACGATGGAGGGCCACACCAGATGCCGACATGATGTGTACCATACATGGTATGGGTACACATAAAAACTATACAGCTCGGCAAATCAGTAACCTGAACATCTATATTAAGAAACAAGACAATCAGATTGATATTCTGTGAGTTATCGCATGTCAAAGAAATAGATTGGAAAAATGCACAATTTGATGGGTAAAGGGTTAAAATCACAGGATCAAACTACCAGATTTACATCAAAATCTATGCAGCTCGGCACATCGGAAACCTGACCACACATATGAAGTAACAAGGCAACCTAATCAATATTTTTTAGGTTATCGCATACCAAAGAAATGGATGGACGAACGACGGAGGGCCACGCCGGCATTATGTGTACCATACATGGTATGGGTACACATAAAAACGCATTTTATGTTGTATTTGATTTTATGTAATTTTATGCTTATGATCATTCCTGAACAAGTCTGAAAATAAGCAGACTGTCATCATCAAAAGGAGGTCCCCAGAGGGTGAATTTGGTGATGCATCACAAAATTTCCCCTCAGTGAACCTCACTCTGAATCAAGGTCTCAAGCCAAAACAGAAAGATGTACCTAGAGGATAAATTGGCCCAGATGGGGATAGCATCAGCAAATTCACCCTCTGGGGACCTAATTTTGCAAATGACAGGTTGCTTATATTCAGGCTTGTTCCTGAATAAAATATGAAAAATGGTTTTGACAGTGCTTTCATATAAAATACCCATAGCACAAAAAAATCTCATTTGGCATAAAAAAAAAAATCTCATTTGGCACCAAAAATATTCTGATTTGGCACTTTAACAAGAGGCCCCAGGGGGCCTGGGGGCGCTCACCTGATGTGGTAGCCTAAACATCAACCCAGAGAATTGATTTCAACAAGTTGCATCTGCTCCTCCTAAGAAAAACCTCCTACCAAATATCCAAAGATTCTGACCAGTGGATCTAAAAAAAAGATTTTTAAAGAATATTCCTCATATTGAACTAAGTTATAATTCGGGCTCTCACAGAGAGCCCATATATGAACCCAGGGACTTGGCTTTAACAAACTTGAATCTCACCCCCTAAGGATGCTGCACGCCAAATATCAAAACATTCTGACTGCTGGATCTGAAGAAGAAGATTTTTAAAGAAAATTCCTCATTTTGAACCAAGTTACAATTCAAGCTCCCACAATGAGCCCAAATATGGACCTAGGGACATGGCTTGAATAAACTTGAATCTTACCCCCTAAGGATGCTGCATAAAAAATATCAAAAGCATTCATCTGTTGGATCTGAAGAATATTTTAAAAGAAAATTCCTCATTTCGAACTAAGTTACAATTCAAGCTCCCACAGTGAGCCCAAATATGGACCTAGGGACATGGCTTGAACAAATTTGAATCTCACCTCCCTAAGGATGCTGCATACCAAATATGAAAACATTCTGACTGCTGGATCTGAAGAAGAAGATTTTTAAAGAAAATTCCTCATTTTGAACTAAGTTATCTTTCAGGCTCCCCAAGTGAGCTCAAATATGGACCTAGGGACATGGCTTGAACAACCTTGAATCTCCCCCCCCCCCCCCCCCCCTCCAAGGATGCTGCATACCAAATATCAAAACATTCCAACTGGATCTGAAGAAGATTTTTAAAGAAAATTCCTCATTTTGAACTAAGTTATATTTCAGGCTCCCACAGTGAGCCCAAATATGAACCCAGCGACTTGGCTTGAACAAAATTGAACCTCACCCCCTAGCATGGTGCACACCCAATATCAAAAGATTCTGCCTGCTGGATCTTGAGAAGAAGATTTTCAAAGAAATTTGACTGAAATGCACTAAGTTCAAATATGAACCCAGGGGAGCCGATTTGAACAAACTTGAATCAGATCCACCCCACAATGTTGCATACCAAATATCAAAAGATTCTGCTGGATCTGGAGAAGAAGATGTTTAAAAAAATTTGCCTGAAATGCATTGAGTTCCAATTCGAGCTTCTATAGTGAGCCCAAATATGAACCCAGGGGCCGATTTGAACAAACTTGAATACTTGAATCAGATCCACCCCACAATGTTGCATACCAAATATCAAAAGATTCTGCCTGCTGGATCTGGAGAAGAAGATTTTTTAAGAAATTTGCCTCAAATGCACTAAGTTTGAATTCAGGCTTCTATAGTGAGCCCAAATATGAATCCAGGGGGCCGATTTGAACAAACTTGAATCAGATCCACCCCACAATGCTGCATACCAAATATCAAAAGATTCTGCCTGCTCGATCTGGAGAAGAAAGTTTTTAAAGAAATTTGCCTGAAATGCACTAAGTTCGAAATCAGGCTCCTATACTGAGCCCAAATATGAACCTAGGGGGGCCAATTTGAACAAACTTGATTCAGATCCACCCTACAATGTTGCATACCAAATATCAAAAGATTCTGCCTGCTGGATCTGGAGAAGATTTTTTAATGTTTTTCCCCATTGCCTACAGTGTTAAAAAGTGCTGACTAAGCACTTTTTCAGAGTCCCGAAACTGTACCCTATGATAAAACCGATGGCAATTTTTTTTGACCAATCCTTTCTGTTGATCCCAAGGAAGCTTCATACCAAATAAAAATTCTCACTGCCGTGCAGTTTTGGAGATATGGGCGTTTTAATTTTTTTCTATTTTTAGCTCCTGTGGTTCCCATGGGGCTATGGGGAAAAAAAATTCTGCATAAATTAGGTACTTATGACCAAATAAGCACTCACGTAAAATTTGGTTCAAATCGGCCTTGCGGTTTGGAAAATAGAAATTTGAGGCGGGGCCAAAATTTTTGCCCCTCCTTTAACATTGTCAAATATAGCCCCTCGAACTTCTCTTGAAGAAACTTGAGTCTACACCTCAAAAGGAAGCTGCATACCAAATATCAAGTCTCTGCTATTGCTGGTTCTTGAGAAGAAGATTTTTTAAGAATTGGAGCATTTTTGCCCCATCCTTCTGCTCAATATGAGCCAAAACCTAATTTGACAAAAAATCAAAATGCCCTTATATAACCCCAACTCACATCAAATTTCATTAATATGCGGCCAGTGGTTTGGGAGAAAAAGGCCCAAACACCACCTTCACGACGGACGATGGACGAAAAGTGATCAGAATAGCTCACCCTGACTTTCAGTCAGGTGAGCTAATAATATTGAGCCAGCGTGAACACTGTTTCTAAGTAAGGCCAAAAAAAAAAAAATACATTTAGTTTTCAAGCAATTAATAATTTTTCAAATCTATGAGAGAGGGAGGCTTTTATTTTTATTTTTTGTGTTTGATGACTGGTATGGAGATAAATTATTTTGGTCAGAAAAATTTCTTCACATGTTCTTGCCTTGTTAAAAGTTATGGGACACTCTTCCATATTTATAACAAGGAAAATCCATACAGACTAAATTTTTTCATTTCACATATTTTATGAAACACATCGACAGAATATGATGGCTTTAAGCTGCAGTACTCGCACTTCAGAAAGAATACCCAAATTTGGACTTCAAGCACTTAACCAGTTTATATAAATAAAGATATATGAAACATATTTGTGTTCCGTTATATTTATGCACCTTTTTTTGAAAAATAAATAAGGATACACAAACTAAATTGATTCTAAAGCAATTTTTTTTTCAAATCAGTGAGGGAGAGAGGGTTTCATTTTTTATTTTTATTCTGCACAAAGTGAGCAAACATGGCGAGGATTTCGGATGTCTTTTTACACACAGAAATATAGAAAGCACATATTTATACAAATAAATTCATTTTTACTTTGAAAAATAAAACATTCCTCTAAAAACAAACTGTAGGTACTGCAATTCAAAGGCTTCATATTTTTTCGATGGTCTTTATATTATTTTTAAGTAGAAGTATTAAATCTATGGGGATTTGCCTCCTTACAATTTATGGGAGAGTGCCTGTAGGCACTCTCCCATAAATTGTAACAAGGCAAACATATTGGAGACGCAACTAAATAAATATGCATCAATCAGAAAATGTAAAAAGTTTCAGGTCTCCTGAGTTTGTACTAATATTGTAAGACACTGAAAGGCAATAAAAATGTCCAATGAAGGGCTCAAATTCAATGAGGAATTGCCTGAGAATCAAAACACTTTTTTTTTTTAGTGTAATATTTGAGATATTTTGTTCAGGGTTTTAACGACACTTTTGACGGCCAGTCATGTCATTAGCTAAAAAATAGTTATGAAAATAGTTCAATTTCCATTATGAATACAGAAAAACAGAACTATATACTGGGTAATATAATATTTGATGTTACAAAAAAATAATTTCACTGAAAAATATGAGTTACCATGTCACTTCTGGTTGAAGGCAGTCCGCTGCCGAGATGAATTTTCAAACTGGAAGTGACAAACAAATTTCCTTATTAAATGTAAAGAGCAAAATTTGTTTATTTATTGGTGTTTAAGGTCACATATTTCTGCACAATGGATAATCATAACCGCAACAATGGATATAAAGTTAAGTATACATGTTGCCCTTTTTAGAGAACTTCCACCTTCGGCATTGGTGACTGGGTCCTATTTTACCAGTAAAACCACAGTAAAGAAGCACTGTTTCACGTCTGGCTTCCCATAGGGATAAACGGCAAAATATAAAATTGTTAGGCCTAAAAAAGTAAAAAATCTGTTTCTCAGGCCCTCCTTTCTCAGAACCCAGGGACTTGGCTTCAACAAACTTGAATCTCACCCCACTAAGGATACTGCATAACGAATATCAAAATATTCCAACTGATGGATCTGAAGAAGAAGATTTTTAAAGAAAATTCCTCATTTTAAACTAAGTTACAATTTGAGCTCCCACAGCGAGCCCAAATATGAACCTAGAAACTTGGCTTGAACAAACTTGAATCTCACCCCACTAAGGATGCTGCATGCCAAATACAAAACATTCCGACTGCCGAATCAGAAGAAGAAGATTTTTAAAGAAAAATTCCTCATATTGAACAAAGTTATAATTCGGGCTCCCACAGGTACCCCAAATATGAACCCAGGGACTTGGATTTAACAAACTTGAATCTTGTATCCCCCCCCCCCCCCCCCCCCAAAGGATGCTGCACACCAAATATCAAAACATTCCAACTGCTGGATCTGAAGAAGATCTTTTAAGAAAATTCCTCATTTTGAACTAAGTTACAATTCGAGCTCCCACAATGAGCCCGAATATGGATCTAGGGACATGGCTAGAACAAACTTGAATCTCACCCCCCTAATGCTGATACATACCAAATATCAAAACATTCTGACTACTGGATCTGAAGAAGATCTTTTAAGAAATATCTTATTTTGAACTAAGTTATAATTCGGGCTCCCACAGTGAGCCCAAATATGAACCCAGGAACTTGGCTTGAACAAACTTGAATCTCACCCACCTAAGGACGCTGCATACCAAATATCAAAAGATTCTTATTGGCAGATCTGAAGAAGAAGATTTTTAAAGAATATTCCTCATACTGCACTAATTTAAACATTTGGGCTCCCATAGAGAGCCCAAATATGGACCCAGGGAATTGCTTTCAATAAACATGTGAAACAATCTTCCAAAGATGTTATATGTGAAATTTGAAAGCTTGTGGAGCAGTGGTTTGGGAGAAAAGTAGTCTTAAATGTTTTTCCCATTACCCCCACAGTGTTAAAAAATGCTGACTCAGCACTTTTTCAAAAGTCCCCAAAAAGTACCCCAAGATAAAACCAATAGCAATTTTTTTGACCATTCCATTCTGTTGGTCCTAAGGAAGCTTCACACAAAATAAGAAATCTCAGTGCCGCGTAGTTTTTGAGATATGGGCGTTTTAATTTTTTTCTATTTTTAGCTCCTGCGGTTCCCATGGGGCGACAGGAAAAATTTTGGGGGGATAAATTAACTACTTATGTCCCATAACGATAGCAAATATAGCCCCTAGAACGTCTCTTGAACAAATCTGAGTCTACACCTCAAAAGGAAGCTGCACACCTAATATCAAGTCTCTGCTACTGCTGATTCAAGAGAAGAAGATTTTTTAAGATTTAGGCTCACTTTTTGGGCGTGGCCCTACCAAGTGGCAGGTCAACTTGATTTGGTCAAACTTGAATTGGCATGTGATATGCAACATGCACACCAGATTTGGTTCAATTTGGTTGAGTAGTTTGTGAGAAGAAGTCGATAATGTAAAGTTAATGCTGGACGACGGACGGAAAGTGATCAGTAAAGCTCCCCTTGAGCATCGCTCAGGTGAGCTAAAAACTGCCCACCCACATGCAGTTGTAGTTATTGTACAAAAAATGACCCGAGAAACAGAAGATCTACTTTGTGGGGGCTTAACAGAATGTATTTATTTCTTTATTTACTTATTTTTACAAAGGGCAATATAAATACATACCGGTTACTATAGATGTATAAATAAAGTAGTGAATATATGGTGATGGTAAAATACATTACCTAAGCACCCAATACAATCCTGTATCCATATTTATATAAATAAGCATCGCTTGATTACAAAGTATTATTCTTCATAAATTGAACACTGAAGCTAAAAATTATGGAGCATTGTTGTCAAAGAAAGGTCATTGCCCACCATTAATAGTTATTTTGTTTGTTTGTAAGTGTTCTTTTTCTGTGTTGGATTTTTGTTTAGAATTGAAAAAAAATAATGTAACCCTGTGAATTTAGATGAATCCTTTATTGAAAACATGGATTACACACACACAAGACTAAGTAACCAAATAAATAAAATTGGCTGGTTAGTCCGATAATACAACCACATTTTCACACGTAAACAAAGTTAACCCTTCACCTACCATAAAAGGAAGACAACACTTTCAAACAAAATTCTTGAATAACTAATTTTTCTTCACTTTTTGCATTAAGAACATAGCTCATGACCCCTCATTGGAACAAGCTCATTGAGCTTGTTCCAATGAGGGGTCATAAACTATGTTTTTGAAACAAAAAATGAAAAAAATAATAAAAATTGATTTTTGTGAATACAGCTGACTGGTTTTGGCCATTACATTGGTTAAAGGGTTATATAAGAGCCATCCCACAATCAAGTTTTTAGGCCTGCATTACTGTATCACATTTATGGAAGTGCTCATTCATAACAGGTAAAAATTGCCACATTGGTCCAAAAAGCCTAAACACTGGCCAGGTTTGACAGGTGGTTGTTCATAACAAGGTTAATAGAGAGTAAAAGAGATCTGTGCACTGACAATGCTATTGTTGATAACAGACAGTTGCTTCGGGCAGGGGCCACTCAAAAAGGTTTCATGGGACTTTGGTCAAGGACTGGGAAATTATGCCATAACCTTATATTGAAAGTTTTGAATGTAAAAATATTTGTTATGTAGAGGAATTACTATAAGCATAAGCCCATGCCAACAAGACCGAGTCCACTGATGATATAATTTTATTTATTTATTTACTGGTGTTTACGGTCACATGTTTCTGCACAATGGCTAATCGTGATAGTCATGTCCGGCCAATTGTTTATAACTAAGTTGTCCACTTTAGAGGACTTCCATTGTAGACATTAGTTAACAGAAAACAAGCACCATTTCACTTCCCAGGGGGTCCCTCAGGAATACAACATAAATAAATAAAACATTTCAAACAGTGGAAGAAATTAAAAGCCTAAGGAAAAGACAGTAAAACAGGAAAAGGGACATGGAAAACACCTTCATATTGAGTTCTAAAATGAACGTAGAATAAACTAAAGCACAGAAAATCAGACTGGGGGTGATGCAAAAATGGATGAGAAAATTATAACTAATTATATGAAAGACACAATTTTATAAAAGTCACTATACTGTTTATTGGAGGTGATTAACTCTTTGAAGCCTAGAGGCCACTTTTCCGGCCTAGGGACATGATACGCCCTCGTTTCATTAAGTAGGATGGCTGCTAAGTGAATGTGTGGGGAGTCCAATAAATATTTTCAACGTGCAGCCTCTAGGCTGCCCAGTGAAATTATTAATTGGTCTACCCCCAAATAATGAATATGAACTCTTCCAATTGCTGCCATTGAACTGACATGGAACATACCATCAGGATTCAAAGGGTTACATTTGTTCTGTGGTATCTATATGGCAAAGTCACCAAGCCCATCATGTTTCCACCTTTGAATTATTCAAAACTGCTCTATAATTTTCATCTTTTGAAGACACTGAGAAAATTAACCTTCCTAAAATGGCTGAAAAATGGAAATTTTTAATAATTTCTGTGTTTATCATACCTACCACTGGCTCAGACAGGATGTGATCTCCCGTGAGTTATTCAGTAGAAAAGAATGAACATTGTGTCATTTCTTCTCTCCAAATTTTCAAGAAATTCTGTCCCCAAATTGGATGTAAAAACTAAGCTAGCAATGCAAATAATATTCCTGCATGCATTACCCAATAAATTACAAACTGAGTAACTTAGCCTGATGAAAATGAATAATTAGAATGGAAAAGGCAGTCCACTTAAAAATATTCACAAGACAAGAGTGAGGTTAGAATAATGTAATTAATGACACATATTTGGTAAATAGCAGTCAATAGTAGCCAAAAACAACAAGAATTATTACTACCTTATTCCATAGCATAGAGAATTTGTGCCATAAAAATATCATCAATGTTAAACTGAGTATGAAATGGTAACCGGAGATGGGAAGGTTCTAATTATAAAGTTAAAAATTTCATTGACGACAACCGTACAAAGGCGGAATGAGTTTGTTCAAATAATGGCCATTGAATGGTTCTGCTTAAATAATCTCCAGAAAGAATATAAATATCTGCATTTTAAAATTCACATAAGGAAGAAGCCCAACCATGTTAGTATATGGAGTTGATTGCCTGATAGAAGAGGCTCTAAAACACGGCACATGACTATTGTGTAGATCAAGTGAACACTAATTGACACTGAAACAGAACTGTATGAAATATGAAGGTTTCTATTGAATATTTTTATAACGGAAACCAGACCAGTGCACTCCATAAGCATGGGGATAACTGCATATGACAAGAGACCTGGATTAAAGACCAGACAATAGAAGCTAACCAATCCCACAGGAAGAGAAGACGTAAAAAAAACCAATTTCCTGAAAGTAACTGTGTTCCAATGATGGATCATAAACTTTCTAGAATATGAAAGATATGCTGACCACAAAGTATTAGAAGTCTGTGTAAAGAAGCCGATAGATTAGAGATAACACAAGTTATCAACAATTGTAAAGATAATTTTGCTTCTAGAACATGTTGAGAGAACAGGCCTTCAATCTGAAGGTAAGTCTGAAGACAGAATGGACGTACCGATTGTTCGAAGTACCAAGAAACTGAGATGGTACCATACTCTTTTATGGAAGGATTCTACAGTAGAACCTGTCTTGAGAGACCACTGTCTTGAGAGACCACCTGTCTTGAGAGACCACATCTGCCAGGCACGGATGGGTTTTACTCTATAATGGACCTGGTATGGGAGACCACTTGTCCTGAGAGACCACCTGTCTTGAGAGACCACTGTAACCTGGTACCAAATTTTATTTTTATGCCATAATAGACCTGTCTTGAGAGACCGCCCCTTTGAAGACTGAAACCATGACAAAAACTTTGTGGTTATACTGACAAAATTAAAAGTATTAAAAGCTCTTAATTGGGTTTCAATTGCTAACTCATTAAAGACTGAGATGTTTTTATAAGACCCCTGTGAAAAGATTAGGATTATTGCAGAATAAACAATTTCATACAAACTTGAAATGTGACAGATAGGAATAAAATTAAATTTGTGTTGAAAATCTTTTTGTAACAAATTGAAATGGACTGTTATAAAAATTATAAAAATAAATTAGTGTTGAAAGTCTTCAATGAAGATTTTCAACACTAATTTATTTTTATAATTTTTATAACAGTCCATTTCAATTTGTTACAAAAACTTCATAAAAAAGAACAACTACAAAGTAATTACAAAAATCCATTCTTCTCCATTTCTGAATTTTGTGGTTGGTTACTCACTGACATGAGAAAACCTGAAACCTGTTATGAGAGACCACCTGTCTTGAGAGACCACTTTTGTGTGGCCCAAAGGGCGGTCTCTCAAGACAGGTTCTACTGTATACTGTAGGCATGTGAATAAAAAGAACACTGAATCTGTCAGAAAGCTTCGAATGTCTATAGGAGATTGTGAGGGCAATGACAGAGACACCTCAAGTTAAGACATTGTTACTTAATCCATGCAAAGCCACTAAATCATCTGTTGACAAGTCTGATGAGCACCAAATAATAATAATCCTTGAGTGTTGTCGAATATTCCAAGCATCTATATCATTAGATATCAAGCAATCCCATAAATAAGTGTACTACCAGTAAGTGATGCTTCCCTCCAGAGAACACATGTGAAAGACGCTGTAGAGCTGTGTGAACAATCTCCAGGAATCTGCATTTAATCGTAGAGGTCTTGAAAACAGTGGAGCCCACTTAATTGGATTTCTCTTAATTGTATATCCCTGTTAACTGAATATAATTTTCAAACACAAAACCATTTACCTTAAGTACAAATTTGATCTGTTAATTGCATATGGGTTGTAGAGTAAACTCCAGTTAATTGTATATAAATTTTTGTAATATGTCGGAAAAATGACTGTGACAAGCACCAAATTCCCCTTATTTATCAACCTTTTTGGCCTCACTACATCCTATACAGGCATTTATTCTATTATATCTTGTTTGACAGAGCTCTATGAGCTCTGTCAAACAAGATATAATAGAATCAATGCTCAGTTTACCTCCAGAACACAGCAAACTGATCAACTCCCTGTTAGTTGTATACTCCTGTTAACTGAATAATTTTCACTGGCAAAATGGATACTCAATTAAGAGGATTCTACTGTATCATAGAGAACAAACAGCTTGAATGGAGAGACTGCGTGAACGTTAAGTGTCCACAGACTAATTTCCGCGAACTGGACAGGTGTGTCGATTTTCTTCTCTTTGAGATAAATTATGATATGCTTGTTGATGACAATTATGCGACTGATATTTGACAACTTAAGTTGAGATGTATGCTCGGCAATGGTGTGCGAAGCAAAGAAGTATATAGAATCATGCTGTATTGACTGTAAAGACTGATAATGTTGACGAACATCGAACAATGATAATAGCTTGAACTGGAGGACCTCCATATGGCAAAGTAGATATTCAGCTGGTTCAGTGACTGTGTACGAAAGCTACAAGTTTTCAATAATGCCGACAAAGGTTGTAAGGTGTTAATGGCATCACTCAGAGAACCACATTATGGCAATGCAAGAAGATCTCTGGTCTGGTTCAGCAATTGTGTATGATGATCATGGTGTAGTTACGAGTTCCAATAATACCATCAATTCATCACAATAACGTATATGTTCCAATAAAACACTTCCCTTAGCCCAAAACCTACATCGTGAAACACGAGAGGCTTATTTACTAAACTTGTGATCATTAAAAAGTTGCCTTGTTCAAGGCAACTTTTAACAATCACAGGTTTAGTAAATAAACCTCATGTGTACCCAACTACGTCACTGGATAAATAATCAATAAACCAGATAAACTAATTCTATTTCAGTTCAAATCGTAAATCGGGTTGTAATTTAAACATTTCATCCAGAACAACGTCTGCTGCATGTGTGAAAAATCCAGAGAAATGAAGCGACTTGCTAGTCACTCTGTTGATGATTCAATTATGAAAACGAGCAACGTCTTTTCAAATATTTCGAGTGGTGTCGTCAGACAGTAACATTTGCTACTAGAGCCGTAAACATAAAAGAAACTATGCCAGCTCTTATCCAATCAGAGGGCGAGGATTTTACTCTTATTGGAATATTACAAATTGCATAAACAACCTAGGCAAAGTATAAAACTAGAAAAACTGTAAGCACTGCTCACTAAATGATACCATCCACTCCCACCAACAAATATTTTACAACAGTAAAAGTGTGTTTAATGTAGAGAGCACAAACACTGACACCAATGTTTGACGGTTTCATTGAAATCCATTCACTAGTTTAAAAGAGGTCGTGGATATCAAATGTCAACAACCACCCCCCCCCCCCCCACCCCCCCGCCACAAGCTTGAATTGACAAAGTCCTTTTTTAAATATGAGAAACCCTAAAAATTAAAATATCTGAAAACAAAACAGGAGGAGCACATCTTCAATATATTCAAAAGAATGTCTGAAAGTTTCAATAAAATCTGCTCAATGGTTTAAGAGGAGTTGCGGATAGCAGATCTGTACCGAATGTCAACTGAATTTGACAAAGTTCATTTTTCAATATGGGAAACTGTAAAAAAGAAAATATCTAAAAACAAAATAGGAGGTGCACATCTTCAATGTATGTCAAAGAATGTCTGAGAGTTTCAATGACATCCGTTCACTGGTTTAAGAGGAGTTGCGGATAGCAGATGTATACCCCCCTCCCCCCCTGCCAGCCCCCCCCCCCCCCCCCCACCCTCTCAAAACGTAATACCCCTATAGCATAACGGATGGACGGCCGTATGTTGGAATATGAAAATATCTGAAAGAAAAACAGGAGGTGCACATCTTCAGTGTATATAAAAAAAATGTCTGACAGTTCCAATGGAGTTTGTTCAATAGTTTAAGAGGAGTAGCGGATAGCAGATCTATACCCCTCCCCAGTAAAACCTGAATTGACAAAGACCATTTTTGAATATGGGGAAATGTAAATATGAAAATATCTGAATAGAAAATAGGAGGTGCACATCTTCAATGTATGTAAAAGAATGTCTGAGAGTTTCAATGGAATCCGTTCAATGGTTTAAGAGGAGTTGCGAATAGCAGATGTGTACATCCCTAAAGCGTAATGGACGGACGGACGGACATCGAAATATGAAAACATCTGAAAGAAAAATAGGAGGTGCACATCTTCAATGTATGTAAAAGAAGGTCTGCGAGTTTCAATGGAGTTTGTTCAATGGTTTTAGAAGAGTAGCGGATAGCAGATCTATACCCCTCGATACTAAAACCTGAATTGACAAAGACCATTTTTGAATATGGGGAACTGTAAATATGAAAATATTTGAAAAGAAAATAGGAGGTGCACATCTGCAATGTATGTAAAAGATGGTCTGAAAGTTTCGATGAAATCTGTTCAATGGTTTAACAGGAGTTGCGGATAGCAGATCTGTACAGAATATCAATTGAATCTGACAAAGTACATTTTTCAATATGGGAAACTGTAAAAATGAAAATATCTGAAAAGAAAATAGGAGGTGCACATCTTCAATGTATGTAAAAGAATGTCTGAGAGTTTCAATGAAATCCGTTCACTGGTTTAGGAGGTGTTGCGGATAGCAAATGTGTACCCCCCTAACGCATTACGGACGGACGGAGAGACAGACGGACGTATGGACAGACCAAGTGAACACTATATACCTCCCACTTTTCAAGTGGGTGGTATAACTAACATTTATCAATAAATTACAATGTCTAAGGCAACAATAATGGCTATGGATGTGATATAATATGTTAAAAAGCCTGATAAATTTAAACAACAACGGAATGCAAACCTAAAGTTGAAAAATTACTTGACATAATCATTGTAAGTATTTTTGTAATAAACATAATAATGGAATAACAGAATGATAATAAATAAGGAATAAGAAGAACAGCTCTCTTAGGCCTTATTAAGGCCAACACACAAGGGAAACTGTGGAAAATTACTGGCAATACCGCCAACAAAATACTTAGCAGTGTGCAATGTCCGGAACTTTAAGTAATGTATAAAAAGATATTATATACCCATAATGGTCAATAATATCTTTAATATCAAAAGATTTTTAGAATATAACAATCAATGTGGAATCCACTTACGCTTTCCAAAGAAATATTGAAAGTTTCTGAAAGTGAACCGCATCTGGCGTGAAAATCCGCTCTGGTTGAAAACAGAAAATATTTCCATATTAAACCAAAGAAGGCAAAAGCCTTGACAAACTAGAGCAGGGCCCAATTTGAGGCAAACACCTGTATCCTTGGGTACCGGTTTCTAATATAAACAAAAGGAAATAATTTTCTTAAAAAAATATTTCAAAAAGGCCAATACGTCGAAACGGCTGGGGAGTAGTAGGAAAGATTACCTTAAGAAGACACATTAATACATATAATTATTATGATAAATGGTGATAGTTTCAGGAATTGACCAGAAAATGAGTGACACATGATTCTAATTTGAACAACCTACTTTAGAAAGCACAATCCTGAACGAAATCACTGTCTGCCTCCTTCCTGATCATGTCATATCTTCTACTCATGTTCCTTCTCCTTGATCCAGAATTTGAGGCCATCAAAACATAAAAATTTCAAAGAGCCGAGAAAACAGAACTGTTTACAAAGGGCCAAACAAAAGAATGATTTATTGGTGGTATTGGAGAGCACTTCCTTGGCTCTGCAAACATACATGTATGTACAGACGCTATGTATAGAGGGCTCTTACAGCACTCTTCGTATTTTTTGTTACTTTGGCTAAATTTTCGGGGTGGTGGGGTTTCTAAATTAGGTGATTGGCCTGAAATCTATTGAAAAGAGTGCTAGCATGTCTGGGCCAATGGTATGGTGGGTAAATACATGTTTGACAGAAATCAGACAATGGGTGTACTGGAGAGGAAGGAAACATAAGACACAGGATTGCGCACCATGCAGTTTTGGCCCTGTTCAGTTAGTTTTTTAGGCTTTTTCAACTTTCTAAGTTTTTTCGGGCTTTTTTCTAAAACAAACACCCAAAACTGCTATTTTCAAGAAGAAGGGTTGATAGAGAGCAGGAAATCATGTTTCTGTGGTAGGGTGTCAAGAAATAGTCACCATTTTCAGAGGTGTGGTGTTATTTTTTCATGAAATTTCAGGAAGTGTAATCAAGCTTCGCGGTTGTGCACAGGGCGATTCTGCAATTTTTGGATTGATTTGGCAGGAGCAAAGAGACCCTAGTGAGTTCAATTTTACTAAAATACTGCCAACTAGCTGAAATAATTTGTGGGATATCAAACAATGAAAGTGTCAATGACCCTGTAGCTCAACTTTGAATAGGACAGAAATTAGTATTTGCTGTGACCAGGTCAACAATAATGAATGACAGGAATTAGTATTTGTTGTGACCAAGTCAACAATACTGAATAAGAGAAAAAGGAGTTTTGTTGTGACCACGTCAACCATAGTAAATCAATTACAAGGTGACTGCAATGATCTTAAGAATAGGACATAAGTATTATATGTGATGCATTCCATGTTAGTAAACATTCACACAAAAATTTATTCAAATCAGAGCTTTCATACAGAAGTTCTGAGCAAAAAACTGATTGCACAAAGTTTTGTTCAAAATGGCTGCTGGTGGCCATCTTGAATTTCAGACCGGACCCCAAAACACTCGTTCTCATCCCATGGTGATAACAAAGATATCCAAGAAGTTTTGTAAAGATTGGTTCATAAATACGGCCTCTAGCCCGAGCCGTATTGGCATTTGCAGTTACAGTGCTGAAAGTAACACAAAATAGATCAGTTAGTCTAATTGGCATAATTTATGCACGAGAAAAAAAACCTGTATTATATGTGATGTATCCCATGATACTAAACATTCACACAAAAAAATTATTCAAATCAGCGCTTTCATGTGGAAGTTCTGCGCATAAATCTGATTGCAGCTAATTCTGTACAAAACGGCTGCCAGCGGCCATCTTGAATTTCAGACCAGACCCAAAAACACTCGTTCTCGTCCCACGGTGATAACAAAGGTACCCAAGAAGTTTCGTAAAGATCGGTTCATAAATACAGCCTCTAGCCCGAGCCGTATTGGCATTTGCACTTACAGTGCTGAAAGTAACACTAAATAAATCAAAGTTAGTCTAATTTGTATAATTTACGCATGAGAAAAAAACCTGTA
The DNA here is from genome assembly GCA_031216915.1 of Pictodentalium vernedei. Lineage (NCBI taxonomy): Eukaryota > Metazoa > Mollusca > Scaphopoda > Dentaliida > Dentaliidae > Pictodentalium > Pictodentalium vernedei. The sequence continues at coordinate 154,551,934 of CM062294.1, forward strand.
TTATATGTGATTATCCCATGGTACTAAACATTCAGACAAAAAATTATTCAAATCAGAGCTTTCATATGGAAGTTCTGTGCAAAAATCTGATTGCACCTAATTTTGTACAAAATGGCTGCCAGCTACCATCTTGAATTTCTGACCAGACCCTCGTCCCATGGTGATAACAAAGGCACCCAAGAAAAAACCATATCATGTGACCCCTCATTGGAATGAGCTCAATGAGCTCGTTCCAAAGAGGGGTCACATGATATGGTTTTGTTGAAATATTTTGAAAAATTGAATTTTTTTCAACTGCTCAATTTGCATATTACGCGGGCGATTCGTTAGGTAAAGGGTTAACTGCAAGAAGCCACTATCAGGGCTTTCAAAAAATGAGGATACCAGAGCAAAAGCCAAAACTTACCTTGCTTGTTTTTTATATTCAGTCAAACACATATAATATTTTGTTTATATAAATTTGTTTTATTATAAATTATTGGAGAGTGCCTGTGGGCACTCTCCAATAATTTGTAATAATAAAACAAGTTTTGAATAACAAATTCAGACCACCAAAAATAATCTAGCTCTCAACCAGATAATCACAAATGTGAAAAATATCTTGTTATTTGTACTTTCCGAGGTTTGACGTCGCATTTTGAAAAACGTTGAAGAAACTGAATTCCCAGTGACGTTTGAACGTTAGAATAATTAAAGTCTCAAAGGGTTAATAATAATCAAAAATTTTTTACCTCTTGAGGTTGACTGCTGTATTCCTTACTTACAGCAATGGCTGGTATTATGGAATTCTGATAAACAATTGTGAAAAAATGTCAACTATCATCAAAAAATTTATATCTCTTGTGGGCAGCTGCTGTATCCTTTTGGTGCAGCAACAGCTGTATTTTTGTATCCTGATAAACAATCAGAAAAAATGTTAATAATCATATATACACAGAACATTATGATCTGAGAATGTGTTCATCAATACGGCACAAGTGCCAAGTCAGAAAGATAGAACAAGAGGTACAGCCTCTCCTTCTATCCTTCAGCAATGGCATGGGTTCCGCACTTCTGAATGCATTCACACATTGTGGCATTCTGTGTTTATTACATACCTCTATGACACAGAATCCATTAATTTAAAAATTCAAACATAACACAGTTCTAATGTCTGCTTGAAATAAAAACAAAAGCAAAACCCTGATTGGACGATTATGAAAATGGGCAGAGTTTAGTTCTTTCGATAGATTCATGACGTCAGGTGGAAAAAGTCTGTCAAAGGAAATCCGTATGGAACACTTGTTCCAAACAGATTTGTAAATATGGAACTAGAGAAAAAGTAATAGTCGTGTAATAAATTTTTTTTACCTCTTGTGGTAGGCTGCTGTATCCTTTAGATAAAGCAATGGCTGGCATTTTAGTCTCCTGATAAACAGTCATAGCATCCTTCTCTGATGGAGCAAATACAACTACTTCGGATGCAGATCGTGCCAAGTTCCAACCAAATAAACCACTTAATCCAGATCTTCAAACATCCAATAAAAATAACTTTACTATACCATAATTAACCTCTTACCTACCAAATCAGTCACATCCGTCCACATAATTTACAAACTGAGAACTTAAAAACAATTATTTTAAAATAATTTGAACAAAAGCATATCATGTGACCCCCTTATTGGAACAAGCATGTCAAGCTCGTTCCAATAAGGGGACATGTGATATTAGGGTTCCCAATGATATCAGAGAATCAAATTCAAGCACTATTTAAGCACTTTTCAAGGAATTGGTCCACGATTTCCAAGGACTATCAGAGCTGTACAAAATTTAGTTCTTCTCCCATTCACTAAGGAAATAAGGTGACCATTTCACCTACTTATGTAACAGGGAACATGATAGCTCAGTGGTTATGGCATTGGACTTCAACCCCAAAGGTCCAGGGTTTGATCCATGTCAGGGGTAACAAAATTGTGTCCTTGGGCAAGGCACTTCATGTGGGGGCATGGTGGCACTGTGTACTAGGGTGTACTGAATGTCGATGGTGCACTGGTCTTCACCCAATGCTAAGCGTGCCTGTGTGGAGTTAGTATGTTGGGGAGTCTGATAGTTACTCACCATTGCGTGATGGTTCTCTCCAGGTACTCTGGCTTCCTCCACCCATAAATCTGTCAGACACAAGGTGACGCTGCATGTCAAAAGTGGCGTTAAACCCAAACATGAGGGACACAGCAAAGCGTGTGCCAATGCCCCCAACCTGCCCAAAATTTTCTTTCTAAGTCGAAAGAGTGAAAAAGGGCCAAAACTCTGGAAAAAATGTATGGAAGAAACACTTTTTAAGTCTAATTTCTTGGTGGTAGCAAACCCTAACCCTTTCAGTTTACTGACCCTAACCCTAACATAAAATCCCAGAAAGTAGAATACCCACTTTTTGTCACTTTTTAGCCACATAAAAAACATTTTAGCCACACAACTCACTTTTTAAGACACATAAACGCCATTTGATAGTTCAACTTTACGTGGCTAGTCACATAAATCAGACTAGACTCTTAAAAAGTGCTGTGTACCAACAACTAGGCACATAAACCTGATTTGTTTGCTCAGACGGATGGATGGATGGTAAGATGGATGGCTGAACAGACCGGCGGACGAAAGTCTCTACTAGATATCCCTTCGACTTTTCAAGCTGAGGGCATAATAAATAAATACTTATGTAACATTACTAGATCTTAACAAATACTATTTCAGATTTCTATTTTATCCATTTAAATCTTCCAGAACCATGAGCTACTTTGTAATGATGATAAAGCATAATGCTATGATGAAACGACGATGAAATGCTGTGATGTAACACTATGTTGGAAAGGGCTCTCTGAGCCTTTTCCAACAGTGTATTACATCACAGCTTATTATCGGATTACTGACAGAAACTCATGAATAAACTGCAGAGGTCTAGAATCTGCACACCAGACTGAGGTGGCTTACATGAAACTTCTTGTCTCCGAGGTTAAACATAAACTAAATTAAAGTAATTTTCAAGGAATTAGAATAACAAATTTGATATCACGTGTGTTGGGTAGGGGGTTAAAAATTTCACACAACTACCAATTTTAAGGAGCAATGATCTTGGTATTGTCCATAATAATAAGATTACCTGTTTCTGATGACACGCCAAGTTAGCTTTCGATCAGAAATGCATAATTTTAATAATTAAGAGAGCCGAAACCAACTCTGACCGATAAAATTATATTTTCAAGGTCACTGTGAACTGGACCATTGACACAAAAAAACAAAAAAATACATAGGGTTCTTCCTCTCATTATACAAGATCCACATGCCAAGTTTGGTTTCGATCAGGTCAACTTAATTAAAGAACAGAAACCAACTCAGACTGATAAATCTTTAAATTCAAGGTCATGTGAGCCTTACCTTTGACACAATAACCCCCCGATTAAACAGGATTCTTCCTTTAATCATGCTCAACCCATAAGCCAAGTTTGGTTTTGACCGGGCAAGCAAAATTTCAATTAAAGAAGCCAACTTTGGTAAATGTATAAGTTCAAAGTCACTATGATCATGACCTTCAGCACAATGACCTCAAAATAGAGAGGTTTCTTCCTCTCATCATGCCTAACCCACCTGCCAAGTTTGGTTTCAGTCGGCCAAGTGGAACTTTAATTACAGAGCAGAAACCAACTCTGATAAAAAATAGGCCGGTGAAATCGTCAGATGTGTACCCATACGTGCAACTAGTAGAAAGCTGTATGACGGAGGGCCAACACGGATGCCGACATTATGTACTCCATACAAGGTATGGGAACATATAGAAATGGATTGGAGGAGTGTCTAATTTGATGGATAAAAGGTTAATATCTCCGGAGCAAATTATCAGATTTACATAAAAAACTATACAGAGCAGCACATCAGTAACCTGAATAAATATATGAACTAACATGACAATCGGATTGATATTTTTTGAGTTATCTCATGCCAAAGGGATTGGAGGAATTTTCAATTTGAAGGATAAAGGGGGTTAATATCTCCGGATCAAATTATCAGATTTACACCAAAAACTATACAGCTCAGCACATCAGTAACCTGAACACAATTATAAAGTAACTTGACAATCCAAGCAATATTTTTCAAGTTATCAAATGCCAAAGGGATTGGAGGAATTTTCAATTTGAAGGATAAAAGGTTAATATCTCAGGATCAAAATGACAGATTTACACCAAAAACTATACAGCTCGGCAAATCAGTAACCTGAACACAAATATAAAGTAACTAGACAATCCAAGCAATATTTTTCAAGTTATCGAATGCCAAAGGGATTGGAGGAATTTTCAATTTGAAGGATAAAGGGTTAATATCTCAGGATCAAATTATCCGATTTACACCAAAAACTATACAGCTCGGAACATCAGCAACCTGAACACAAGGATAAAGTAACTAGACAATCCAAGCAATATTTTTCAAGTTATCAAATGCCAAAAAAATGGATACGGATGCCGGACAGATAGACGGATGGACGGACAGACAGACAAAGGATGGACGAACGACGGATGGTCACCCCGGATGCCGGCATTATGTGTACCATACATAGTATGGGTACACATAAAAATTAAAGTTCCAGGTCACCGTGACCTTGACCTTTGACACAATGATCCCGAAATGAATAGGGTTCTTCATCATGCAAAGATGGGTTTTAGTCTGCCAAGCAGGATTTTAGTTAAAGAGCAGAAAAAACTCCGTCCACAGATGGACGGACAGCGCCACATCTATATCCTCCCACCAAATTTTTTTTGAGTGGATAAAAATGTAGTAACATGTCAAAAGAATACCTTCACAATCACCAATTTCTCTATGAGCTCTGTCAAACAACATATAATTGAATAAATCCTCAGTTTATCTCTAGAAAAGGTGAGGTGAACAGTCTCTGTCAGTTAAATACTCCTGTTAACTGAATGTTAATTCTTTGGCAAATTGGGTATTCAATTAACAAGGCTTCACTGTAATACATTCTGTGATTTTCTTCAGTGAACTCCAAGAGCTACACATATTAACACGAGAAGGTAAGGTGAAGGAAATTGAACTCAATTTCCTATTTTATCAATATTTCCTATTTCAAGGTCATATCACAACCCTATAAAGTTGTCAAAGAAAATTATGCACTTATTCAGAATAAAGGACTGTTCTTTATATTTTGATGATAATTGAGTTGTTAACCCTTCACCCAATATAACAGTCAAAACAGGCCAGTGCTATTATTTTGAAATTTTTTTGCCTCAAAAACATAGCTTATGAAACCTCATTGGAATGGGCTTGTTATTATTAGGGGTCAAAAGCTATATTTTGAGCACAAAAAAAATGAAAACAATTAGTTATTCAAGAATTTTATTTGCATGTGTAGTCTGCCTTTCATGTTAGGTAAAGGGTTAATCCAATATATCTTTTCTGAGATACATTTCTGTGATAATCCACCTATTACCCTCTGATCTCTTAACAGGTGTCTGTTAAGGCAACCTAGTCTTGACTTGAAATCATTGCCCAGATGATTTGTCTATTCTCATAATTATGGCATGTTAAGGGGACATGCTCAGAGATCACACAAGCCTGAAATTGGTCTTAAAGGTTAAGGTGTGTTTGGAACAAGTCACAAAATTACTGCAGAGATGATTTGAGCTGGCAAAAGAATGCCAATGCTGAGCTCTTTGGCAGTGGCTTTCGTGGCGCTGTGGTAGAATGATACATTAACAACTTATTCTGTGATGCTCTGAGAGAGGCTTTTAGAGCTTTACCTAAGGTAGATGCTGTCGATAAGGTATTGTCCCCTCTAACAAGCTCAAGATTATCCACGGTCCAAGCTGTAGTGTGAATAGAAGCCATAATGGAGCAAGATAACACTCTCAGTGGAGAGTGGATGGAAGCCATAATGGAGCAAGATAATACTCTTAGTGGAGAAAGGAAGTCTTCAAATTCATCTTGTCAAGGCATTTATCCAAAGTCCGAGTAATATGATTGGCAAAGGATAAAACATCAAGTAAGCTCCTACCAGATCCAATAGGGACGTAAGTATGGTACATTGAGATGGCAAGTGGATGTTAAGGTCAGGAGACTTCCTACTCAACAATAGCATCAGTGAATTGAATTAGTTTTTAATAACTGAATAACTTTTTATGGACCAAAGTTGGTATGGAGGAATAAATACATGGTCTGTGACCTTGACTTTGGAGCTATGACCTTAGGTCAAGGTCATGAGACACACTCAAGTCATACAGTACAGTCGCCATGGGCAGTCACTTTTCCACATGTCCACAGTGGGTGCCCACTGATTTTCAACAGAAATAAGTTTGATACCAATTTCTGTGGGCATGTAGTTCTGTGGGCAAAAGCCTGTGGACTTCTGTGGACAAGATTACTGAACGATGATAATGCCGGATGGCAGTGTCCACATAATTAATCCGAGACACCTCTGCCCACAGAAATGAAACTGGAAGTAATTTTTAACACGTCTTGATAGAATATGACTCTGATTAGGAATAATTATTTCTTCATCATTTCAATTTGCAAGCACAGGTATATGGTCATTTTTGTATTTACAACAAGAAGGACGCCAACGCCCTATAGCTCACCAACATTCCTCTTTGATAGTAACTTTGGCAAACACAAGAACTGTATCAAACAGGCTCATAACATGTGACAAAGCTTACCCAAACACAACCTCTTAAAAGTAAAACACAGGAACTGACATAAACACTAAGTTAAGCATGAAATTCTGAGCTAAACAGAAAACTAAACGCAACTAAAAATGTCAAGAAAAATGTTTAAAATGCAGGGTATGAGGGGTTAATCATGGAACAAGGATACTGAGGAACATGTATGATGAATATAAGTGTCATGGGAAGAGAAGGAGCACAGCAGCTGACCTAAACACTAAGTTAAACATGAAATTCCGAGCTAAACAGAAAACTAAACGCAATTAAAATGTCAAGAAAAATGTTTAAAATGCAGGGTATGAGAGGTTAATCATGGAACAATGATACTGAGGAACATGTATGAGGAATATAAGTGCCATGGGAAGAAAAGGAGCACAGCAGCTGACGTAAACACTTAGTTAAACATGAAATTCTGAGCTAAACAGAAAACTAAACGCAACTAAAAATGTCAAGAAAAATGTTTAAAATGCAGGGTATGAGGGGTTAATCATGGAACAATGATACTGAGGAACATGTATGATGAATACAAGTGCCATGGGAAGAGAAGGAGCACAGCAGCTGACCTAAACACTTAGTTAAACATGAAATTCCGAGCTAAACAGAAAACTAAACGCAACTAAATATGTCAAGAAAAATGTTTAAAATGCAGGGTATGAGGGGTTAATCATGGAACAATGATACTGAGGAACATGTATGATGAATACAAGTGCCATGGGAAGAGAAGGAGCACAGCAGCTGACCTAAACACTTAGTTAAACATGAAATTCCGAGCTAAACAGAAAACTAAACGCAACTAAATATGTCAAGAAAAATGTTTAAAATGCAGGGTATGAGGGGTTAATCATGGAACAATGATACTGAGGAACATGTATGATGAATATAAGTGTCATGGGAAGAGAAGGAGCACAGCAGCTGACCTAAACACTTAATTAAACATGAAATTCTGAGCTAAACAGAAAACTATACGCAACTAAAAATTTCAAGAAAAATGTTTAAAATGCAGGGTATGAGGGGTTAATCATGGAACAATGATACTGAGGAACATGTATGATGAATATAAGTGTCATGGGAAGAGAAGGAGCACAGCAGCTGACCAAAACACTAAGTTAAACATGAAATTCCGAGCTAAACAGAAAACTAAACGGAACTAAAAATGTCAAAAAAATGTTTAAAATGCAGGGTATGAGGGGTTAATCATGGAACAATGATACTGAGGAACATGTATGATGAATATAAGTGTCATGGGAAGAGAAGGAGCACAGCAGCTGATCAAAACACTAAGTTAAACATGAAATTCCGAGCTAAACAGAAAACTAAACGCAACTAAAAATGTCAAGAAAAATGTTTAAAATGCAGGGTATGAGGGGTTAATCATGGAACAATGATACTGAGGAACATGTATGAGGAATATAAGTGCCATGGGAAGAAAAGGAGCACAGCAGCTGACCTAAACACTTAGTTAAACATGAAATTCTGAGCTAAACAGAAAACTAAACGCAACTAAAAATGTCAAGAAAAATGTTTAAAATGCAGGGTATGAGGAGTTAATCATGGAACAATGATACTGAGGAACATGTATGATGAATATAAGTGCCATGGGAAGAGAAGGAGCACAGCAGCTGACCTAAACATCAAGTTAAACATGAAATTCCAAGCTAAACAGAAAACTAAATGCAACTAAAAATTTCAAGAAAAATGTTTAAAATGCAGGGTATGAGGGGTTAATCATGGAACAATGATACTGAGGAACATGTATGATGAATATAAGTGTCATGGGAAAAGAAGGAGCACAGCAGCTGACTTAAACACTAAGTTAAACATGAAATTCCGAGTTAACAGAAAACTAAATGCAACTAAAAATGTCAAAAAAAATGTTTAAAATGCAGGGTATGAGGGGTTAATCATGGAACAATGATACTGAGGAACATGTATGATGAATATAAGTGCCATGGGAAGAAAAGGAGCACAGCAGCTGACCTAAACACTTAGTTAAACATGAAATTCTGAGCTAAACAGAAAACTAAACGCAACTAAAAATGTCAAGAAAAATGTTTAAAATGCAGGGTATGAGGAGTTAATCATGGAACAATGATACTGAGGAACATGTATGATGAATATAAGTGCCATGGGAAGAGACGGAGCACAGCAGCTGACCTAAACATCAAGTTAAACATGAAATTCCAAGCTAAACAGAAAACTAAATGCAACTAAAAATTTCAAGAAAAATGTTTAAAATGCAGGGTATGAGGGGTTAATCATGGAACAATGATACTGAGGAACATGTATGATGAATATAAGTGTCATGGGAAGAGAAGGAGCACAGCAGCTGACTTAAACACTAAGTTAAACATGAAATTCCGAGTTAACAGAAAACTAAATGCAACTAAAAATGTCAAAAAAAATGTTTAAAATGCAGGGTATGAGGGGTTAATCATGGAACAATGATACTGAGGAACATGTATGATGAATATAAGTGCCATGGGAAGAGAAGAAGCACAGCAGCTGACCTAAACACTAAGTTAAACATGAAATTCCGAGCTAAACAGAAAACTAAACGCAACTAAAAATGTCAAGAAAAATGTTTAAAATGCAGGGTATGGGGGTTAATCATGGAACAATGATACTGAGGAACATGTATGATGAATATAAGTGCCGTGGGAAGAAAAGGAGCACAGCAGCTGACATAAACACTTAGTTAAACATGAAATTCCGACCTAAACAGAAAACTAAACGCAACTAAAAATTTCAAGAAAAATGTTTAAAATGCAATGTTTGAGGGGTTAATCATGGAACAATGATACTGAGGAACATGTATGATGAAAATAATTGCCATGGGAAGAGAAGGAGCACAGCAGCTGACCTAAACACTAAGTTAAACATGAAATTCCGAGCTAAACAGAAAACTAAACGCAACTAAAAATGTCAAGAAAAATGTTTAAAATGCAGGGTATGAGAGGTTAATCATGGAACAATGATACTGAGGAACATGTATGAGGAATATAAGTGCCATGGGAAGAAAAGGAGCACAGCAGCTGACGTAAACACTTAGTTAAACATGAAATTCTGAGCTAAACAGAAAACTAAACGCAACTAAAAATGTCAAGAAAAATTTTTAAAATGCAGGGTATGCGGGGTTAATCATGGAACAATGATACTGAGGAACATGTATGATGAATATAAGTGCCATGGGAAGAGAAGGAGCAAAGCAGCTGACCTAAACACTTAGTTAAACATGAAATTCTGAGCCAAACAGAAAACTAAACGCAACTAAAAATGTCAAGAAAAATGTTTAAAATGCAGGGTATGAGGGGTTAATCATGGAACAATGATACTGAGGAACATGTATGATGAATATAAGTGTCATGGGAAGAGAAGAAGCACAGCAGCTGACCTAAACACTTAGTTAAACATGAAATTCTGAGCTAAACAGAAAACTAAACGCAACTAAAAATGTCAAGAAAAATGTTTAAAATGCAGGGTATGAGGGGTTAATCATGAAACAATGATACTGAGGAACATGTATGATAAATATAAGTGCCATGGGAAGAGAAGGAGCACAGCAGCTGACCTAAACATCAAGTTAAACATGAAATTCCAAGCTAAACAGAAAACTAAACACAACTAAAAATTTCAAGAAAAATGTTTAAAATGCAGTGTATGAGGGGTTAATCATGGAACAATGATACTGAGGAACATGTATGATGAATATAAGTGTCATGGGAAGAGAAGGAGCACAGCAGCTGACCAAAACACTAAGTTAAACATGAAATTCCGAGCTAAAAAGAAAACTAAACGGAACTAAAAATGTCAAAAAAAATGTTTAAAATGCAGGGTATGAGGGGTTAATCATGGAACAATGATACTGAGGAACATGTATGATGAATATAAGTGTCATGGGAAGAGAAGGAGCACAGCAGCTGATCAAAACACTAAGTTAAACATGAAATTCCGAGCTAAACAGAAAACTAAACGCAACTAAAAATGTCAAGAAAAGTGTTTAAAATGCAGGGTATGAGGGGTTAATCATGGAACAATGATACTGAGGAACAGGTATGAGGAATATAAGTGCCATGGGAAGAAAAGGAGCACAGCAGCTGACCTAAACACTTAGTTAAACATGAAATTCTGAGCTAAACAGAAAACTAAACGCAACTAAAAATGTCAAGAAAAATGTTTAAAATGCAGGGTATGAGGGGTTAATCATGGAACAATGATACTGAGGAACATGTATGATGAATATAAGTGCCATGGGAAGAGAAGGAGCACAGCAGCTGACCTAAACATCAAGTTAAACATGAAATTCCAAGCTAAACAGAAAACTAAATGCAACTAAAAATTTCAAGAAAAATGTTTAAAATGCAGGGTATGAGGGGTTAATCATGGAACAATGATACTGAGGAACATGTATGATGAATATAAGTGTCATGGGGAGAGAAGGAGCACAGCAGCTGACTTAAACACTAAGTTAAACATGAAATTCCGAGTTAACAGAAAACTAAATGCAACTAAAAATGTCAAAAAAAATGTTTAAAATGCAGGGTATGAGGGGTTAATCATGGAACAATGATACTGAGGAACATGTATGATGAATATAAGTGCCATGGGAAGAGAAGAAGCACAGCAGCTGACCTAAACACTAAGTTAAACATGAAATTCCGAGCTAAACAGAAAACTAAACGCAACTAAAAATGTCAAGAAAAATGTTTAAAATGCAGGGTATGGGGGTTAATCATGGAACAATGATACTGAGGAACATGTATGATGAATATAAGTGCCGTGGGAAGAAAAGGAGCACAGCAGCTGACATAAACACTTAGTTAAACATGAAATTCCGACCTAAACAGAAAACTAAACGCAACTAAAAATTTCAAGAAAAATGTTTAAAATGCAATGTTTGAGGGGTTAATCATGGAACAATGATACTGAGGAACATGTATGATGAAAATAATTGCCATGGGAAGAGAAGGAGCACAGCAGCTGACCTAAACACTAAGTTAAACATGAAATTCCGAGCTAAACAGAAAACTAAACGCAACTAAAAATGTCAAGAAAAATGTTTAAAATGCAGGGTATGAGGGGTTAATCATGGAACAATGATACTGAGGAACATGTATGATGAATATAAGTGCCGTGGGAAGAAAAGGAGCACAGCAGCTGACATAAACACTTAGTTAAACATGAAATTCCGACCTAAACAGAAAACTAAACGCAACTAAAAATTTCAAGAAAAATGTTTAAAATGCAATGTTTGAGGGGTTAATCATGGAACAATGATACTGAGGAACATGTATGATGAAAATAATTGCCATGGGAAGAGAAGGAGCACAGCAGCTGACCTAAACACTAAGTTAAACATGAAATTCCGAGCTAAACAGAAAACTAAACGCAACTAAAAATGTCAAGAAAAATGTTTAAAATGCAGGGTATGAGGGGTTAATCATGGAACAATGATACTGAGGAACATGTATGATGAATATAAGTGCCGTGGGAAGAAAAGGAGCACAGCAGCTGACATAAACACTTAGTTAAACATGAAATTCTGAGCTAAACAGAAAACTAAACGCAACTGAAAATTTCAAGAAAAATGTTTAAAATGCAATGTATGAGGGGTTAATCATGGAACAATGATACTGAGGAACATGTATGATGAAAATAATTGCCATGGGAAGAGAAGGAGCACAGCAGCTGACCTAAACGCTAAGTTAAACATGAAATTCCGAGCTAAACAGAAAACTAAACGCAACTAAAAATGTCAAGACAAATGTTTAAAATACAGGGTATGAGGGGTTAATCATGGAACAATGATACTGAGGAACATGTATGATGAATATAACTGCCATGGGAAGAGAAGGAGCACGGCAGCTGACCTAAACACTAATTTAAACATGAAATTCCGAGCTAAACAGAAAACTAAACGCAACTAAAAATGTCCAGAAAAATGTTTAAAATGCAGGGTATGAGGGGTTAATCATGGAACAATGATACTGAGGAACATGTATGATGAATATAAGTGCCATGGGAAGAGAAGGAGCACAGCAGCTGACCTAAACATTTAGTTAAACATGAAATTCTGAGCTAAACAGAAAACTAAACGCAACTAAAAATGTCAAAAAAAATGTTTAAAATGCAGGGTATGAGGGGTTAAATCATGGTATAATGATAATAATCATCATATAGCAGCATTATAAAGGCCATGATATGGAAATAGGGCGAGTAAGTGACCTAAACAGAAGCTTTAACATTATTGGACACGTACGCTGACGCCGACCGATCGAGCCATGCCATAAGCTCACACAACTAAAGTTGGTGAGCTAAAAAGGAAAAAATTGATAACTTGTTAAAATTACGTCACATTTTCTCAATCTGAAAAGTGAATAGCACAACCCGCACTGTGAAAACAAGACATACAGTGACAAACCCAAGTCGATTGCGAACGAGTGCTTTGAAAAAAATGTGTACAAAACGAAAAAAAATAGTTGCAAATAAAAGAGTGCACCTGCGAATATCGCTGATATGCAATTATGTATTGATATGATCTTTCTGTTAAACCGAATCTGATTTTCGATTGGCTGTTAAACAATTCGTTCGCTTTCGTTGACAACTCTAAGCTCGGGCGGGAAGGGGAACATTCGGCTTCTAGAATTTTCGGCTTGGAAATATTTTGACAAAGGAACATCAGCCCGGGGTAATTAGTGCCCAGTACTCAGGCCCATTTATTTATTTATTTATTTAATTATTTATTTATTTATTTGTGTTTAATGTCATATATTTATGCAGAAAGGGGCTAATCATGACAGCACCCCCAGGCCTTGAACCTTTTTTAATTCTGATTGTTCAGCGTACAATACAAATGCATCGTGAAATTAATTTCGTTTTTTTTAACCTGGCCCTATCGATAAATTACTTCGGATTTATTCACTAAAAAGTGCAATATGAAAGTTGCCCTTTTTAGTGGATAATTTCGGAGTAATTCTGATTGTCCAGCGTACAATAAAAATGCATCGTCAAATTAATTTCGTTTTTTTTTAACCCGGCCTTATCGATAAATTACAATGTATATTTTTAATTGTTAATGTGAAAGAATGAAAAAATATAAACCAAACATTTCTATTCTCTTGGTTGTTATTATTTTTCTGCCAAATTGTTTGTTATTCATCAATGATTAAATTAATTAACTTGATTGACTTATGTTGATCGACAATTAATTCTGCTCTTGTGTTTATGATTTATGACCTGCTATAATCCTTCTGAAGTAGTTTTACAGAAGTTAGTGGCATGTGTATACTATATACAGCAGCGTTTGAAAGGATTAAAAACTTCAAATGACTTGTGTTCACGAGACTAATGGATCTATCTTGTCTGACGCAGACCACTGGGGCTAACTTTTATTAATATCCACGGGGAGTAGGGTTAAAAACCAACATCAGGTATTGGTAAGCGAATAATCGAGAGGTGCTTCCCCCACCTGCAATGGACCGACCCCCGTGGGGATCCCTGGAAGTGAAGCAGTGCTTGTTCATTGTGGTAAACAAGCCCTGCATTACTGGTGGATTATGACCCAGTAACCAATGCTTGGGGTAGGAGTTGTTTTTCTGAAATTATACTATTAACTCTTGATTCGAATTTCGAAGACAGCCGGTAGCTGTCGCGAAAACGAACCAGAACTTTACGGAAGCAGAAGATAAAAATGACGCCCTGAAGAGGAGAGGCCTTATTTGGTGACGATAAATTCATAATTGGTGGAAATATTCCTCCTTTATTTAACCCTTTATCTAAGGTAACGGCCAAAACCGGCCAGCGCTATACACGAAAATCGCCATTCAATCTATTTTATATATTCATTTTTTGCTTCCAAAACATAGGTTATGACCCCTCGTTCGAACGCTGGTTCCAATGAGGGGTCATAACCTACGTTTTGGAAGCCAAAAATGAAAATGTTTAGTTACACAAGAATTTTTTTCACGAGTGTCGTCTATTCCTAGCATTAGGTAAAAGGTTAACAAATGGCAAACAGATGAGTAGATAAATATCACATGGTCCACAAGCTTTTTAGTTTCTGCATTTTCGTCAGTTGGATTATCCCGTGAATTTGTCCTGACAGGGCAGAACAGAAACTAGTCTGATATTTTGACCTCGTTCCGATGTTAACAGATTTCTTTTCTTATTGCTATCGAGTAGAAAAATTACGTAACATAAATATTATAGCGGTGTTATAAAAAGTCAGATCATGTGGACTCCACAGGAATCGCCGTGTTAGTTATTAATTCTGTGGGCAAGTAGGTAGCATGCCCACGGTCTAGAAAAATCTCTGTCCACAGAAATCTCTGTGGGCAGTTGAAGGGTAATTTGTCCACGGTTTCCACAGCCACTGTGGACACGTGGAAAAGTGACTGCCCACAGCGACTGTACTGTAAGTAATCAATGTGTGGAGTATGAATAAGATCAATGCAATGACTAAGTTCTATGGACCAAACAAAGTTAGAATGGAGGAACTGTTTAAACAAATGCTCTGTGATCCTGAAGATATATCCTTGGATCAAGGTCATGAAACACCAGTGAGACATAACCAATCATTGTGTGAAGTTTGAACAAGATTGGTCCACTGAATAATTTTTTATGCAGCGGACAAAGTCAGAATGAACCAACAGACAAAGTGGCTACTATATGATCATTAAAAACTTGTTACAAAGCATATAAAACAACACATACAGCATACTCACCGAGGTGTACAAGTCTCTTTTGGAGTGGACCAGGTTCCTTCTTCCTGAACTTTACAAGTCAGTTTCTTAACACTCAACAATGTACTGTCAAATGCAAATGCAGGTAAAATCAAGCTGTTTGATACCTTTTCAAATTCAACAGCAAAGTTTGAAAGGGTAATTGACTTCAAGCCCTGTAATGAAAGAGTTTTTAAAGAAAAGATAAAAAATAAATAAATGAAAGTGTCAATGACACTGCAGCTCAACTTGTCAAGACATGTACATGTATAGTATGTGACACAGCAATGACAAACATCTAGGTAATGACCTGATAACAAAGGTACATATAAAGTATTGTAACGGACTGTACATAAATACTGACCGTAGCCTGTAACAAATGTATAGGTAAAGTATTGTAAAGGTGGGTGACAGTCAGATGCTAAATAGAAAAGAAATCTTTGAGTCCCAGAGTGGGTCTGACTGAACCCCAAAATATTTGTTCTCATAGCACAGTGATAACAAAGGCACCCCAAAACACACTCATTCCTGTCCCAAATTGAAAACAAAGGTACCCAAGAAGTTTCGTGAAGATCAGTTCATAAATACGAGCTGTATATTAGTTGTGACAAAAAAATGATTGGACCTAATTTCGGTACAAAATGGCCACTGGCAGCCATCTTGAATTTTGGACCGCACTCAGAAACACTCGTTCTCGTCCCAAGGTGATAACAAAGGTACCCAAGAAGTTTCATGAAGATTGGTTGATAAATACAGATTCTAACTCGAGCTGTATTGACATGTGCACTTACAGTGTATAAGCAGCACTAAATAAATCAAAATTCATCTAATTTGCATAATTTCTGCACGAGAAAAAAACTCGTACTGTATGTGATGTATTCCATTTTACTAAACATTCATACAAAAAATTATTCAAATCAGAACTTTCATACAGAAGTTCTGTACAAAAGACTGATTGCACTAATTTTGGTACAAAATGGCTGCTGGTGGCCATGTTGAATTTCGGACCACACCCAAAAACACCCGTTCTCATCCCACGGTGATAACAAAGGTACCCAAGACGTTTCGTAAAGATTGATTCATAAATACAGCCTCTAGCCTGAGCCATATAGAAGTTGTGTACAAAAAACTGATTAGACCTACTTTTGGTACCAAATGGCCACTGGCAGCCATCTTGAATTTCAGACCGCACTCAGAAACACTCGTTCTCGTCCCAAGGTGATAGAAGAGGTACCCAAGACGTTTCGTGAAGATAGGTTGATAAATACAGCCTCTAGGCCGAGCCGTATTGACATGTATACATACTGTGTGTAAGTAGCACTGAAAAAATCAAAGTTCATCTAATTTGCATCATTTCTGCACAAGAAAAAAACCTGTATTATATGTAATGTATCCCATGGTACTAAACATTCACACAAAAAATTGTTCAAATCAGAGCTTTCATGTGGAAGTTCTGCGCAAAAATCTGATTGCCTCTAATTTTTAACAAAATGGCTGCCAGGGGCCATCTTGAATTTCAGACTGGACCCCAAAACACTCGTTCTCGTCCCACGGTGATGACAAAGGTACCCAAGAAGTTTTGAAAAGATCGGTTCATAAATACGGCCTCTAGCCCGAGCCATATTGGCATTTGCACTTACAGTGATGAAAGTAACACTAAATAAATCCAAGTTAGTCTAATTTGTATAATTTACGCACGAGAAAAAAACCCGTATTATATGTGATGTATCCCGTGGTACTATACATTCATAGAAAAAATTAAATCGGAGCTTTCATATGGAAGTTCTGCGCAAAAATCTGATTGCACCTAATTTTGGTACAAAATGGCTGCCAGCGGCCGTCTTAAATTTTGGACCAGACCCCCAAAACACTCATTCTCGTCTCACAGTGATAACAAAGGTACCCAAGAAGTTTTGTAAAGATCGGTTCATAAATACGGCCTCTAGCCCGAGCCGTGTGTATGGCATGACAGACGGACGGATGACGGGCCATGGCAGTACCTCAAATTTGGCTTTGCCAAAGTTGACATAAAAATTGAATTTTTTGAAGCCAAAAAATGGACATAACTCTGCCAAAAAATGTCGTCCATACCCCAATTTGAACTTGACCTGTATTTTAGGTGGATACACCTGCATACCAAATTTTATTTGATTCGGTCAACAACAACTAAAGTTATCATCGGGGAAACCAAAAAAAAAAAGAAGGAATTTTCAAGGTTGAAAAATGGCCCAACTCCAACAGAAATTGTCGGACCGCACCCCAATTCCAACTTGATCTGTATTTTATATTGATGCACCAACATACCAAAGTTCATTTGATTTGGCCAAATAGAACTGAAATTATCACCAGGAAACAAAAAAAAAAAGAAGAATTTGGGAAGTCGAAAAAGGGACATTACTCTAAAAAACAATTGTTGGACCGCAACCCGATTCGAACTAGACCTGTATTTTATGTTGATACACATACATACCATTTGATTTGGCCATCTATAACTAAAGTTATCATCAGGAAACCAAAGTGGGACAGACACTCGGATGGACAGACGGACACTGGCTATTTTAATAGTACCCCAAACATTGTTTTGGGAGGGGGGGGGGGGGGGGGAGACAACCAGATCAGTTTGAAATTGCAAGGCAAGTTTTAAGATGGCATTCAATGAGGCACAGATGCCGATTCGCCAACTATGCCAAAGGTGTAAATTGATTATTTGGCAATTCTAGACATCTTTTTTAAAAAAAATGGGAGAGATAACCTAATTTTAACATTTCTGCAACTTGCCTGTTTATGATGTCATAGCATAAATGTTTTGCTATGTTTTGAAATCAAAAGTGTGTCTTGCATCTTTTCTAATATTGCAGAAACTGTAAGCAAACGTTGGGAGAAGGACCATAAACAGTTTTTTTCTGCACACTTATCATAAAGAGGTGGGGGTAGATTCTTGATGGCAATGACATCATATTTCCAAAAAGCCGTAGTCAGATTTTGAAAATTGTGTCAATCTCCTTGTTTGAGACCTCACAAGCTATTAAACACCCAATTTTCAATTTCCTGCAATTAAAGCTAGTTTAGAAATTTCTGCACCTTGTCTGCATATGATGTAAAAGCATAAATGTTTTACTATGTTTGAAAACAAAAGTGTTTTGCACCTCTTCTAATATTGCAGAAACTGTATGCAAAAGTTTGGCTCATTAATTTAAAAAAAATGATATTTAAAATAATAAATTTTGATAACATCTGAGTTGGGTAAATCTTTAATGATAATTTTCCATTATTCTTTTTATTCCTTTATCTTATTCAACACATAACTCATGAAAACTTACCTATTTCTGTTGTATCCCAAAATGGCAAAATATAACTTGCAACTAATTCTTGTCAACTGCTTAAGCTTGAAAATGATAAATTTAAAGTAATTTGTATATTTTTTCTACTTACCAATTAGCTGGTGCAAACTCGATATTATCAAGGGCCAAACACAAATTTTGAACCCCCCCAATACCCCAAATTTGCATAGAATACCGAAAATTAAAAGTTCAATCTGGCCCTCCATTCTTTTACCATCTGCGCATGCACAGCAGTCAGGAAGAGACCAGAATTGACGCCAACCTCATTCTTTGTAGATGAGCATACTAAATAATAACTCAGCGGGGAGGTAGGAGTGCCTACTCATGGGAGGGCCATCCCCGTCTGGGCCATTGGTAAGTACAAAAAATATACAAATTACTTTAAATTTATCATATTTTTATACTAATAACCAATGGCCCACACTTAGCTGAATCGTAAAAAGGCAGAGGGCCTAGGGCTGAAGAATTAGCAGACCAAATATAGCTCCTAAGCCTGCATTCCAAGGGGACAAGGAGAATAAAATTAAAAGAATCACACGAATCTCTATACAATAATAGAGAAGACATATCATCAATAAGGACCCAACGGTCATGATTAGCCATTGTGCATAAGTATGTGACCTTAAACACCAATAAATAAATAAATAATAATAAGGATCCATATCTAAGTAATTCTGTAATCTTAGCATGAATGATTATGATTAATGATTAATTATTAATGATTATGCTAATTGGGTGTAACAAGCCCCCAATTTAAGGATATACTGGACTAAGCCACTTAAATCATTATTCGAGAGTGAGAGACTAACCCCACAAACACACGCCATATATATAATTAAACAAGCTGTATCAAGATCAGTAATAATCTACAGACAAAAACAGCATCACTCATAGTTACACACTTAATTTCAAGTTGGGCGAGATGAAGAAAAATCACCCCCCTCCCCCCTTTTTTTTTGAAGGAATATTCTTCAAAACAAAGAGGGAAGAGCTCTGAAATCAGTGAAAAGCGGTACCAAATAATCAATATATATATTTGCCCAACATGCACCCAGGTATTAATTATTAGTGCTTAACGCGACTTCAGAAGCTAAGGCTATCGTGGCAATCCCATATTATTAACAGCGCATGCTTCTAACATATACCAGAGTCGGAATATGTAGATAGGTCGAAAACCGGTGATAAAACGTGTACAACCATACATTTGTC
This sequence comes from Pictodentalium vernedei, assembly GCA_031216915.1. Taxonomy (NCBI): domain Eukaryota; kingdom Metazoa; phylum Mollusca; class Scaphopoda; order Dentaliida; family Dentaliidae; genus Pictodentalium; species Pictodentalium vernedei. The sequence goes on from CM062294.1 coordinate 154,571,896, forward strand.
CAATTGAATTCCAATGGAAAGTATCTGTTAGAGCAAACACGCTTCTAAGGCACCCGACAGGCGACCCCATTCAGGTGTACAATTAATTCCAATAATAAAACTCCAACTGAGTGGATGTACCCATGAGGTCGCTTTTAGAACACGATCCAGCCACAAATCGAGGAGCCATGAAAGGCATGCATATACTTGAATTCATTCGAGGCTTACAGGTAGAAAACTAAGTCCTACCCTGTAATAGCCTCTTAACACATTGGCAGGGGTGGGGGGGGGTGGGGGGGGGGTTCGATGAATAATTCCTCTAGAACCCTCCTCACCCGTATTATTTGAATCGCTCTTGTGTTAGTTATCAAATAGTATAGGAACTGCAGGGCTCCCTCACGTCCGACAGACTCCAGTCTCTAAGGTGGAAATATAATCCACAGCAATAGATTGGATAAAAATGATAAGGGAGACAATGTTCCGACACCCAATCATAAAAACCTAGATGAATTATTACGTTCGATCTGATATCAGGAAACATATTCCTGAGAAGGAGATTAGTGTAGGCATTTGAAGAAATGCTCATTAATCACACCAGGTTAATATGGCATCATCAATAGGGGTTATTGCCTCAGATAACTAACCCGAAACCACACCAGTAGGAAGAGAAAAACCTCCTCTAACATAATGTTATCATGTCCGATAGAACAATGAACTCAGCCTAGCTGAAGCAGCTAAAGGTCTTCCTATCTGTGAAGACAAGGAGACTTACAATGTCAGCCGTAGCTTATAAGTCTTCATCTCCGTGAAGGCAGATATATCGGAGTAAGTTGCGACCTGAAAACTCACTGAACGGAGACTTACAACTATCGTCGCGCAAGATAGGGAATGAAGATCTGCTATATTAACTGGTAGAGTGCTAAATTATTTTTGACCATCAAATCTTGTACACATGTCTTTGCCTTGTTACAGTTTATGGGAGCGTGCCTATGGGCACTCTCCCATAAATTGTAACAAGGCAAACCCTTACAGATTTAATAATATTGCTTCAAACATAATGCAAAGCACAGGAATTGAATATGAGCCTTCAAGCTGTGGTACCTGCACTTCAGAATAAATCCCAAATATGGGCTTACAGCACTCTACCAGTTAACAGCCCTAAATTCCCAAAGAGACAGTAGTCTCAAGAGATAATTATTTCAGTTATGTCATTGCATAATTACGTAAAAAACATCGTTTATGATTCTAGCTAGGCTACTAAGGTATAAACAATAAGACTCAAGTCTATGACACCTAGGAAAACAAACCGAAAAGCACTCTTCCTTTAGTGGTTTTATTTACAAAAGACAGCGGTCAGAGCCTAGCTAATATAGCTTATAAGTCTTCATCTCCGTGAAGACAGATATCTCAGTGTAACTTGCAACATTGAAAGCTCACTAAACAGAGACTTACAGCCATAGTCGCGCAAGGTAGGGAATGACGAGCCACTATACTAACAGCCATAATTCCCAAAGAGACAGTAGTCTCAAGGTAACTACCCAGTGATGAGTCTTCGTCTGCGTGAAGACATCTGTGTCACTTGCGGCCTTTCAAAGCTCACTAAATGGAGACGTACAACACTAGACGCTAATGCATAAGAAAAGACCGCTGTAACAATACATAAGGCTGCTAAGGCATCCACAATGGTATTAAATGTCCTGATGCCAAGGAATACAACACCGAGAAGGAAGACCTCCTTATTCCCTCTAACGGCTCTATTCCAAACAAGACAGCTGTCTCAGCCTAACCATGCACTATGGAACCTCTATTGTAAAGAATAGGGCATAGCATTTCTTATACTATTGCTAAGGCAAGGAAGGCATCGTTAATCGGGACAAAAGCCCTCGACACCTGAGCCAAAAGATCCGGGGATGAAAGATCTTTCCATCGCCCAGTATGATAAGCTGTTTTTTGCCTAGCAAATGCAGACTTATATTCAGATGGAACTATATTCTAAGAGTTTAAGACTAAAATTTCATAGTCTTAAAGTGCCCTTCTGTGAGGGATGGAGACTCACACTCTATAGCCCTCTCACCATCCAAATGTTCCATCTGAAAATATGGTCAACTCCATCCGACTGAACAGATGACTGGATCAACGCAGCACCATCCGACAGCTCACCATCAGAGTCTGTTAATTGATAGTACCAGTGACTACTGGAATGCTGTGACATGCAGAGCAATCTGCGGCAGCCGGTCCGTGACTGAGGCTAGCAGAACAATGATAATACACTTGTTACCATAAGCTGCTCACGGATGGAAATCTGGCCCCAAGATCCTTGACACGTGCTGCATAAAAAAATGCCTTGAAAGACTTGCTACCGGCCCGAACATGCGAAGTCAGACAGCTGGTCTGCGGTCAATGTGCTTTATTAATGAAGTAGGGGCATTAAGTGTGTTGCAACCAGATCCGGCTGCAGTGTGGAAGGAGCGTCCTGAACCGCAAGCGTGAATGGGCGTCCCAACTCACTAATGTTTCTCGAATCAAAAACAGTCGATCCCGACTGCTGATGGAAGGGAGATGGTTCTTCAGCTTGCGGTCTGCTCCAGACCTCGCCGAGCATTCTGTTAGAAACTTGTAGGCATCTATCCCTTGTTGTGCATATCCATGGAAGAAGAGGAAGCCATAACCACAGCTGACCTCGGCTGAAGGCAGAAGAAGCATCCCGACTCGTCACATAGGACGGATGCTCCTACTCATTGAAGTTTCTTACAACACAAAACAGTCGTCCCCGAATGTTAACGGGAAGAAAAACGGTCTGCACTCGCGATCTGTCCCAAGATTACGCCGAATATCCTGCTTAGAAACTTCTAGCCTAATCCTCTTTTGTGCGCTTTCATGTAAGTAGAAGAAGTCATAACTGCTGTCGGCTGCAGTGTGGAAGGAACGTTTCGATGCGTGTTCCGACTCAATATGGTTTCTCACAACGGACACAGTCAACCCCGATTGTTAACGGAATGGAGAGGGCTCTCCAAACGGTGATCTGACCCCCAGACCTAGCCGAGCGTCCCATAGAGAAACTTCTGGCTTCTTCTGCATGCACAATTGACCGGACCCACCCAGCACCATCCGACAGCTCACAACCGGAGTCTGTGGGAGGCTGCAGTTGCACTTGCTGCAATGAGCAGCGCAATCTGCGACAGAAAGTCCGTTACTGATGCTTGAGGAGCTGAGGTCTTCCATATTACACTGCTTGTTACTATTGGGACGAAGATCCGGAAGTAGATCTCTACTCCGAACGTCCCAATGATTGAAGCCTCGGATCACTAGCTACCGGATGGGCCGACTTCACAGATACTGGATACTTCTTCTGGTGACTGCCTGGATATCCAAAGTTGGGTAGCTAGTATGCGGTGATGTGTGCTATATCTGCCTGAGGAAGAAGCCGTAACTGTAGCCAAACCTGGCTGCAGTTTAGAAGGAGCGTCCCGAGTGGCGAGTGTGGACGTTAGCTCCTACACAGGCAAGTTTATCAAACAACATTTGGCCCCAAATGTTGTGGGTTAGAGAGGGACCTCTCCCACTCGCGGTCTTTTCAGACCTCGCCAAGCCTCCCTAAGATAAACTTGCAAAATACTACACAAGCCTCCCTAAGAGAAACTTGCAGGCTTCCTCCCTATTTCTTGCTCTATCCAAATCTACACTTCCCTCGACTGCAACAGACTTACCCAGGGTCACGGCTCCCACGAACGGAGTAACCGCTTCACCGGTCGTGCTAGATGCTTGCAAAGGATAAGAACACTAACGAGAGGCCTTATCTCTTGCTTAATCCATGCAAAAAAAATTTGGCACTTAACCCTTTACCTAACACGGCACTTATTGAGATTATTAAATTTCGTATTTTTTCCAATATAAGTTCGACCTATTTTCAATGAAACTACACATTGTATACACATTTGGATATCATTAGAACCCAAAAAGCCGATTCTGATAATATCCAAATTTCAATAGGTCTGTGAGAAATTTTGAAGATATTTAAGGCTATTTTAGGCTTAATGTGGTCAATGTTCGGGCCGTTTTCGTCTTTATGTTGGGTAAGTGGTCAGTGTTTGACGCCTTCAGTCCGGTGGCAGCTGACCCAGGGCTTGCCTTGAGTCGGGGCTGATCAGCCCAGGCCCCGAGATCAGCCCTGAGGAGCACTTGCTGGGGGCTTTTTTTCAAGCCCCGACATTTTCCACAAAAAGCACTAACAATAATGGATAAAATGGAAAATCAGCCCCGAAAAGGCCCCGACCTCAATATGTGGGGCACTTTTTTTAGGCCCCGACCATTTTACTCAAGGCGAGCCCTGCTGACCGCACATATCCATTCTATAAAACGCATTTTCAATCGGTATATTCCTCCCAGTCAGTCTGCAAGTATGCATGAATACTTGAATATTGCATTATACTATAAATATTGCTTGTGCGGATATTTTAGGGGCAACTCTGTTTTATGCGTCTTGTTATGGCTTCTGTAAATAAGGTGGGGGATCTTGAGGCTTGCGATTTTAGAATACGGTTTTAGCTACTCTTTAAGCTCATCTAAAAATTATTAAAATCTACAAATTTATCATTTTCCCGTTCCTTACACAAATGTCGACAAAGGAATACACATTGTTAGTACGCATCGCTGGCTGTCTGAACTTGCTTGCTCATGTGGGTCACAATGACACCGTGCATTAAGGCGCACTGCACGTCGAATGTGTACGTCTTGATGTTGGAGAGCTGATAGCTGCTCGTCCGTGCTCACCACGACGTTGTCTGTGAGGGTGGGATGGGAAGAGAGGCTTGGGGGACTCCGGTTTCCCCCGCTTGTAGAGCTTTTATCGACACTGAAAGATTCTGCTGTTGAAGTGTCTTTAAATTCAGACGGGTTTCTCTATTATAAAACAAAGTTTTTTTTCTGAAATCACCACCTGATGGCCCTACATAGAAATCCCAAGTTTCGGCCTGATCGCCCCAGTAGTTTCCGAGATCGTTACTGCGCATGCGCAAAGACGGACCCCCACCCCAGGTCCGATGGATGGAAAACCTTTCCAGGACTGAACTACATACGCATGCTAAGTTTCGTCCCGATCGGCCCGCCGTTTTCGAGTCTATAACGAACACATGCATACACAGCGGCATATTAAAAGGTAAATAAAAATGCCGCTCAGGATCACAGATCCAATGTCGAGTTGTGACCTTGACCTTTGACCTGGCGAGTCCAAGGTCAATAGGGTTCTTCCTCGCACCAGGGCCAACACACCTATGAAGTTTCATGACTCTAGGTTGAACCACTATCAAGTTCTCATCCGGAAACCAATTGTTGCGATATACTATGTTCAAGGTCACTGTGACCTTGACCTTTGACCTGGTGAGTCCAACATCAATAGGGTTCTTCCTCGCATCAAGGCCAACACGCCTGTAAAGTTTCATGGCTCTAGGTTGAACCACTATCAAGTTATCATCCGGAAACCAATTGTTGCGATATACTATGTTCAAGGTCACTGTGACCTTGACCTTTGACCTGGTGAGTCCAAGATCAATAGGGTTCTTCCTCGCACCAAGGCCAACATACCTATGAAGTTTGATGACTCTAGGTTGAACCACTATCAAGTTATCATCCGGAAACCAATTGTTGCGATATACTATGTTCAAGGTCACTGTGACCTTGACCTTTGACCTGGTGAGTCCAAGATCAATAGGGTTCTTCCTCGCACCAAGGCCAACACACCTATAAAGTTTCATGACTCTAGGTTGAACCACTATCAAGTTATCATCCGGAAACCAATTGTTGCGATATACTATGTTAAAGGTCACTGTGACCTTGACCTTTGACGTAGCGAGTCCAAAATCAATAGGGTTCTTCCCCTCACCAAGGCCAATCTACCTATGAAGTTTCATGAATGTGAGTTGAACCATTATCAAGTTATCATCCGGAAACCAATTGTTTAAGATTTACTATGTTCAAGGTCACTGTGACCTTGACCTTCGACGTAGCATGTCCAAAATCAATAGGGTTCTTCCTCCCACCAAGACCAACCTATCACAACTCGACTAAAAACGTTTCAGTAGGAAATGTCTGTGCCAGTGCGATTTTTTAACCTCAAACACACACCCTCACATACACCCTCTCTCTCACACACACACACACACCCTCACTCTGACACACACACACATCCTCACATGCACACACACACTCAGAGACACACAAGCTCAAATATATAGTAGACTAGCTGGTGTGCCCAACTTCGTCCGGGCTACATCGATCGTCATTGCGCATACGCAAAGATTGGCTAACACGCCATAGCCGACGGTGGCAAATCACTACCCGGTGGAACATACATACAAATTCTAGGTTTCGTCCCAATCAGATTTGTAGTTTCCGAGATCGTCACTGCGCATGCACAAAGATAGGCTGTCACCTCATAGCCGACAGAGGCCAGTTAATTCCCGACATACAAATCCCAGGTTTCGCTCAAATCGGGCCAGTAGTTACCGAGATCGTCATAGCGCATACGCGAGGATAGGTCCCCCACTCCAAAGCCGATGGTGGCAAATCACTACCCGATAGACCATAGATACAAATCCCAAGTTTTGTCCTGATCAGCCTGGTAGTTTCCGAAATCGTTACTACGCATGCGCGAAGACAGGTCCCCACCCCATACCCGACGGTGGCAAATAATTAACCGATGACCCTACATACAAACACCAAGTTTTGTGCCGATCAGCCCAGTAGTTTTCGCGATCAATACTGTGCATGTGCGAAGATGGCCCCCACCACAACCCGGGAAGGTTTTAATCTATTCGGACATGTGGGTGGGGCTATCTTAGCGCATGCGCAGTGACAATCACGAAAACTACTGTGCCGATTGGCTTAAAATCTGAGATTTGTATGTAAGTTCCATCCGGCAGTGTCCTGGGCCACTCAAATTGCTTATGCTCGGCTCAGCTGTCCATGTAAATCATTCCTGTACGGAGTAGGGCCTCGAGCTAGTCTATTAAACATTTGAGTTTATTTGTCTGTGTCTGTGTGCGTGTGTGTCTGTGTCTGTGGGTTTGCTATAGACTCGAAAACGTCTGGACATATCGGGACGAAACTTGGCATGCACATGTAGTTTGCCCTGGGAAGGTTTCCACCCACTGGACCTGGGGTGGGGGCCCATCTTCACATATCTGTCTGTCTGCCCGTTTGTTCGCTATAGACTCGAAATCGAATGGGTTGATTCGGATGGAACTTGGCAGGCGTATATATTCCGGTGCCGGGAAGCTTTTCCACCCATCGGACCCAGGGTGGGGGCCCGCCTTCTCGCATGTGCAGTGACAATTTTGGAACTACTTTTGCGATCCGGACAAAACCTGGGATTTGTATGTACGTTCCACCAGGTAGTGATTTGCCACCGGCGGCTATGGGGTGTTAGCCAATCTTTGCGCATACACAGTGACAATTTCAGGGCCCCATCCAGTCTATCTATATATTTGAGTAATCTTGCTTGTCTATTTGGCTGTCTGTAGGTATAGACCCGAAAACGTCTGGGTTGATCTGGGAAGAAATTTGGCATGGGTGTGTGGTTCGGGCCCGGGAATGTTCTACGCTACTCGGATGTGGGGTGGGGCCCGTCTTCGCTCATTCACAGTGACGATCTCAGAAACTACTGGGCCGATCGAGACGAAACCTTGGATTTGTATGTAGGGTCCATCGCGTAATCATTTGCAATTGTCGGGTATGGGGTGGTGCCTGGCTTCACGCATGTGCAGTGACGATCTCGGAAACTACTGGGTGGGAGCCAATCTTTGCGCATGCGCAGATGCGCAGTGACAAAAGCCTGGACAAAGTCGGGCACCCAGCTAGTGTACTATATATTTGAGTCTGTCTGTCTGTCTGTCTGTCTGTCTGTCTGTCTGTCTGTCTGTCTGTCTGTCTGTCTGTGTTCGCTATAGACTCGAAAACGCCAGGGCCGATCAGGACGAAAACTTGGCATGTGTATGTAGTTCAGTCTTTCCACCCATCCGACCAGGGGTGTGGGTGGGGGGTGGGGGTGGGGGGCTGGGGGTGGGGGGGAGGACCGTCTTCGCACATTCGCAGTAACAATCTCAGAAACTACTGGGCCTATCGGGACGAAACTTGGGCTTTGTATGTAGGGAATATCGGGTAGTGATTTGCCACCGTCGGATGTTTATGTGAGGGCCGTCTTCGCGCATGCGCAGTGACGATTTCGGAAACTACAGGTCCGATCGGGACGAAACCTGGGATGTACATTCCACCGTGTAGTGTTTTGCCACTGTCAGCTATGGCGTGTTAGCCCATCTTTGCGCATCCGCAGTGACTATATCTGTAGCCCGGACGAAGTCGGGCACCCCCAACTAGTCTATATATATTTTTAAGTAATCTTGTTTGTTTGTTTGTTTGTTCTTTATAGACTCAAAAACGGCTGGGCTGATCGGGACGAAATTCGGCATGGTTGTGTGGTTTGGTCCAGGGAAGGTTTTAGGCTACTCGGACGTGAAGTGGGGGCCCGCCTTTGTGCATGCGCAGTAACGATTTCAGATATTACTGGGCCGATCGGGACGAAACCTGAGATTTATATGTAGGGTCCATCGTGTAGTCATTTGCCATCAGCTGGTATGGGGTGGGTGTCCATCTTCGCGCATGCGCAGTAACAATCTCAAAAACTACTGGGCCACTCGGGACGGAACCTGGGATTTGTATGTACGGTCAATCGGGTAATGATTTGGGAGCCAATATTTGCGCATGCGCAGTGACAAAAGTCTGGATGAAGTCGGGCACCCAGCTAGTCTATATATATATTTGAGTAATCTTGTATGTTTGTTTGCCTGTTTGTTTGTTCTCTATTGACTCAAAAAACGGCTGGGCCGATCGGGACGAAATTTGTCATGGATATGTGTTTGGGTCCGGGCAGGTTTTAGGCTACTCAGATGTGGGATGGGGCCCGTCTTCGCACATGCGCTGAGACTATCTTGGAAACTACGGGGACAATCGGGTAATGATTTGCAGGGGTGGGAGCCAATCTTTGCGCATGCGCAGTGACAAAAGCCCGGACGAAGTCGGGCACCGAGCTAGTCTACTATGTATGTGAGTTCGTTTGTGTGTGTGTCTTCTGTTCGCTATAGACTCAAAAACGACTCGGCCGGTCGGAACGAAACTTGGCGTGCGAATGTAATTCGGCCCGGGAAGGTTTTTCACCCATCGGACCCGGGGGGGGGGGGATCCGTCTTCGCGCATGCGCAGTTACGTTCTCGGAAACTACTGGGCCGATCCAGGCGAAACTTAGGATTTGTATGTGGGGTCCATCGGGTAGTGATTTGCCATCGTCGGGTGTGAGGTGTGTTCCCGTCTTCGTGCATGGTCAGTGCCGATCAAGAAAACTACTCGGCAGTTTGGACGAAACGTTGCATTACGTATAATTTTCATCAGGTAGTCTTCTGGGGCACTTAAGTTGTGCATGTTCAACACACCTGCCCATTTAATTCGTTCTCGGACGAAGGCGGGCGCCAGCTAGTATATATATATATATATATATAAAATATAGATAGATATACTACATGGAGTGCCCGACTTTGTCCGGGCTGGATTGAGTTCAGATGGATTGTATGGAAGCAAACACATGCCATGTCTGATACTAAGTCCAAATTGGGAGATAATAACTCATGATTAGGAGTTACTAAGTCATAATTAAGAAATAGTATTATTATTATTATTATTATTATTTATTGGTGTTTAACGTCACATATTTCTGCACAATGGCTAATCATGACCACGACAGTTTTACGGGTGGAGGAAGCCGGAGTACCCGGAGAGAACCACCGAGCAACGGCGAGCAACTGTCAGCTCCCCAACATACTAACTCCATACAAGCAGGGTTAGCATTGGTTGAAGACAGGTGCACCATCGACGTGCAGTACGCCTTAGTACACAGCGTCACCGTGCCCCCACGTGGGCAATGGGGGTGAAGTGTCTTGCCCAAGGACACAACGCGGTTGCCGCAGGTTTAAGAAATAGTAACTCCTAGTTAGGACATATGATATCTAAATTGGGAGATAATGACTTCTGAGGAGTAATTATGTCCTAATTAGGGGATAATACTTCTAATTAGGACCTAGTATCTCCTATTTACGAGATAATAAGCTAGGAGAAAAAAGGTTCTTATTAGGGGATAATAGCCCTAATTAGGAGACAATAACGCCTAATTAGGACATAGTTTCTCCTAATTAGGAAATAATGGGATATGTTAGTCCCTAATCTTATCCTCAAACACAGTTTGTTGGTGTCCTGTCGGCTCTGTCCTCTGCTTGTTACCTTAACACCAGCCGCCCGGCATTCTATATGAAACTTGCCGCTTACATTTGTACCTCTGAAATAAATTATCCCCCCCCCCCCCCCCCCTGTAAAAATAGCTAAAATAAAATCATATTGGAAGCGCTCTGTTTCCATTCTATCTTTCGCTGTACAAACATTGGCTAAGCGAATTCTCATGACTCCGGGCTGACTTCAAACACCAGAGCCGACTTCTCCTGACCTCGGGACAGACATCTCACGCCATTATCAACTTCTCCTCACCTCACAAGGCCGACTTTTGCGGGCGACTTCTTTGAAATCGATTTCTCCGGTTCCCCGGACCAACTTCTTCAGGCTGACATCTTTTATTAGGATGGGGGTTTTAAGACACAGCTTTTTATGGCTGACCGTAGTAATGGTTTCAATTCCCTATTGACATCACAAAGTCGCTTTGCTACCTACACCCCAGTTTGGTACAGGGGGTATGTACTAGACACAATTCAAGTACATATGAGTACGTTCCGGTAGTGTAGTAGTGCTATAAAAAGCCCAACCTCGCCTTATTTTCCTTACTTTGACGAAATGATGTCCGCAATATTGGTTTCCCTGGTAACAGCATTTCACATTGTGGCAAGGTCTGTACTAGTACAGGCGAATGTTTTAGGCCCCATCCCATTAACTTCGACCGCAATCAATTACCCCAAAAAGCTCAAAATTGGTTATTTTTCCGTACTTTGTCAAAGAAGAACCTACCTCCCCTTTCTCTCATTTGATAACTTTTAGGCTGAACATGGTTGCTAACCAAGATATAATTGTTTGTTAAATACAGGAGTACCATATATAGTACTGCTTAATTCAATGGTAGTATAATAAACCCATAAGAGACACAAGTACAAATAATCCCCTTTCCCTCCGGCTCTTTTTTGATGAAGAGCCACTATTTCCAAGTTTCCTGTATAATAATGTTTAATTTGGCGGTACTATAACCAAGTGATAATGTGCCAATGCAAATAATATCACTGCCCGTCCCTCTAAAATGAGTCAAAAAGACGGTTTGTCTTTTTTCCAGCATTTGAATTGCGGCAAAATTTCTAATTTTGGGTATTTATCCAGTCACTGTTCTCAGTAACTGCAAATCCAACGCCATATGTTAGTGCCCCATTGCTAAACATCAGGCAGGCCCCTGGCGGCCCAAAATGAGTCTGTGGAAGCTATTAGGATGTGCGCACAATGCTCTCTTTTTCATACTACTCTTTGACTCATTTCGCTCTTTTGGTTTCCCAGCGCCCCATTTCAACTAATTGTATCTATGTCCCAATTTTAGCACCTCCTTTTAGCGAGGGATTTATAAGCGTCAGTCTTTTTGGTGTTCGCAATTGAGACCGATGAAAATTAGCGCAATGTTCTATTTTCATAGCTTTCACAAACGCATTTTGGGTGTCAAAGTTAAGGAAACGGGGCCTAAAAACATTACCTCGTACTATAATACAAACCTTTGGGCTACAAAGGGAAATAGGGTACTGTAGTGAACCCATACGACGGGCAACGAAGTCAAAGTAGGTAAAATAGGATCATAGGTATACGAGTAATTGCTTTTTTCCGGGGGAGCGGCCAGTGGAATGGGGTCTTTGCTTTTAATGTCCTATGTATAGAGTTGTCTGTATCAATCCTGACGCGCCGAAGACCTCCTGTGTATACCTGTGTCTGCCGCAGTAGATAGAATGTCTCGAGATATTTGAACTATTGGCGCCATTCTACGACCTAAAAGTGAAGGAGATGGGTTACTCCGGCCACATTTCTCAACTCCAGGGGAGAGGACAAACTTGCCCAAAGCAATACAAGGGGTTGGCAACGAGGGTGTAGGCCTTAAGCTTTTGTCGTTGATGTTCTTTACATAGAACTGCCCAGTCGCCGTAGGCCACCTATGTATACTCATACCCAACCCAACAAAATAGCCCCCCGAACCACTTATATTTTTCCAGACTTATGCACCTACACCTATTTCTGTAGATTTCTATACAGAGTCTCCCAGATAGTTCAAGCCATTACCACAGTCGTCAGTGCCTGATATTAAAAGGTACTCCTCGACCATTTCTATGAATTTAATTCACACATCAATACCCATATTCCTAGAGAAGTTCTATGTATATAGAAGCGATTACCAATACTGGCGCGCTATAGGCCTCCCGCATGTATTCATACTAAAGTCTAAAATTGGGACCCTCTTATGACATCATAACGTCGGCGCCGTCAGAACGTTTCCAAATTCCCTTCACATTCTAGAACGTTTGTGTGAACATGTCTTGTGGGACAAACGTGTTCTATTGACACCCGTGTTACTACTTGCGTCTATCATGAAAGGATGGCCGAGTGAATACAGAAGATCTACCCCACGCCCCACCCCTTTCACCCATTCCAGAAGACGTCGGTCTGAAAAAGTTGGTTTTGAGAAATCGGTCCCAGAGAAGTCGCACCGGAAAAATTGGCCTGCACTTGGCGGCCCGAGAGGTCAAGAGAAGTCGGTCCTGGAGATAGAAGTCTGCCCGAGGTCAGAACTCGACTCTGAGAATGTCAGACTGAGGTAAGGAGGAGTCAGTCTGGAGTCATAAGTCACCCCGCCAAAATTTATACTTCGAAAGAAATAAATGGAAACAGGGTGTTTCTAATATAATTTTATTTTTACTACTTTTCACGGGGATGGATTGAGGTGGGGTGGGGGTGATCATTTATCTTAGAGGTACAAAATGTAAACAGCAAATTTTATAACGAATTCCTGGCGGCTGGTGTTTCTGTAACAAATTGAGGACCACGCCGAAACAACACCAACAAATTGTGTTTAAAGGGAAGATTCGGGAATTATATACCAAATTATCTCCTAATTAGGATTTACTGTGTCTTAATTAGGAGTTATCTCCTAATTAGGACTTTTATCTCCTAATTAGTAGTTATTATCTGCTAATTAGGAGACACTAAGATCTAATTAGGACATAGTATCTCCTAATTAGTAGTTAGTAAGTCCTAATTAGGAGTTATTATCTCTTAATTAGGAGGTATCGTCTCCCAATTAGGACATATCTCCTAATTAGGACTTATCTCCCAATTAGGACATATTATCTCCTAATTAGGACAAATTATTTCCTAAACAGGAGTTATTATTTCCTAATTATGACTTAGTATCTCTCAATCACGAGTTATTATCTCGGTATCTCTAAATTAGGACACATAGTATCATTCATTTTTTTTAGATGTGGCACTAATACGCTTCCATTTTATTCAGTTTGGTTAAAACAAAGAATACTGAAGACGCCGGTGTTCTGTTTCTTATTTTGCAAGATCTTCTGAAGAAAGAAACATGATCATGTGCGTGGGAACATTAAAGGTTACAAGTTTATGAAAGAACTGTTTGCCTTTTCCAGTTGCTAAATAATACAATTGAAACTTTCACTTTTCGCTCACAGAATTTCCCATCCCCTACTGGTAAACGCTTGTTGAGCCTTTTAGTGTTCCGGGATGGAAAATATTAAAAAAAAACACATTTCTGCCAAATTAATAAATGTTTCATTTTGTGCTTTCAAAACATACTCTATGACTCTAACTGGAATGAGCTCGGCGAGCACGTTACAATGAGAGCTGTAAGCTATGTTTCGACAGAAAAATGCAAAACAAGCAGATAACAAGAAATTGAATTGCTCTTTCAAAATGAAGTTTGTATGTCTATTTTTGTCTCATAATAAATAAAAACACATTTTTGTGTGCATTGAATCATTTTTTGTACGAAAAATGATTTATTTTAGAATTGAAATGATGGGGATCCATGTTAGCCAGGTATTGAAGTACCTTATCTGTTGTTCTGCCAGGTATTCGTGCCACATGCTGACCAAGAAGAGAAAATGATAATGGTTCTAATTTATATTCTGTAATTGGTGCTTTAAGTGATGCGAGTATTGGGCTTCGAGTGTAGGGCCCAAGACGTGAGACAAACAAAAAAACCTGTTTTCAGCCCCTTAGATTGGCTCGGAAAAAAGTAACACTGGGCTGCGTATACATGTAAGTAATGGAAAATGTGAGGCAGGGGAGGGGAGTCCAAGGCTTTGCTTATATCTAAATTACTCTGGAACCAAGTACCGGGAGCCTCTGGAAGCCAGAAACAAGAAAACGCTCAAATGGAAGTGCCCACCGCCACTTTTCCGACAGTCATTTCTTCGTCGATCATATATGTACCATTTTCATCTTATCTCGGACTACTATAAATAATTATTAATTACTTCATTCATTAATTATTATTCCCTCCATATTTGACGTCTGGGGACAAATGGCCTATTTGGTCCAGGAAGACCTACAAAATAATCAACCAATTGTTATATTCATATTATGAACATAACAATTGATTGATTGGTTAGTAGTTGTAACAAACAACCTAATTACCTCCAAGGAATCTCAAACTTTCCAGCAAACGTCCAAATCACGGAAAATTCTCATGAATTAACTCATCGCACCACACCACAGAGATGAAAAGTATTCAAACATTCCATATATTTGATCATTCACCTATGTTTTGGTCCACGGAAACTGTTTCCTAAATCAGATGTCAGTGTTGGATCTCCTGCAACCACTTATAACAGCCGAAGTGTTCTCTAAGAATTTGTGACAACCGCTCTCATCTTTGACTTTGGGGACCTAACCCCAACCCCACCACCACCACCCCTGCTCATCGCTATGTAAGTCTCTCCTCGACAGGATTTTCCTACATGTGCCAACGACGTTTAATTTGAAAGCGCGCATGCATAATTATGTACGTAATACTCACCTGTATTGAATAATCGTCTTCAGATTAAATATCGCAATAAAAGCTTCTCTTCACAAGGGAAAAATAATCTTCTCTTACAAGAAAAATACCGCAAAGATGCAGTTTCAGTTATAAAAAATGAGCCCACTAAAAAGCAAAATTGAAAAAATGTCATTATTATGGTTTTGCCGCAGGTGTGTTTTTTTAATGATAGAAATCGACAACTTCGCGTATCTTTACCATTTCGACATGATAGAAGTCGACAACTTTGATTTCCCCCCAAAGGACCAGCACCTCAACATCAAAGAATAGCACAGGGAATCCGGTCTGTTAGAAATGTTATGTTATCAAAATTACAAAGAATTAACCTATGAAAGTTTGGGCAGAGAGTTCCATTTCATCGATCTGAAAATCTTTGATCTAAGTCCCTGCCAATTCACACCCTTCTCATCTGAATGAAAAAGGGTGAATCTGAAATGAAACTGCCGAAACATAGTATCGTCAAAACCTTTTGTAACGCTTGGGAAATGCCAAGGTTGATTAATTTAGGTTAAACACGTAAACAGCCAGAGTCATAGAGTGTTGGACAGTGTCACGGGGAGGAAGGCGAGGAGAACTATCGGACAGAGACGAGTCACTGTCAAACTGTTTAAGTTACTAATCCCACTAAAGTAGGGTTAGCATTGGTTAAATGTACGGACATACTCAATGAGCGGCATGCCTTATCACACAATAACATACTTGAATAAATACACAATATGTAATCACAAATAGAAACCCCACAAAAACTTTTTAAAACGACCTGACACCCCACCCACATATGCTCATAATACTGGCTGAAAGACGAACGGACAGACCGAATATATTCCTGTCATGGTAATCTCAACAGAGAGAGCTCAACCTAAAATAAAAAGATGAAGATGAAAATCTGATCATTTCGTGTGGACATCTGAAATGAAATGGTTTGTTCAAAATTTTCAAAGTCTAACAGTTTTTGAAAATGTTACAACAAAAGTGGTAAACAAAAGTTCCTACAAAAGTGGTGACTTTGTTTTTTTATGACAAAAGTGGGCAATGGTTACTACAAAAGTGGAGATCTCATTTTACTACAAAAGTGGGCGACGTTACTACAAAAGTGGTGAGCTACCACAAAAGTGGGCGTTTTCTACTACAAAAGTGGTGAGCTACTACAAAAGTGGACAGTTACTACAAAAGTGGGCGTAACAAGCTTTCATAATTGCAAGCAAAATACACAGTTGATAGCACTCCTACAAACTCCACAATAAAATATATGATAAAGATACATGAATAATAGCAATCAAAACTAAATTCGAAAAAAATAAAGCAAAAAATTTTTCGGAAAGTTTTTGAAAAAGCCTAAATTCCCAGAGGGAACAAGATGAGCTCAAGGGTATCTTGATAGAGCCTAAATGTGGACAAAATCCAAATTTTTGGAGCTACACTACCAGAATCATAATCAATGATCCAACAATAATCCTACAGTAATATAATACTAAATACTACATATATTTGAGGGCGCTGCCGATGTAAACAACGTCAAAGGAAAAAACCGGAAACAAGACATCAGGCACACATAAATGCCCAAACTTAGTAACTGATTTAAATGTTACCAGATGTAATGCGAAGAAGAAACAATACATCGGATAGAAGATGGAAGACCAAAACGACCTAACACCACTAGGGTGAGGACGTAAACATGGGGATAAACAGAATAAACATTCTGTAATACACGTTAAACTCCCACGAAATTTAATAAAAAATTTCAATAAACAAGAGGCCCCACGTGGCCTTAATCGCTCACCTGACAAAGTGACTCTAAGAAGTATTTTAGGTCACCTTCACCATGTCATGCCTCATCAACATTAACTGGTTGAGTGATAGATTTTGTTTGAAGTTCAACATTTGTTACCTAAAATTAGTTTTATTTAAAATCATTGGTGTGTGGCCAATCTCCAATGATTTTTAATAAAGCAAATTTATCTCTGCAGACAAACTGGTTTAGCATGAAGCACAAACAAGGAATGTGAAGAGATAGCCTTGGACATCTCTCCCCAACTGTGGATATCTTCCATGTGCTACATGTATATATTTGCATGCAAGAAAACAAAAATTTTCACAAATTTTATTTTTTTTTATCATCATTGGAACAAGCTCAAACAGCTTATTCCAATAGGGGTATGGGAAGATCAGGTATATTTTTGAGACAGAAATGTGAATATATAAATAATGGTGTTTTTTTGTGAATGATGCTGGAGAATTTTGCGTAAAGATATGGTAAATGGTTTGTTCTAGATACAGAATGATGCAAAAGTATTTAAATTTGATTAGGCAAGTTGTTCCTATAATGCATTTAAAAATTGAAGTAACTGTTTTTTTGCTGACGAACTTTTAGATGTGTGTGTCTGTGTTTGTGTGTGTGTGTGTGTGTTTGTGTGTGTGTGTTTGTGGGGGGGGGGGGGGGGGGGGGGTAAGAGTGTTCTTGCAAACAAAATTCCTGAATAAATGGAAAATTTTATTTTTTGTGTGAAAGACATAGTGCGTGAATGTTGATTGGAACAAGCTTAGAGAGCTCATTTTAATGTGAAGTCATAAAGCTGTGTTTTACGTATGAAATTCTGGAATAACTAAAAAAATTGCTTTTTTGACTCAAAAAGCATGGTGTGCGACCTCTCATTGGAATGAGCTCAAAAAGCTCATTCCAATGGGGTATTTACAAGCGATAAGTACATGTATGTTTAAGAGACAAAAATTAAAATTTGAATAGCGATTTTTGCGAAGAATGCTGACAAGTTTTGGCAGTTATGCTGGTGAAAAGGTAAGATATGCAAAGTGGTTGTTTTTTAGAGGCGACATTTAATTAAGGGGAATTAACCCTTGATTACTGAGGTAACTTCTAAAAGTACTGAAATTTCATGAAGCAATGTGAATAACAGACAACAGTTGCCTAAAAATTTCATGAATAACTAAAATTTTTATTCCTTTGTCTCGAAAACATGGCATATGACCTTTGTTGGAGTGAGCTGAATGCGTGTGTTCCAATGAGGGGTCATAAAATTTGAACGAAGATTTGTGTGAATAATGCATTAGTACTGCTAGATTTGGGTAAACGGTTCACCCTGGATACCACCCCTTCTATAGTAGATCTTTTCTGCAAATTTTGTCTAAGATTCTATCAACTTTACAAATAAATACGTTCATGAATCACAATCAGATCCACCCTACAATGTTGCATACCAAATATCAAAAGATTCTGCCTGCTGGATCTGGAGAAGAAGATTTTTTAAGAAATATGCCTGAAACGCACTAAGTTAAAATTTGGGCTCCTATACGGAGCCCAAATATAAACCCAGGGGGCCGATTTGAACAAACTTGAATCAGATCCACCCCACAATGTTGCTTACCAAATATGAAAAGATTCTGAAGCTGGATCTGGAGAAGAAGATTTTTTAAGAAATTTGCCTGAAATGCACTAAGTTCGAATTCAAGCTTCTATAGTGAGTCCAAATATGAAACTAGGAAGCCGATTTGAACAAACTTGAATCAGATCCACCCCACAATGTTGCATACCAAATATCAAAAGATTCTGCCTGCTGGATCTGGAGAAGAAGATTTTTTAATAAATTTGCCCGAAATGCACTAAGTGCGAATTCGGGCTTCTATATTAAGCCCAAATATGAATCCAGGGGGCCGATTTGAACAAACTTGAATCAGATCCACCCCGCAATGTTGCATACCAAATATCAAAAGATTCTGCCTGCTGGATCTGGAGAAGAAGATTTTTGAAGAAATTTGCCTGAAATGCACTAAGTGCGAATTCGGGCTTCTATATTAAGCCCAAATATGAATCCAGGGGGCCGATTTGAACAAACTTGAATCAGATCCACCCCGCAATGTTGCATACCAAATATCAAAAGATTCTGCCTGCTGGATCTGGAGAAGAAGATTTTTGAAGAAATTTGCCCGAAATGCACTAAGTTTGAATTCGAGCTTCTATAGTGAGCCCAAATATGAATCCAGGTGGCTGATTTGAACAAACTTGAATCAGATCCACCCCGCAATGTTGCATACCAAATATCAAAAGATTCTGCCTGCTGGATCTGGAGAAGATGATTTTTTAAGAAATTTGCCTGAAATGCACTAAGTTCGAATTCGAGCTTCTATAGTGAGCCCAAATATGAATCTAGGAAGCCGATTTGAACAAACTTGAATCAGATCCACCCCACAATGTTGCATACCAAATATCAAAAGATTCTGCCTGCTGGATCTGGAGAAGAAGATTTTTTAAGAAATTTGCTTGAAATGCACTAAGTTCAAATTTGGGCTCCTATACTGAGCCCAAATATAAACCCAGGGGGCCGATTTGAACAAACTTGAATCAGATCCACCCCACAATGTTGCTTACCAAATATGAAAAGATTCTGCCTGCTGGATCTGGAGAAGAAGATTTTTTAAGAAATTTGCATGAAATGCACTAAGTTCAAATTCGAGCTTCTATAGTGAGCCCAAATATGAATCTAGGAAGCCGATTTGAACAAACTTGAATCAGATCCACCCCACAATGTTGCATACCAAATATCAAAAGATTCTGCCTTCTGGATCTGGAGAAGAAGATTTTTTAAGAAATTTGCCTAAATGCACTAAGTTCGAAATCGGGCTCCTATACTGAGCCCAAATATGAACCCAGGGGGCCGATTTGAACAAACTTGAATCAGATCCACCCTACAATGTTGCATACCAAATATCAAAAGATTCTGCCTGCTGGATCTGGAGAAGAAGATTTTTTAAGAAATTTGCCTGAAATGCACTAAGTTCGAAATCGGGCTCCTATACTGAGCCCAAATATTAACCCAGGGGGCCGATTTGAACAATCTTGAATCAGATCCACCCCACAATGTTGCTTACCAAATATGAAAAGATTCTGCCTGCTGGATCTGGAGAAGAAGATTTTTTAAGAAATTTGCCTGAAATGCACTAAGTTCGAATTCGGGCTTCTATAGTAAGCCCAAATATGTATCCAGGGGGCCGATTTGAACAAACTTGAATCAGATCTACCCCGCAACATTGCATACCAAATATCAAAAGATTCTGCCTGCTGGATCTGGAGAAGAAGATTTTTGAAGAAATTTGCCTGAAATGCACTAAATTCGAATTCGAGCTCCTATAGTGAGCCCAAATATGAATCTAGGGAGCCGATTTGAACAAACTTGAATCAGATCCACCCTACAATGTTGCATACCAAATATCAAAAGATTCTGCCTGCTGGATCTGGAGAAGAAGATTTTCAAAGAAATTTGCCTGAAATGCAGTAAGTTCAAATTTGGGCTCCTATACTGAACCCAAATATAAACCCAGGGGGCCGATTTGAACAAACTTGAATCAGATCCACCCCACAATGTTGCATACCAAATATCAAAAGATTCTGCCTGCTGGATCTGGAGAAGAAGATTTTTTAAGAAATTTGCCTGAAATGCACTAAGTTTGAAATCGGGCTCCTATACTGAGCCCAAATATGAACCCAGGGGGCCGATTTGAACAAACTTGAATCAGATCCACCCTACAATGTTGCATACCAAATATCAAAAGATTCTGCCTGCTGGATCTGGAGAAGAAGATTTTTTAATGTTTTTCCCATTGCCTACAGTGTTAAAAAGTGCTGACTCAGCACTTTTTCAAAGTCCCGAAACTGTACCCTATGATAAAACCGATGGCAATTTTTTTTTACCAATCCTTTCTGTTGGTCCTAAGGAAGCTGCACACCAAATAAAAATTCTCAGTGCCGTGCAGTTTTGGAGATATGGGCGTTTTAAATTTTTTCTATTTTTAGCTCCTGTGGTTCCCACGGGGCTGCGGGAAAATTTTTTTTTGCATAAATCAAGTACTCATGACCCAATAAGCCCTCACATAAAATTTGGTTCAAATCAGCCTCTCGGTTTGGAAAATAGAAATTTTGGGCGGGGCAAAAAATTTTGCCCCTCTCATAACAACGTCAAGTATAGCCCCACAAACTTCTCTTGAACAAATCTGAGTCTACACCTCAAAAGGAAGCTGCACACCAAATATCAAGTCTCTGCTACTGCTGGTTCATGAGAAGAAGATTTACAAAGATTTTGGTGCCCCTTGGGGGTGTGGCACCACCCAGGAGGAGGGGCAACTTCATTTGAACAAATCTGAATTGGCATTAGGTAATAAACATTTAGCCAACATTTGAATAAAATTGGGCTAGTGGTTTAGGAGGAGAAGTCGATAATGTAAAGTTAACGCCGGACGGACGACGACGGACGCCGGACGCCGGACGACGGACAGAAAGTGATTAGTTAAGCTCCCCTTGAGCTTCGCTCAGGTGAGCTAAAAATAGCCAAAAAAGCTTAGGAGCTTAACAGGAGGGCTTCAAGGAAGGATAGGGAAGGAACACTTAACAAACAGTGGATAAATCATTAGCAAGAATGATGATGTCAGGCGTAAATTTCGAAATTGGGAAACATGAAATAATTTAATAATTTTTAAGTTACAGCCCTGAACATTTCCAACCACCGTTGTTCACTTCCATCATCCATTTTCAGCCTTGGATCCACCAATTGTTTCATTGATTTGTGTCTGGCATCCTCAAAAAAGGAGATTTAAAAGCACAGATGTCAGTACATTGTTACTGACTTTTGGGCCAAACAAAGAATGAGGCTGGTGCCAATTCTGGTCTCTTCCTGACTGCTGCGCATGCACAGATGGTAAAAGTATGGAGGGCCAGATAGGACTTGGACTGGGGGTTCAAAATTTGTGGTTGGCCCTTGATAATCTCAAGTTTGCACCAGCTAAGTCTGGGCCATTGGTTATTAGTATAAAAATATGGGTGTGTGACTTATGCATGGGTTTTAGGCAAATGGGAGGAATTCTGAGTGGGAGCTGGGGGTGCGACTTATACACAGGTGGGGGGGGGGGGGGGGCATATACACTGACAAATACAGTAGTTTGGATGAAGGAATGATACAAGCCAAAAATAGACTATCTTTAAAGCAGTGTATCCAAATAAAACCAGTGAAAAAAAGCTTTCTGTGTGAAAGTGTCTTTGTATTTAGTGAATGCTGAAATTTATACAGGTGCTACCGAAGGTAACTTTTCAGAAGACTTGAGTGGTGTTGTGGTCTGCATGACTTCAAACTTGGGACCAGAAAATAATGAAAGTGTCATTGACACTGCAGCTCAACTTGACTGTGTAGTGTTTGATGAAAAGGAGAATGTTCAATGTTTATGAAAGGATTATGAAATAAAAAAAGAATTGTGATAATTAAGTATATGTTCAGTTCCGTACCCCACATGCTTTAACAAGAGTAATTTGAGGTGTAGACTGTACTAAAGAATTGAGGCCTAGGTTGATGTGGCCCTCACAGTTAATGTATGTCAACTAAAGTTACCAAGTTACAGTGAAATTATTCCAAAATGAGTCATCCTATCAAGTTACAATGAAATCCCCTCATAAATATGACTCGAAGATTTTGCTAAAAGAATCTAGGCCAGGTGCTCATCTGGCAGTCACGGTTGACCGACCGTGACCAAAATAGGACAGTCTCATCTAGACATCATACAGAGTCATCCTGCCGAGTTACAATGAAATCTCATCATAAATGCAACCTGTAGACTCTGCTAAAGGAATCTAGGTCATGTGCCACCGCGGCCATCACAGTTGACCAAATCTGACCAAAATAGAACGTTCCCATCTAGACATTACAGAGTCATCCTATACGTTACAATGAAATCCCTTCATAAATACGACCTGTAGACTGGGCTAAAGGTTTCCAGGTTTCGAACCCATGCAACCGTCGTGGTTGATCGATCGCGACCAAATTGGGACGTTCTCATCTAGACATTAAAACATCATCCTACCAACTTACAATGAAATCCCTTCATAAATACGACTTGTAGACTGTGCTAAAGGTTTTCGGGTTTCGAACCCGCACAGCTGTCACAGTTGAACGATTGTGACTAAAATGGGATGTTCTCATCTACACATGATCTCCAACCTGCACAAGAAATTTAGTGATGATCGGACAAGAACTATGGGGTGTAGCCTGTTAAAGAAAATGTGAACAGACTCACAGAGAGACTTCTGCAAGGATGATGGCAATAGCTTACCTTGACGTTGTCAAGTTAAGCTAAAAACCATATAATTGTGATGGACAGATAAGTTTTATCCCTCAGCATTGCTGATGAAGCATTACGATTCTGGTATTCAAACACTCGGAACTACCATGGTAAACCATTTTTTCCACCTGAACTAAAAATGAACAACATGTAAAAAATGGTAATGAAATGTGGCAGTCATTAGGCCACACAAAGTAGATCTTTTGTTTCTCAGGCCATCTTTTGTAAAATTGCACCTGGGCGGGTAGTTTTTTATTTTATTTTTTATTTTTGTAGTTATTTCTTTGCCATCAAAAGTTCATGTTCTTGGTTTGTTTTATATTTTAGACCTCATAATCTACAGATTAGCATGGTGGTGGTGTATTTCATCCCTTGAGCGTAAGAAGGATTTGTAATGTTAAAACATTGCATTGGTTATAAAAATTGAGCATACAGCAGCCAAAAGGACCATGCAGGAGGGCCCGAGAAACAGATTTTTACCTTTTTTTGGCCTTGCAAATGGCCAAGATGCCTTATTGCAAAATTTCTTTTCTGGGAAATATAAAACTCACATATCAGGGTTTGCATTTTGTCAGGGCTAATCAGCCCAGGCCCCGAGATCAGCCCTGAGAGTGCTTCTCAGCCCCAAACGAAACTTATCTATTAAGGCATGTTTAAAAATCAGCCCTGAGTAGGCCCCGATCCTCAAATCTTGGGGGACTTATTTCAGGCCTCAAAAATTTTCCAAAATGCAAACCTTGACTTATATTAGAAGGGCACAGACCATCCAAAAAAAAAATAGCTGTAACTTTTGTGAGTTTCATAAACACAGTATGTTTATCACTGATTGGTGAATTTCGATCACAGTCTGGAATGCATCCACAGAGATCTGATACTCCATCCCTGGAACCTCGTCTCATGAATGTTGGCAGTCATGAACCACAGAGATCACCCGATGCAATAGGTTATCAGCTGTGCAGAGTGTGTGCTAAAAAGTACAATAGATTTGTAAAAAGTAATCCTTCTATAAGATGGAAAGACTTCTCTGGTGTCATGAGTGTAAAGTTTTTCTTTGCATTCACAAGAGGTCAGATTGCTAGCATGCATGACACAATCTGAAGGAGTACTGCTGAGAATAAGTGTCAAATAATGAAACTGTTTTATGTAAAAATTCTTAAATAAAGAATCCATCAAGAATCTTTGAAACATTTGGTCAAGCAACTTTATTTGTGGGTGTAGCACAAACTATCAGTGAATATTTTGTTCAGTTTTTCCTGATTATATGTTTGCTAATACTTGACATGTCTGATTTTTCCCATCATCTGTGATGAAGGTGTTAAAATCATCAGACATATCATGTATTACATATGCATACATACATACATGTTTGATAAGCTTGATACAACAGATCAGCAGTTATTTGTTCACCATTATACATTGTTTTCTGTAATAATTTATTGCAAAAATAATATATTCTGGTGATCCGAAAACATTCTTTAGTAAAGGAACCGGGAGTGTGGTGGTTCAATGGTAGACTGTTGGACTTCTATGCTAGAGGTGCCGAGTTTGATAACCGTCTGGGACGACCAGCGTTGCGACCTTGGGCAAGGCACTTTATCCCGGCGAGGCCATGTACTAAGGTGTACTGCACGTCGATGGATCACATGTCTTCAACCGCTGTAAACCGCTGAGTTTGAACAGAGTTAGAATGTTGAGGAGTTAACAGTTGCTTGTCGATGTTTGGTGGTTCTCTCCAGGTACTCCGGCTTCCTCCACCCATAAAACTGTCATGGTCACGATTATTTATTGGTGTTTAAGGTCACATATTTTTACACAATGGCTAATCATGACAACATGAGTATCAACTCAAGACCAGGGGTGAGCGTTAATAAGCCATGTTGCCCATTTTAGAGAGTGTTTACACCTCCTTAGCATTGGTGACTGGGTCCTATTTTACCAGTAAAACAGAGCCTGTTTACAGCAGTGAACAGACACTGCTTCACTTCCCGGGATTCCCGCAGGGAACGGTCATGATTAGCCATTGTGCATAAGCATGTGACCTTAAACACCAATAAATAAATAAATGAATAAAGGAACCAGGCCTTGGAGTCATGTTCAACCCATAAGCCAAGTTTAGAGTATCGATCGGGCAAGCATAATTTAATTAGAGAAGCCAAGTCGTCTGGTAAATGATTAACTTCAAGGTCACTGTGACCTTGACCTTTGGCACAATGACCTCAAAATATGTAGGGTTCTTCCTCTCAACATGTCTAACCCACATGCAAAGTTTTGGCTTCAGTCCACCAAGCGGAACTTTAATTACAAAGCGGAAACCAAAACTGATAAAAATTAAAGTTCAAGGTCACTGTGACCTTGATGTTTGGCACAATAAACCTAAAATAGAGTTCTTCCTCTCATCATGCTTAACCCACATGCCAAGTTTGGTTTCAGTCGGCTGAGCAGAATTTTAGTTAGAGAGCAGAAACAAACTTCATCTACAAACAGATGGATGGACAATGCCACGGTTATACCCCTGCCCCCCCCCCCCCCTCCCAAAAAATTTTTTTCGTAGTGATAAATATCACTGAAATTTACCCAGAGGACCAGGGTTGACGGTATCTTGGATACAGGTCACCAGTGTTGAAAAGGTTAACACCAAAATTTCAGCTTACTGATTAAACTTAATTTTCTGCATCTTGTGAGCTTATGATGTCATTAGAGCTGGGCATTTGGTTTTTGGTTTGGTTCAGTTTTTTTTGTAGCTAACTGGAAAACCGAACTGCAAGGGCAGCAAAAACTGGACAAACAGTTTTACTGGATTTGTGCACAAACTGATTAAACTCTCTAACTGGGAGGGAATTGACCATCGCTATTTCGTCGGTAGCCGGTAAAGGGGTGAATACGTCATGTTCTCATTGTCACATTTTCTCTTTTATTGATTCATTAATTGAGTCAATAAGGGAGACATGTAATAATGAAAACACAACACAGATGAACTTTGTAACCCTAATTTATGTTTTTTCTGACTCCACAGGCTTAACCCTTTCAACACTGACGGTATCTTCCATGCCAGTTAAATGGAAGAAATGGGAAAGAGTCCATATCCATTATTTGGGGGTAGAGCAATTAATATTTTCAACATGCAGCCTCCAAACTGCATGTTGAAAATATTAATTGTTCTACCACACACGTTCCTTTATTAGCCATCCTACTTAAAGAAATTATGACGTATTGTGTTCTGGACCGGAAAAGAGGCCTCTCGTGTTGAAAGAGTTAACAACTGATCCCCTAGAACCACTGGGAAATGAACAAAGGGAAGTTAGAGTCACAAAGGAGATTATTTATTTATTGGTATTTAAGGCCACATACTTATGCACAATGGCTAATTGTGACCATGACAGTTTTACGGGTGGAGGAAGCCGGAGTACCCAGAGACAACCATCGAGCATCGACGATCAACTGTCAGCTCCTCAACACTCTCTGTTCAAAATCTGTTGAAGCAGGGTTACAGCTGTTGAAGACATGTGCACCATTGACGTGCAGTACGCCCTAGTACAAGGCGTCATCATGCCCCCATGTAGGACACAACACAGGTTGTCCCGGACAGGGATCGAACTCGGGACCTCTAGCATTCAAGTCCAACAGTCTACCACTCAGCCACCACCCTCCCTGCCCAAGGAGATACTTACAGACAGGACTTTTTAAGATGAGTCGTGTTGAACAAACTATTGAGGATTTTTTCCAAGTTAAGGAGCCTTAAAGTTTTATTTACTATTTTACTATATGTTCTTAAGACCTAAAAAAAAGTTAAATTTTTGGCTGCCGCATGCTCTCTTTTTATAACCAGTGCAAACTTAAAATGAAAGTGTCAATGACACTGTAGCTCAACTTGACAAACTTGAACCTGATAAGTTATAAATGAAATCGCAAAATTGAAGATCATTGGTACCAATGTTATTTGATGATATTTCAACATAAAATGAAAGTGTCAATGACACTGTAGCTCAACTTGTCAAGACAAAGACATGTACATGTATAGTATGTGACACAGCAATGACAAACATCTAGGTAATGACCTGATAAAAAAGTACATATAAAGTATTGTAACGGTCTGTACATAAATACTGACCGTTGCCTGTAACAAATGTATAGGTAAAGTATTGTAAAGGTGGGTGACAGTCAGATGCTGAACTAGAAAAAATCTTTGAGTCCCAGAGTGGGTCTGACTGAACCCCAAAATATTTGTTCTCATAGCACAGTGATAACAAAGGCACCCCAAAACACACTCGTTCCTGTCCCAAGGTGAAAACAAAAGTACTCAAGAAGTTTTGTGAAGATCAGTTCATAAATACGAGCTGTATAGAACTTGTGACAAAAAACTGATTGGACCTAATTTCGGTACAAAATGGCCACTGGCAGCCATCTTGAAGTTTGGACCATACCCAGAAACACTCATTCTCATCCCAAGGAGATAACAAAGGTACCCAAGAAGTTTTGTGAAGATCGGTTCATAAATACAGCCTGTACCCTGAGCCGTATTGACATGTGTGCTTACATTGTGTAAGTAGCACTGAATAAATCAAAGTTCATCTAATTTGCATAATTTCTGCACGAAAAAAAAACCCTTACAATATGTGATGTATTCCATGTTACTAAACATTCATACAAAAATTTATTAAAATCAGAACTTTCATACAGAAGTTCTATACAAAAGACTGATTGCACTAATTTTGGTACAAAATGGCTGCTGGTGGCCATCTTGAATTTCGGACCACACCCCAAAACACTCGCTCTCATCCCACGGTGATAACAAAGGTACCCAAGAAGTTTCGTAAAGATTTGTTCATAAATATGGCCTCTAGTCTGAGCTGTATAGAAGTTGTGTACAAAAAACTGATTAGACCTAATTTCGGTACAAAATGGCCACTGGCAGCCATCTTGAATTTTAGACCGCACCCAGAAACACTCGTTCTCGTCCCAAGGTGATAACAAAGGTACCCAAGACATTTTGTGAAGATCAGTTCATAAATACAGACTCTAGTCTGAGCCGTATTGACATGTGTACTTACTGTGTGTAAGTCGCACTGAAAAAATCAAAGTTCATCTAATTTGCATAATTTCTGCACGAGAAAAAAACCCGTATTATATGTGATGCATCCCATGGTACTAAACATTCACACAAAAAAATTATTCAAATCAGGGCCTTCATATGGAAGTTCTGTGCAAAAATCTGATTGCACCTAATTTTGTACAAAATGGCTGCCATCGGCCATCTTGAATTTCGGACCGGACCCCAAAACACTCGTTCTCGTCCCACGGTGATACCAAAGGTACCCAAGAAGTTTCGTAAAGATCGGTTCATAAATACGGCCTCTAGCCCGAGCCGTATTGGCATTTGCACTTACAGTGCTGAAAGTAACCCCAAAAACATCAAAATTAGTCTAATTTGCACAATTTACGTACGAGAAAAAAACCCGTATTATATGTGATGTATCCCATGGTACTAAACATTCATACAAAAAATTATTCAAATCAGAGCTTTCATATGGAAGTTCTGTACAAAAAACAGATTTTTGCATCGTCGGTACAAAATGGCAGCTGGCAGCCATCTTGAATTTCGGACCGCACCCAAAAACACTCGTTCTCGTCCCACGGTCATAACAAAGGTACCCAAGAAGTTTCGTAAAGATCGGTTCATAAATACGGCCTCTAGCCCGAGCCATAGCAACTTGGCACTTACAGCTCTGAAAGTAACACTAAATAAATCAAAGTCAGTCTAATTTGCATAATTTACGCACGAGAAAAAAACCCGTATTATATGTGATGTATCCCATGGTACTAAACATTTATACAAAACTTTATTCAAATCAGAACTTTCATACAGAAGTTCTGTACAAAAAACTGATTTTTGCATCATCGGTACAAAATGGCCACTGGCAGCCATCTTGAATTTCGGACCACACCTAAAAACACTCGTTCCCATCCCAGGGTCATAACAAAGGTACACAAGAAGTTTCGTAAAGATCGGTTCATAAATACGACCTCTAGCCCGAGCCATAGCCAATTGTTGACGTACGGACAGACGGACAGACGGACGGACGGACAGACGGACGACGGGCCATGACAATAGCTCAAATTTGACTTCGTCAAAGTTGAGCTAAAAAACTGTAAAACTGGTAAAAGGAAGAATGTTGATACACAAATGCAGTATGTTCAGAGGTTATTGTAAATGCAACTTTTTTCACAGAAATGAATGCTAATCAATAGCTCTATTTTATCTTATTTGTTTTACAAGGATTGGCGAACAAGTTATGCAACTTATATTAACGCCTATGGCGTAGGTGTGTGGGATGACCTTCATAGCGGCAACTTCGTGGCCTAGCTCTTCTCGTATACTACGAAGGGATCTTTAGCCTGCACAGAGGACAGCCATTTTACATCCCCACCCGATAGGACGGTACGCTGTGACAGCATCAACCCCACAATTGATGCTGACAGAGAGTGTTCGGACACCTCGAGAACTTTCCCCGACCGGGGATCGATCCCGGGACCTCTGGCATGAGAGACCAGTGCACTTATCCACTCAGCCACCTCTCTCTAAGCTCTTATCTGAATGTCTCGCCTAATGAGCATACCAAGTTAAAAAACTATCCTATGATAAATGTGGCCTGTAGCCCATGTCAAAGAAGAATGTTGATGCACAAATGCAATAAATTCAAAGATTGTTGCTAACAGCAACAGTTTTTGATGGAAATGAAAAGAAAATCAATAGCTCCTACCTTTGTCACCCTGCATAAGCATACAAAGTTTCAAAACAACCTGATAATGAATGTGCCCTCTGAGGCATGCCAAAGGAAGATGTTAATGCACAAATGCACCAAGTAGAAGGTCATTGCTTGTGGCAATGTTTTTGGGGGTTTTTTTTATGGAAATTCATAAATATACCCTGTAGAAAGTGCAAAAGGGATAGTGATGCACAAATGCCATAAGTTCAAAGGCTGGTGATAACGACAATAATTTTTTATGAAAATGAAAAAAAGCAATAGCTCACATCTAGAGGTCACCCCGAACACACATACCAAGTTTCAAAGTGATCCGATCATAAATGTGCCCTGAAGGGTGTGTTAAAGGGAAATATTGGGGTCTGACTAAACTAAGTTCAAAGGTCAGCGGCAACATTTTTTGACAGAAATGGACGAGAATCGACAGCTCCCATATAAAGGTCACCCCACACAAGCACACCAAGTTTACAAGTGATCCAATCATAAATGAGCCTTGCAGGGTGTGTCAAAGGGAAATATTGATGCTTAACTGCACAAAGTTTTTACTAAGTTCATCAGTGGTTGTTGCCTATGGCAACTATTTTTTTACGGAAATGGAAGAAAATCGATAACTCCCATCTAGAGGTAACCCCAAACAAACATACCAAGTTTCAAACCATCCTGATCATAAATGTGCCATGTAGAGCGTGCCAAAGGAATATGTTGATCCCTGACTAAACTAAGTTCAAAGGTCGTTGCCAGTGGCAACATTTTTTGACGGAAAATGGAAGAAAGTTAAAAATTTTATAGTAATTTATATATTTTTTATACTTACCAATGACCCAGACATAGCTGGTGCTAACTCTTAAAAATCTAGGGCCAAACACAAATTTTGCCCCCCAAAATTTGCATCTAAAACCAAAGAAAACATGTCCTGAATGGCCCTCCATACTTCGCCTCTACTGCGCATGCGCAGTGTCAAGGACGTCCCGAAATTGGCGCCATTAATCATTCTTACAATCAGTGCCTGGTAAGCGCTATATCCTCAGCGGGGAGGTATGAGTTCCCAACTCCTGGGAGGGCCATCCCCGTCTGGGTCATTGGTAAGTATAAAAAATATATAAATTACTATAAATTTTTCAACATTTTTATACTGTACCAATGACCCAGACATAGCTGAATAGTAAAAAGGCTGGAGGGCCTAGAACATAGAGGAAAATCCAATAAGCTCAACTATATAAAATAGAGTCATCCCCTCGAGGAGAAAAGGAGTATTAGGCTTTACATGTATCTTTCTTATTTATGATAAATTAGAAAGACACAATACCTTCTATAATTGAGCATCATAACATCCATATTCTCTATTAACATCCAGTATAATCCTTATACTAATTATTTTTAAAGTAAGCCAATAAATAAAGTTAGTCCAGAGAATTGAGACTCTTTGTACTTTTTTAAAAGTGTCCGAGGATAGTATAATAAGGCCCGTTTGACACGTGACATATTCAAATGCTATACTTTAAAACTATGATATGAATGAATTTTAAAAACATAAACTTTTCACTTAAAACCATCCCAGTAACAGCTCAGAATTACTGACTCCGGAGGAGGTATCCCCTTGTTTTCATAATAAAACAGGTGACCCAAGGGAACACCCTCCCCCCCCCCCCCCCCCCCCTTTCCCTTGCCCTGGGTCAAATAGCCCAGAGCGAAGAGGGCAGCAGGACGGAGTCACTGCCGGAACAGAAAGCCTACATAGCTATAGTTGCAATTGTTAAGTGAACGACATTCTGAGCAGCCGATAATGGACCTAAACAATGCAGGCCTCCAGAAATGGACTCGATATTTCTGAGATAAAAATTTGTGAATGTGGATGGCTGAGACCAATATGCAGCCTTCATTAAATCTATAATAGCAACACTATTTACGTAAGCCTAGGATGTAGAAGAGCTCTTACTTCATGAGCCGAAATCTTAAGCACAGACTGCTGAGTTAAGGATAGATTATCCTAAGCAGTACCGATAGTTAATTGAATCCATTTAGCAATAGAATGGACCGTAATGACCTTTCTATTAGGCATCAGAGACAGAAGAAGCTTTACGTCCTTACTGATAAACTGAGATCTGTTAATAAATACATAAAGGTCTAGCCGGACAGAGTAAAGGCCTATGCCCGTTCGAAGACGGAAGGACCTTAAAAACAACAGGTTCCGGATATTTATTAGGAGCCTGATTCTTAACCAAAAATCCAACATTAGTAGTAAAGGTAATAGAGTTTCCGATACTACGAAAGTGAGAATCGTCCACCGATAGTGCATGAAGCTCACTGACTCCTCAGCAGAAGAGAAGACTAAGAGAATTGCTGTCTTAAAAGGCCAGAATTTGAAACTACTGTCTCAAGAGATTCAAATGGTTGCTTTAGTTTAATAAGAACCCAAGCTAAATTCCGTATAGGAATTAATCTAAGGATTCTAGGTCTATTTATCGAAAAGTTTCTAACAAACTTAGATAAAGAGACATTAGACTCAATTGTAAACTATCATGGTGTGCATAGGTATCAGATAACATAGACCTATAACCTTTAATAGTAACATGCTGCAGCTGATCTCGTCAAACAAGTATACTAGAAAGTTTGCAATGTCTGGTATGGAGGGATAAAAAATATCAACATAATGATCCCTACACCAACGACGGAAGACCCTCCACTTTAGCCGCATAGTATAGCGAAGAGGAGGTCCTCCTACGGTCAGAAATCGCGTCCACTGCTCGTCCTGCAAAATGCTTGCCATGCAAGAAGGACCGCACAATGGAATACGTGAAGGTTGAGACCTTGCAGGTTGTGATGAAGTTGACACGATTTCCCCAGCGAAAGAAGATCCTCTCGTGGAGGAAGTTTTCGTGGTAAGTCCCACAGCAGACACTAAAGTAAATTTATCCACGGTCTCTGTGGAGACAGAGATGCTACCAACAGAATTGTATTGTGAATGTATTATCTTAGCAATACTTGCTGAATCAACAGCGCTGGAGGATACGCATATCCTATCATTCCGTCCTACTAGAGCGTAAACTACATATGCTCGGGGATCCGGACATGGTGACACATACGTCTGCAATTGATTGGTGAGTTGTGTCGCAAATAAATTTATCATTGGGCACTCCCATTGGTAGCAAATCTGATTGAATACCTGTTTGTTGAGAGTCCATTCTGACGGCAACAATCAACCCTTACGTGAAAGGGAGTCTGCTAATACAATCAGACGACCCAGAATATGACGGACCGAAACAGAACTTGGTGTTCTATAACAAACAGAAGGATTCTTTCCGTTAAATTCAATAACGGAACCGAATGAGTGCCTCCCTGGTTCCGGATATACGCAACTACTGTCGTATTATCGGACAGGATTGGACATGCGTTTCTGAATAATGTTCATCCAATGACGTAGTGCACGCCAAAATAATATCATTTCTTGGAAGTTAAGTGCTTGCCTAAAAACTGCGGAACCCAAAGACCCTGGCACTTCGAATCCGTTGGGATCAATTTTGTGCCCCAACCTGTTTGACTGGCATCCATCATAATCGAAAAACTCGGATCCGGCAACTACAGTGGAACTCTCTGAGTCAACCACCGAATGTTTGCCCAAGTCTGAATCTCTTGTTACACTTGATTGACAAGAGAACGTGTATATCGAGCAATTCATAGATTGCTGAAAGGTTGCCGTCGAAGAGAAGCTTCTCCGAGACCGAAGCGACTCTGAGAGAGTTCTTCACCTTACTATCCACGCGCGTGGATGTAGCTAGGGCTGCGTCATGTCTTACCAACTCCAGGTTGCCACTGAAGGGCGGAGTTATACGTGGAAAACTACTGCCCTTGAAAGAAATCTCATTAAGAATCATATCCTGGAATTCTTTCTCTTGAAGACGTAAAGATAACGCCTCAGTAAGGTGGTCTACATATGATAAAGCGTCTAAGTTAAGTCTATTAGACATCTTTGTCGTTTCCAACGTCGTGGTTGGAATTGACATAGACGGCGAAAAAGACAATTCCCAGTCATCAGCCTCATCGTCTAGACACAGAGGAACTCTCAGTATGCCCTGTCCTGCCATTTCAAATTATTCCTAGAATTGATGAAAGGCAGATTAGAGCATTTGCAGACAAGAAACTAGACTAGCGTGTTTTGGTAGCAAGCTTATATATGTAGCGTCGTTCAATAATTCGAAAGTTCTAGTGACATTATTGGACAGTGTCGGCAACTCAGGGACGATGTCCCTGAACCGATCAAAAACTCTGTGTCCAATGACGCTATTAGTCTCTTATCCAGCATCGCAGCATTCTAGTCCGACGGAACACCTTCTGGAAGATAATGCCGGAAGAAATGTATGGCAGCTTCTGTTGTTCCGAAAGGGAAAGCTCGAAATCGTCCAAATCCCTTTCGCCATCCTGTCGGACCCTATGAAGTGTTCGGTCGTCCGTACCTGATGCATCAGCGGAGCGAACCGACCCAGCATCGTCGGATTATTCCTCATCCGACAGAGATTTTGTCGTTAACTGGGATGCTGCGATAACCTGTGCTATTTTGGATAGCATGTCCGTCACTGAGGCCTGTGGAGAAGCGGTCTTACGATGCTTTGCCGCTGGAAGCTCCGTGTTCGTTACCCCGTGTATACTTCAATTATGCGAGCGACCGGAGTATACAGGCCTCGTGTCCCTTGGCTACCGGTTGGCGTGACCTGTTCGCCGTGGATACTCGAGGTCACGTAGCCAAGTTGCGGTCGTGTGCGCTGCCGTGAGGATGAGGAAGCATTATCGACAGTCTCTCGGACTGTCTATATACCGGAGCGTCCCGAGCGGCGGACATATGCTCTGAATGCGAAACGTTTGTACCACAACATCCGGTCCCAGATGTTGTTGTACGAGAGAGGGACCTCTCTCGCTCGCAGCCCGGACGGACCTGGACGAGCTAGGAACCGGACTAACAGGCTTCCTCCGATCTCTCCTCTAATCCGTCGTCACTGGGTGTGTACTATTGTCTATATAGTGCTCGCATCACCCAAAACTCGTTCCTGGACAGCAACGGACGAACCCGGCTGCCGAACCATTCGATGAATGGACGCTACACCGGGTGAGCTAGCGAATGTCAACACCGGGTGAGCTAGCGAATGTCAACGCCGTCGATCCTACTAGGGACCTCTTAGGCGATTGACGTATTCCATGAGCACTTATTGCCGCTAGCTCATCATTTAACTATGACGACAGAGGCACACTTTTGAAAGACATCTCAGTAACTTTTGCGAACAAGAAACCAGACTTGCTTGTTAATAGCAAGCATATATATATAAATAGCGTCGTTCAATAATTCGAAAGGTCCTGTGACATTATTGGACTGTGTCGGAACTGAGGGACGATGTCCCTGAACCGATCCAAAAATTTTTGTGTCCACCGACGCTAGTCTCTTATCCGGCATCGCAGCATTCTGGTCCGACGAAACAACCTCTAGAAGATAAAGCCGGATGACATATACAGCAGCTTATGTTGTTCCAAAAGGGAAAGCTCGAAATCCTCCGAATCCCTTTCACCAACCTGTCGGACCCTATGAAGTTTTCGGACGTCCGTACCTGATGCTTCAGCGGAGCGTCCCGACCCAGCGTCGTTGGATATTACATGATGCGACAGAGATTCTGTCATTGCTGGGATGCTGCGATAAGTTGTGCTATTTGGGATAGCACATCCGTCACTGAGGCCTGTGCAGTAGCGGTCTTACGATGCTTTGCCGCTGGAAGCTCCGTGTACGTTGACTCCTGCATACTTTTCTTATGCGAACGTCCGGAGTCTACAGGCCTCTTGTCCCTGGCTACCGGATGGCGTGACCTGGTCGCCGCGGATCCCCTGATTGGCGAAGGTCACATAGCCAAGGTGCGGTCGTGTGCGCTGCCATGAGAATGAGGAAGCCTTATTGACAGTCTCTCCGGACTGTCTATATAACGGAGCGTCCCGAGCGGCGGATGTATGCTCCGAATGCGAAACATTTTGTACCACAACATCTGGGGCCAGATGTTGTTGTACGAGAGAGGGGCCTCTCTCGCTCGCAGCCCAGATGGGCCTGGACGAGCTAGGAACCGGACTAATAGGCTTCCTCCGTTCTCTCCTCTAAACCGCCGTCACTGGGTGTGCACTTGGTTGATTTATAGTGCTCGCATCACCCAAAACTCCTTTCTAGACCGCAACGGACGAACCCGGCTGCCGAACCATTCGATGAATGGACGCTACAACGGGCGAGCTAGCGGACGTCAAAGGCCGTTGATCCTACTAGGGACCTCTTAGGCAATTGACGTATTTCCATGAGCACTTTTCCGCTAGCTCTTCATTAATTGTGACGACGGAGGCACACTTTTGGAAGACATCACGGATACATCACCCTGATCTTGATCGTCTGAAATAGAGATTGATAAACTAGAGTGACCCTGCAGGGAAAGGACATTGGCCATTTCCCCGCTAACATACCATGACACACGCTTCCCATGTTGTCATCGAAAATAACACATACTGAACAGGAGTTAGTGCGAGTACACTGACTACATTATACAATGATTATGAAAGTCAGAGGAAGATTTCCTCTTAATACAATTGAACAATATCCTTTCATTGTGAAAAGAATACAAAGTCCTAGTACTCGCACCAACCCCTGAAAATCAAAATACATAATAACATGATCCATTAACATAGAAAAAATAAATGAAATCAAAAAAATTTTTTGAAAAAATATTTTTTCAGAAAAGCCCAAGTTTCTGAAAAGTAACGTTGAGCCCCAATGGATCCCAAGCCTAAGTGTGGACAAAAATTTTAAAAATATTTTTAAAAAAAATTAATGCAACACTTACGAATAATAATAATGTATCTAGTTATGATTAAACTAACATCAAGATATTATTTTCAAGAAATCCCCCTCACACAGAGGCTGTTGTCAATGTAAACAAGAAGTGTAAAAACACCAGAAACATGACTCCAGGCACTGATAACCCTGGCCCGAAATCAGTTACCAATAATACACTATCTGATGCAAAACAGAGACTTCCAGGGAAGAAACTACAGAACATCAGATGGTAGATGCAGAACACTACGCCTAAACCCCCAAGGGTGAAGACGTAAACATGGGGAAAAGAACAGAATTCATTCTGTTATCCAGCTAAAACTCCCAAGAAATTTTAGTAATAATATTACAGAAAATATGCCAAAAGCATGGGAGAATAGCAAGGGGGGACTTAAAGGAAAGGGAGAGAGGAAAACACTGATGCAGTGTAACTTTATAGCAAGAATGACCACAACAGGCCGTTGCCTCGAAAAAAGTTAACTTAACACAATTTCATTAAAAAATTTTAAGTTACAGCCCTGATTATTTTCTGTCACTCATTTTTCCTCTCCTCCTTATTTTCTGTCACTCATTTTTCCTCTCCTCCTTCTATATCCTCCTTAGAACCACCATTTCTCTAATATTTATGTGTCTGGCATCATTTAAACTGAGATTTACAAGCACAAAGATCAGTCAGATGTTAACTGATGAAGGGCCAAACAAAGAAATGATTAATGGCGCCAATTTCGGGACGTCCTTGACACTGCGCATGCGCAGTAGAGGCGAAGTATGGAGGGCCATTCAGGACATGTTTTCTTTGGTTTTAGATGCAAATTTTGGGGATTGGGGGGCAAAATTTGTGTTTGGCCCTATAGCGGGGGAGGAATTCGTCACATACAGGTGAATTGTGCACTTGGTGATACCTTCTTGAAATTTGGCACACTGTTAGTGTAGGCTATGAGGTTCTCAAAAACGATCGGCTACAAGTTGACACCGACCGGTGGCGACCAGTAGCAGCACAATCCAAAATGGCCGCCAGCGGCTGAAGGGAACCTCCTTTTCGACGGTCTACCGACTATACATCCGATTGTAAGGGCGCGAAAGTGAACTCTGATCCACGCACGTGTTGGAAACAGACGTGGGAGATGATGTAGAATAAAACGAGATTCTCTATACGGACGCATCAATTTCTTGGAACTTGAAAAGAGCGTTGTTTCTCCGGGATCAGCGTCATTCAGGCAAACCTGAATGACGCTGATCCCGGAGAAACAACGCTCTTTATGAAGCAGTCTCTTTGCCATACAATCTCTTGTTTGGCGTAATTCCGCAAGCAATTCTGATTTGTCTGTCGAAATTAATTCGAGAACGCGATTGTTCACAAAAATCATTCACAGAATGAGTGAGAATCCTCTTCGTGTACGGACTAGTACTGACTGGGAACGTTGTTGCTTTTGCCAGCAAGACAGTTCCAAG
This sequence comes from Pictodentalium vernedei, assembly GCA_031216915.1. Taxonomy (NCBI): domain Eukaryota; kingdom Metazoa; phylum Mollusca; class Scaphopoda; order Dentaliida; family Dentaliidae; genus Pictodentalium; species Pictodentalium vernedei. The sequence continues at coordinate 154,610,171 of CM062294.1, forward strand.
AAATTGATGCGTCCGTATAGAGAATCTCGTTTTCATGACGCCTATAAAGCTATTGAGGAAGACATAACGCGCTTCCTAGATAATGGCGTTGAGCTTCCATATAATTTGACCATTGATTGTTTGATGAGAGAGAGTGATGAGTGTATGTCGATGTCACTGTTGACGAATAAGGCAATATATCATAAGACATGCCGTGACAGTATTCGGACTCACATCGTACAGCGCGTGCTACACAAGCGAGAGCGAAATGAGGCAGTGGCATCCTGCTCCACGCTGAGTCCTAAAAGAACACGGACAAGTTTTGAATCTGGCTGTGACAGGAAACTGCCCCAGTGTGTTTATTGTCACAAACGCGAAGGTGACAGCAGTGAGCCTATTTGCAGATCAATGTCTGATAACAATAAACTCAAAATTATGGCAAAGGAAGCCGAGAACTGGGTTGTTTTTTCTCGGGTCAATGCAGCATTTGATTCCGCTGCTAGTGATCTTTACTATCACAAAACCTGTTATTGTAAGCTTGCCAATGAAGCACGAGCGGCTAAATCTAAAAAGTCGAAGAACGCCGAACATTCCGCGTCAGGCCTGCCCTATGACCCTCTCGTTATGGCAGAGCTCATAACATTTGTTGAACACAACGATTCCGCGATGAAGCTTGTCGATCTCAAGAATCTGTACAGTCGGAGGTTGAAGCAAGTCGGTTCTGATTGGCTTAGTGAAGAAATACATTCCACTCGATTCAAAGAACATTTGTTGCAGAAATTGGGCGATGGCTGGGACGCCTTCACACAGGGTAGAGATGTGTTTATTTCAAGTAGGTTTCGAGTTGGCTCCTTGTTGTCCGAATCTTTAACTCGTATAGTGTCTGAGGAAGAGGCAAAAAAGATAGTTGATGTGGGTCTTCTTCTGCGTAAACACATACTCATATCTCAAGCTCCTTTCACGGGATCATTTTCATCTTATTGCTTGAGCGAGCCTGTACCCAACTCACTCCTGACTCTTCTTAGAGTTCTACTTGAGGGCACATGTAGTATACAGAACTTAGGCGATGATGAGACTGTTAATGCCAAGACTCGAGTGGCTTGTACTATTTCACAGATGTTGATCAGCAATTCAGCGAAACGCTCCGAACATGCACAAAATGTTCACCAGAGACGTGACAGAGAAACTCCAATGCCTCTTTATGTGGGTTTGAAGTTGCATGCCCATGATCGTATGAAAAATCTTATCAGAGATTTTCATCAAATGGGACTCTCTGTCTCTTATGATCGCGTAATGGATGTTCGCAGGAGTTTCGCGAGAGCTGTTTCACTGCGGTTCAAGAACGAAGGTGTTGTAGTCCCAGCTAACTGCAAACGTAATGTTTTCTCGATAGGAACCACTGATAACATTGATGTATCTGGTAGATCTGATATGCATGGTACGTCCATCACACTCATTGGTCAACTGAGCAGGGACAATGTGGGTACTGATCCCCCACCACTGAGTTTAGATGTTCCAGAAGACACACAAATTGAACTCCCAGACGACTATGCATTTGTTCCTTTCGTTGAAGACTTTGGTGGGGACATCAGGCTTGAATCTCCAGATGAATGTAATGTACGGCCCAATGAATATGCAGATTTGAACGTGGGAGAGAATGACTGGTTGTCTCATGTGTCACAGATCAGCAATAAAGGGAAGGTTGATGGCAGCTGGCAGCTTGATGAAGTCCCTGTGACCTTTTCAGGCTTCTTTTCAAAACATGAAGATCAAGACAATGTCAAACCTCGTGCAGTTATTGGGGTATTCCCTGTTTTCAGTGAGCAGAAAGCGGACTCACTCAGTATGCAGAAGCATGCTATGTATGTGGTCAGGGAAGCTACTGCTTTCGTAAACCCCGGCCAGATACCTGTCATTGAAGGTGACTGTCCGTTGTATGCCAGGCAGAAAAAATGTCAATGGCTGTTCCCAGAGGAGATAGGTGAGGATCGAATGGTGTGTATGATTGGATTCCTGCATCTTGAAATGTGCACCCAAGAAGCTGGTGGTAAGCTTATGGGTGGTTCTGGTTGGGAGCGAATGTTTCACCTCGCAAAGATATTCACACCCGGTGTAGCATCATCCCTACTTGGTGGGAAACATGTCAAGAGGACGCGACAGGCATATCTTCTCACTCTAGCTTGGCTTGAGATCCTCAGAAAGAATGCTTATGAGATTTACTGTCAGCAGACTGGGCCCCATGAGTCATTTGAAATGTGGGAACAGAGGATTCTTTCACAATCTCCAACTGCGCGCTATTGGGGTGAAATCGTTCGGAACTTTCTCTTGACAAGCTGTCAATTCGTTCGGAACCAACGAATCGGTAACTGGCCTGGTACACTGTGTTCTATCGATGAGTTGTGCAGTTACTTTTTTGCCCTAGGACATACAAATTATTGTCGGTGGGTCCCCGTATTTCTGAGAGACATGTCTCAGCTACCCAGGCGGCATCCTTCAATCCACAACAAATTCATGGAAGGCCATTTTGTGGTCCAGCGTAGTGAGAGGAAGTTCAGTATGATGGGTTTAGATCAGAGCCAAGAACATAGTATCCAACTACTCAAAGAAGACAGTGGTCCAAAAGGTCTCTATGGCCAGGCTGAAGAGAAAGTCGTTATTGAGCTTTCAAGGTCAGAAGTTCTGCGTGTTATAGATGAGTATGAATATGCAAGTTTCCACACAACATCATCAGATAACACGGAACACCCGGAAAGTTCGGTATCAGAGCAGAAAAAATTTCTGAATCAATTGAAATCTCTCCTCGATCTGGTGAATCAGGGACTCATTATCAACCCTTATGATGAAACTAGTGGTCAGCTGGTGACATTAGATACTGGTGAATATATGGACCCCGAAGTTAGTAAGAGTTTACGGTCATTACCCGAAAGGGGCAAGCATTTATATTCCACTTTCTTGAAGGAAAGGCTTGTGGAATGCACCGTACCCCTGAATGATGTTATTCCCAAGGCAAATATATATACCTTCCTTAACCCACCCCCAGCCAACCTGGACAAAGGCCGAGACAAACTCATGTCAAGTAAAGCAACTGCCGCAATAGTTACCCAGATGTTCGTTTCACTGCAAGCCCGGCCTGATTCAAACATGGATGAGTTTTTCATGCACGAGAATGCACGTGATCCGCCAGCATTATCCGATAGAGGTAAGCTACGGAGTGGGACAAAATCTCAAATTCTCAATTGTTTACCAGCTATTCCTGCACAAGGGAAGAATTCAGCAGCTAGACAAGCTTCAGTTGTCATCTTGGATATGCCTGCTGTAGTCCATGTAATCAAACCACAGAAAGCGGATCTGTTTGGAGAATATGCTCGATTGCAATTATTGCCATACATCGAATCTCTGATTAACACGAACACCACAAGGGTTGATGCGATCTATGACTGTTACCCCGAAGGCAGTTTGAAGAATCAGACGCGAGCAAAACGCCTCGGTGAGACAGCAGTTAGGTTGATACGGGTGTCCGAGAACGTCCCTTTACCTAAAGGGAAGAATTGGCAGGCATTCTTGAAAGTTAGTGAGAATAAAGACGAATTTTTCAAGTTCCTGTCTGCTGAACTGCTGAAATTAACATCAACATCCGAGTACCAGTTGTTAACGACATCAGGAGAATATGTACTATGCAATAAGGATGTTAGCTTATGTGACATATCTCCATCGAACCACGAGGAAGCAGACACGCGCATGATGCTTCATCTCAACCATGCAGTCTCACAAGGTCACAAAATAGCTTTTCTTCGCACGGTTGATTCTGATGTCGTCATTCTGTCTTTGCACCATTTCGCAACATTCCGTGACCTTGGACTCAGTGAGCTGTGGATTGGGTTTGGAATTGGAAAGGCATATAAAGATATGCCAATTCATGAGATAGCTTCACAACTTGGACCTGATTACTGTAAGGCCCTGACTTTCTTCCACGCCTTCACAGGTTGTGATGTAACATCCAGCATGCTCGGCATTGGGAAGAAGACAGGATGGAATGCATGGATGAATTTTCCCGCATCAACTGAAATGATGATAGAATTGACTGAGAATCCGCAAGTCTTTTCAGAGGATTCCCCTCATATGCAGCATATCGAAAAACTCACCATACAGATGTACAGTAACAGTTGTGTCAGTACACGTGTCAATGATGCGAGACGGCATATGTTCACACATGGCCTTAAGTCTATGGAAAACATCCCGCCCACCAAAGCAGCTCTGTATCAACATGTAAAAAGGGTAATTCTTGTGTCATCTTTCATTTGGCATCGTGCTCTGCAGAAACACTTATGTGTGCCAGACCCATCACAGTACGGATGGGAGTGGAATCCACGTCTCAATATTCTGGTCCCATTTTGGACTCACCTAGGAGACGCAAGTGCTGCATGTGCACTGATGCTCCACTGTAGTTGTGCCAAGGCCTGCAAGGGCAATTGCAAATGCTTGAAAGCTGGATTAAGGTGCACACCTTTGTGTAAGTGTGAAGGTGGCTGTTGTAACAATATTGAGTAGTATACTGTCATGTTAGGACCAGTCATCTCCTATTCTGGTATTTTTTTTTCCATTTTCGGCCAGTTAACACATGTCATGTTTCTAGTTGAGTTGATTTTGCTAACAAATGTTCATCCCATGTGGCTTGCTACATTGTCCGGGGTATAGGAATACAGTTTTAGATTTCGGAAAATAGTCTGTTATTTACTGCACAAGACGGTGTTAATTCATGCATAGCATGATACAATATCCCCAACTATTTTGCCTCTGTACAACAGTTGATACCTTCGTTCACCCGTGTGTTCATCTATGGTATCCTTGTCTTTCTCTGGCCATAGGCCACATGTGACTAGTCAGTTCCTACTCCATAGCAAATCAACTTGGAAATCCTTCATCTTGTAGCGCACTCATGTCTCAATGAATCCATACCTGAGTTGATCTAATAAATCTAACGTAAGGTATCAAATTGCCATACCGGATCATATTTCGATAAGTTATTCGCTAAAACATTTCGACCACTCATCGACATCAAAGGTCATGTTTTGGCTCCCAGTGGTGGCTATATCTCTATATCCCTGGTAAAGTAGCATACCATGAGGGATGGGCATTAAGTGTCGGCAACATTAATCCTGACTTGGAACACACCACATCTTAACTGGCCGAAAATGAAGAATACTACTTGTAGTCAAAAAATATTCCTGTACCTCGAATGACTGCAAACATACACTCACCCCTTCTAGTCCCATTTTGCCAATGTTCTATACTGGCAAGATAACATTGTATAATTAACAACGGGAACTAATGCATCCCGAGTTCATTCCAGCACTGCCCTTGCTGGCAGACGTGTCGCTATGGTGTTGAGATTGAACCAGAACTCCTCTAGAAATTTGATAGTTTTATTTTCTTAGAAAATAAATCTATCGAAAATGCCGGAAGTTGAGAATAGACTGTCACTTTAATTGGATTATCAAATGTCCAAGTATCCCCACTGCTGCATACTATCGAGTACCCTTGTTCATGTGTTGACAGGAATCTCTCATACCATGTTCATTTGACCATTGCATTCCCGAGAAACATTCAACACTAATTTATCTACGGACGGACGATCATACTGACAGTCAGACACACAGACGCACACATCGACGGAAATTCTGATCCCATTATCCATTAATCTTCCCCCCAACTTGTTCCAAGGGCTTCACTCCATCATTCACATCAATTACAGCACATGTATGGTGTTAGGTTTGGAGCTTCAGTTGTGCGATCGGCGAAAATAGCTTTTTTTCGATCCGCTTGGCGGCCATTTTGGATTTCGCTGCTAGTGGTGGCTAGAGGATGGTGCCAACTTGTAGCCGATCGATTTTGAAATCTCTGATGCCTACCCTTACATCATGCCAAATTTCAGGAAGGTATCACCAAGTGCACAATTCTAGCGAATTCCTCCCCCGCTACTAGATTTTTAAGAGTTAGCACCAGCTATGTCTGGGTCATTGGTACAGTATAAAAATATCAATAGCTCTTATGTAGAGGTCACCCCAAACAAGCATGCCAGGTTTCAAAACAATTCGATCATAAATGTGCTCTGTAGGGTGTGCCAAAGGGAAATATTGAGGTCTGACTAAACTAAGTTCTAAGAACGTTGGCCGCGGCAACATTTTTTGACGGAAATGGAAGAAAATCGATAGCTCCCATCTAGAGGTCACCCCAAACAAGCATGCCAGGTTTCAAAGCAATCCGATCATAAATATGCCCTTTAGCGTGTGCCAAAGGGAAATATTGAGGTCTGACTAAACTAAGTTCTAAGAACGTTGGCCGTGGCAACATTTTTTGACGGAAATTGAAGAAAATTGATAGCTCCCATCTAGAGGTCACCCCACACAAGCATAAAAAGTTTCAAATGCGACCTGTGAGGTGTGCCAAAGGAACGTACGTACGTACACCGACGGACGAGAAGTGATGGCAATAGCTCAGCTTGACTTTGTCAAGTTGAGCTAAAATAAAAATAAAAATAAAATGGTTTATGTCTGATATTTTACCCAAGTTAATAAAATTGATAAGTTTGTCCCTTGAGTGCAAGAAGGCTTTGCAATGCTTTAGCATTGCAAAGGCTTCTTGCACTCAAGGGATAAAATACACCACCACCCATGCTATTCTGTAGATTATGAGACCTAAAACATAAAACAAACGAAGGACATGAACTTTTGATGGCAAAGAAATAACTACATAAATAAAAAAACGCCCGCCCACATGCAGGTTTACAAAATGTGGCCCAAGAAACGGAAGATCTACTTCGTGTGGCCTAACACATAGAAAACTGAACCAAAAACTTCTGAGGATTTTTCCTGAAACCAAACTGACACCAAAACCAAATTTGAAATATCTATACCATCCAGCTCTAGGTATCATACGGTACGGTCGCCGTGGACTGGTCACTTTTCATGGGTGGACAATATTTCCATGGAGGCAATAATATTAAATTCCAAGCACTAATTTAGGGCCCTGTAAGTCGGATATTTTAGTTTGAGTCGATTCTCGATTCGATTCAAGTTTAAAACTTGTGAGTCAAGTCATTTTTCGAGTCGATTCTTATAAAACCGATGGCTCGTTTTCTTAATCGTGATAAGTTATAGATTATCTTAGTAGTAAACAAGTGTTTGACCACCGAGGTGGTATTAGTCCCCTACAGTGCTTTTGTGACATAAGGTGTTTTTGTCACAGAAGACACTAGAGTATATAAGCATCTTGGATTTTGAAATAAAAATATTGAGCGTGCATAATCCCCTCACAACCCTTTATCCATGTACCATATATGAAAGGCGAAGCTTGAACCATGTTAGAGGGAGGGGTGGTAACATAAAATAGAGAAAAAAGCTTAAAAAACACAACAAAAATGGCCACCATTCTGCCATCTTGGATTTTGAAAAATAAATATTGACTGTGCATCATCCCCTCAGAACCATTTATCCATGTACCAAATATGAAAGGTGTAGCTTGAAGCATGTTGGAGGGAGAGGTGGTAACATAAAAACAGACAGAAAGACAGATGTCAGATTTTGAAAAAAAAGATATTGAGCGTGCATAATCCCCTCACAACCCCTTTATCCATGTACTATATATGAAAAGTGTAGCTTGAACCATGTTGGAGGGAGCAGTGGTAACATAAAATAGAGAAAAAGCTTAAAAAACACAACAGAAAAAGTTGTCATGGCACCATCTTGAATTTTGAAAAAAAAATATTGAACGTGCAACATCCCATTACAACCCTCTATCCATGTGCCAGATATAAAAAGTGTAGCTTGAGAGTGAGGGGTGGTAACATAAAATAGAGAAAAAAGCTTAAAAAAACACAACAAAAATGGCCGCCAAGCTGCCATCTTGGATTTTGAAGAAAAAATATTGAACGTGCATCATCCCCTCCCAACCCTCTATCCATGAGCCAAATATGCAAAGTGTAGCCTGAACCATGTTGGTGGGAGGGGTGGTAACATCAAAATAGATAAAAAAGCTTAAAAAAGCACAACAAAAATGGCCGCCATTCCGTCATCTTGGATTTTGAAAAAAAAATTTTTAGCTTGCATCATCCCCTCAGAACCATTTATGCATGTACCAAATATGAAAGGTGTAGCTTAAAGCATGTTGGAGGGAGAGGTGGTAACATAAAAAAACAGACAGACAGATGGACAGACAGATGGACAGATGGATGGACAGACGGACGGATGGACGGATGGACAGACGGATGAAGTGCAATCCTATAGTCCCCTTACGGTTCCCGTAGGGGACTAATAATACTAAATATACTGTAAATGTGTTCCAAGCATAGACTTTAAGAGCATGAATCGCGGGAGAAACAACTATTTAGAATTGTGTTACAACTTATGTATAATGCCGACTTTACAAAGGCCACAATGAGGCATCAGTAAATCGTGTTGGTATCATTTAACGCTGATACGAATAGGGTTTTGTAACATATTTTCCTATTTCTTTCGTGGCCAAACTGGATTATTGCATTGCTTAAAGAAAGAACTCACAATGAAAACTCTGTCGTTTATCGGGATCGATTCGACTCAAGAAAAAGGACATCCGCGAATCGAAGACGAGTCGAGTCGATTTTGCATTCCGACTCGAGATTCGACTCAAAATTCAAGTAATCACAGGGCCTTACAGTAATCATAGTAATAATCATCAATGAAAGTGTCAATGACACTGTAGTTTAACTTGTCTGTGTGTTGGGTTTGATGAAAAGGATAATGTTCAATGTTTATGAAAGGATTATGAAATAAGACAAGAATTGTGATAATTGGGAATATGTTAATTTCTGTTCCATGTATGCTATGTTTTTAATAAAAATAATATGAGGTGTACACTGTATTAAAGGGCGGAGGGGTGGGTTAATATGACCTCACAGTTAATGTATGTGGCCCTCCAGTTTACGTATGTCAATGAAAGTTACCAAGTTACAGTGAAATTATCCCAAAATGAGTCATCCTATCAAGTTACATTGAAATCCCTTCATAAATATGGCCTGTAGACTGTGCTAAAGGTTTTTGGGCTTCAGGCCTGTGTAGCCATGATGGTAGACCGATTGCAACTAAAAGGGGCTGTCCTCCTCTCGACATTATCATGAGTCATTCTACTAAGTTACAATGAAATCCCTTCAAAAATACGACCTGTAGTCTGTACTAAAGTTTTTTGTGTTTTGGGCTCGGGAAGCCATCATGTTTGAATGATCGTGACCAAAAGGGGGCATTGTCATCTGGGCATAATCTGGAGTGATCCTACGAAGTTACAATGAAATCCCTTCATAAATATGATCTGTAGACTGTGCTCAAGGTTTTCAGGCTTCGGGCTCCTGAAGCCATCGCAGTTGACCAAACACGACCAAAAGGTGATGTCATCATCTAGGCATTATATGGAGTCAACCTAACAAGTTACAATGAAATCCTTCCATAAATACAACCTATACACTATGCTAAAAGTTTTTGGGTTTTGGGCTTGGGCAGCCATCAAGGCTGAATGATCGCGACCAGAAGGGAACGTTCTCATCTAGATATTATTTGGAGACATCCTACCAAGTTACAATAAAATCCCTTCATAAATATGACCTCTAGATCGTGCTAAAGGTTTTTGGGCTTTGGGGCCCATGTAGCCATCACAGTTGCCCAAATGCATCCAAAAGGAGAGGTTTTCATCTAGACATTATATGAAGTCAACCAACCAAGTTACAATGAAATCCCTTCATAAATATGACCTGTAGACTGTGCTATAGGTTTTCGGGCTTTGGGCTCAGGCAGCCATCTTGGTTGAATGAGCACAGCCAAAAGGGGACATTCTCATTTGGGCATCATCTGGAGTGATTCTACAGAGTTACAATGAAATCCCTTCATAAATATGACCTCTAGACCGTGCTAAAGGTTTTCGGGCTTCGGGGCCCATGTAGCCATCACAGTTGCCCAATTGCATCCAAAAGGGGACGTTCTCATCTAGACATTATATGAAGTCAAACAACCACGTTACAATGAAATCCCTTCATAAATATGACCTGTAGACTGTGCTAAAGGGCTTCAGGCTCGGGCAGCCATCATGGTTGAAAGATCGCAACCAAAAGGAGACAATCTCATCTGGCATCATCTGGAGTGATCCTATGAATTACAATGAAATCCCTTCATAAATATGACCAGTATACTGTGCTCAAGGTTTTCAGGCTTCGGGCCCCTGTTGCCATCACAGTTGTCCAATCACGTCCAAAAGGGGACTTTCTCATCTCGACATTATATGAAGTCAACCCACCAGGTTACAATGAAATCCCTCCATAAATATGACCTGCAGACTGTGCTAAAGGTTATCGGGTTTGGGGCTCAGGCATTTGTCACAGTTGACATATCACACCCAAATGGGGAAGTTCTCATCTAGACATCATAAGGAGTCATCCTACCAAGTTACAATGAAATCCCTTCATATTAAACATGACCTGCAAACTATGCTAAAAGTTTTTGGGTTTCAGGCTTGGGCAGCCATCACGGTTGCCAGATCATGACCAAAAGGGGACGTTCTTATCTAGGCATTATACAGAGGCATCCTACCAAGTGACAAAGAAATCCCTTCATAAATACGACCTGTAGACTGTGCTAATGGTTTTCGGATTTTGGGCTCAGGCAGCCATACCGGTTGACCGATCACAACCAAAAGGGGACGTTCTAATCTAGACATGATCCCAAACCTTCATATGAAATTTCGTGACGATCAGACAAAAACTACGGGGTGTAGCCTGTGCTAAAGGAAAATGTGAACAGACTCACAGACTAACAGACTTCCACACACGTGATGGCAATAGCTTATCTTGACTTTGTCAAGTTAAGCTAAAAATTTAATTGATGAAGCACCGGGTACAACAGTATGCAAAGGTTTGGCTCAGGATCTTTTGACAGTTTTTCTGTTCCCTTAACACAAAGAGGTGGGGGTAGGTACTTCATTGCAATGACATCATTGATCCGGAAGTTGTGTCAGCTCCTTGTTTAGGACATCACATGCTATTGTTCACCCACTTTTCCACTTACTGCGATCAAATTCAGTTTTGACATGAGCAAGAATATTTACAAGGAAAAGGGTGTTTTGCTCTTCCAGCAGAGACCTGCCTACAGAGTGCAGAAGGTGAAGCAGTTGCTTAAGGCCACACAAAGTAGATCTTCTGTTTCTCAGGCCATTATTTGTGAAATTGCATGCGTGCGAGCGGTTTTTTATTTTATTTTTTATTTCAGTAATTACTTTTTTGCCATCAAAAGTTCATGTTCTTGGTTCAAGTTTTAAGCCTCATAATCTACAGAATAGCATGGGTGGTGGTGTATTTCATCCCTTGAGTGCAAGAAGACTTTGCTAAAGCATTGCAAAGCCTTCTTGCACTCAAGGGACAAATTCATCAATTTTTTTAACTTGGGTAAAATATCAGACATAAACCATTTAATTTTTATTTTTTTTAAGTTTAAATTGGTTATAAAACGAGAGCATGAGGCAGCCAAAAGGACCATGCGGAAGGGCCTGAGAAACAGATTTTTTATTTTTTTAGGCCTAACTACACTCAAAATGTGAAACAGAAGTCAGTTTGCACTTGAGAACAAATCACTTCTGTTCTTAAACCACCTTGAAATGAAAGATATGTTTTGAATTTTTGAATCTTTAACTCTTAACCTGCTGAGTATTTTCAAAATATTTTTCATCAAATTTAGTCACGGCTGCTTGGAAGCAGCCATGACTAGATTTGATGAAAAATTCATCTAAATTTAATTAAATAAATCATTGGACAAAAAGTCAATTCAATTTAGGGGACAGAAATTTAGTTATATTCCTAAAAAATTCTTATTTCTGTGGCAAGAGATTTTGGGTCCTGGGCAAGAATATCCACCAGCAGCATGCAAGGAGTTGAAGGCTTTTTAAAAATTTATTTCACTACTATTAAATTGTATAAAAGATCATTTCCCAATAAAATAAACCCACTTAAGGACACAGAAAATGTGAAATGGGTTCCATTTCGGCTCATTTTGGTTTTGTTTACTTGAAATTAAATAACACATGTGAAATAAGATCTTGTAGAACACTGGTGCTATTTGTAAGGTGCTAGTTGTAATCAAGCCAGGAAATAAGCAATCTGTCATTTGCAGAATGATATCCCCGGAGGGTGGATTTGCTGATGTTATCCCATACAAAGGGCTAGAATCCCACGATTTATCCTCTGGGTACCTCTTTCTGTATAGGCCTGAGACCTTGATTCAGATTGAGGTTCACAGAGGGTAAATTTAGTAATGCTACCCTGCTGTGCAAATTCACCCTCTAGGGACCTGATTCTACAGGTCTGCTTATTTCCAAGCTTGTTTGTAACAGAGAAGGACTTGAAAAATTTGATATTGCCTATCTTATCAAACTGGAAGACCAATTCACAAATATGAATAGAGTATTTGTAGAGACCTAAAGTCAAAAAACATTTTTGGTGGTTTACCCCTAATCCAAATGATGAGATGATTGTATCATATTCGTCACCACAAAGGTCAATTAGTGGAATGCAGTTCCTGAAACAATCCTCAAACTGTTTACTGTTGGCATCAATTCTCTTTGAGTCTTCTTTGAAACATGCATTAGTTCTGAAAAAATAAATGATAACCTGTATTACTTTCATTGAAATATATTACATTTCAGGTTTTAACTTTCAATGATATAGCATTCTTTGATGCCCAATCACATCAACCATTTACAGGGATTCTTCAGCCCTCTTTGGGCAAGTTCCGGGGCCAATGACATAAGGAAAATATACGGTGTGAGGGCGCCAAATGAGAATTTGTTTTGGAGAAGAAGAAACATACCAAGAGATGAAAGTGCAGAGTAGTGCTGTGCAGTATACCGTTTCCTCAGAACATTTTTGTGTTGTTTGGATACCAAAAACCATACCAAGAATAAATCGAGATATCAAAAATTTTGATATGTAATTCTCACGCCCAAAATTAATAGATATGGTACAGTTGGGGTGGGGTTGACGGAATGCAGTGGAAATCTGTTCAAGTACATTTAATGCTGAAGGTCACAGTGACCTTGTCCTTTGGCACATCAACATCAAAATGAACTTGGGTTCTACCTCACATCATACATAACGTCCATACTGAATTATATCAAGATCAGTCTTGCAGAACTTTAGTTATAGAGCGGAAACAAATTTCAAGTGTATTTAACATTGTAGGTCACTGTGACTTTGACCTTGGGCATATCATGGTCAAACTAAATAGTCTTCTTCCAATCATCATATCTAACCCACATATGAAGTTTGGTAAAGATCTGGCTGGTAGAACTTTAGTTAATTGACGGAATGCAGTGGAAACCTGTTTCAAGTACATTTAATGTTGAAGGTCACAGTGACCTTGTCCTTTGGCACATGAACATCAAAATGAATAGGGTTCTACCTCGTATCGTGCCTAACCTCCATACTTACTTATACCAAGATCAGTCTTGCAGAACTTTAATTATAGAGCAGAAACCAATTTCAAGTGTATTTAACATTGGAGGTCACTGTGACCTGAACTTTTGACACATCATAGTAAAATAATAGGCTTCTTCAACTCATCATACCTAACACACATATGAGGTTTGGTAAAGATCCAGCACGTAGAACTTTACTTAATTGACGGAATGCAGCGGAAATCTGTTTAGATACATTTAATGTTGAAGGTCACAGTGACCTTGTCCTTTGGCACATGAACATCAAAATGAATAGGGTTCTACCTCAAACAATACCTAACCTCCATACTTACTTATACCAAGATCAGTCTTGCAGAACTTTAGTTATAGAGCAGAAACCAATTTAAGTGCATTTAACATTGGAGGTCACTGTAATCTTGACCTTTGGCACATCACGGTCAAAATAAATAGGCTTCTTCCACTCATCATACCAAACCCACTTATGAAGTTTGGTAAAGATCCGGTTTGTAGAACTTTAGTTAATTGATGGAATGCAAAAAGTTAATGGACGGACGACGGATGACGGACATGGTGATAACATAATGCCCCCTCCTCAAAGAGGCTGGGGGCATAAAAATCAAGGATATTTCTGCTATGGCATAAGTAAAAGACCAAAATTTTGGCAATAAACTACCTTAAGGCCTAAAAAAATAAAAAATATGTTTCTCAGGCCCTCCCGCATGGTCCTTTTGGCTGCCGAAGGCCTAAAAAAATAAAAAATATGTTTCTCAGGCCCTCCCGCATGGTCCTTTTGGCTGCCGCATGCTCTCTTTTTATAACCAATTTAAACTTTAAAAAAATTAAAATTAAATGGTTTATGTCTGATATTTTACCCAAGTTAAAACAATTGATGAATTTGTCCCTTGAGTGCAAGAAGGCTTTGCAATGCTTTAGCATTGCAAAGCCTTCTTGCACTCAAGGGATGAAATACACCACCACCCATGCTATTCTGTAGATTATGAGACCTAAAACTTGAACCAAGAACATGAACTTTTGATGGTTAAGGAGTAATTACTGAAATAAAAAATAAAATAAAAAACCGCTCGCCGACATGGAATTTCACAAATAATGGCCTGAGAAACAGAAGATCTACTTTGTGTGGCCTAAAATAACTGAATGGTTGTATTTTGCAATCCTGCTGGTACAGACTCGGAGAAATCCTTTTGTCATTCATGACAAGAATGAGTAGTAAGACTACTTCCAATCCATGGTATCTACAATTCCCAAATGCTGCCATTTTGTTTTGTTGTTGTTTTGATGAAGAAAGTTCAGCAGCAGTCAACTCCATACAGTTCAGAGCAACAGATATGGAGGCACAGGTGACTTCATGAATGAAAAATGCGTAATGTGAACATTTTGTAGTAATTATACCTCATGATTCTGTTAAAGATGGTTTAATATTCTTGGAAAATTCACAAAAGTTATTTCATTGATAAACTAGGGAAAAGAACTACCCTAATTTATTTATTTGATATCATGTGGGTCATTTCTGGTGTTTAGTTATGACAACTGCCATTCAACCCTTTACCCAACATGAAAGGCAGACGACACTTGCAAACAAAATTATTGCATAATGTTTTTAATTTTTGGCATCAAAAACATAGCTTATGAACCCATCATTGGAACGAGCTGTATGAGCTCGTTCCAATGAGGGGGTCATAAGCTGTGTTTTTGATGCAAAAAATGAAAAAATAATGAAAACTGAATGGCAATTTTTGTGAATAGCGGTTTTGGCCATTATGATGGGTAAAGGGTTAAATGCATAAATAAAGTGAACTATGGCAACAAAGATTGGGACAACCATCACTATTAACAGTCCCACATTCAACAAAATTGTATCGACCAACTGATTTGGTTTGGAGTGAATGATTGTTCATTCTATGCTTTACTTTGCATAATTTGTTTTGAAACTATCGTCCTCCAGTAGTACGTTCACTGGGAAGGTGGACTGTTATTAGAAACAGACGATTTTACAACAATACTAGCTTATTAGCTGATTGAATCCAATTTGATAGACAGTCAATGAATGGCATGAGGAAAAACATGATTAGATTCAATAGCACTGATTTCATATTACAAGACTAGGACGATAAGATCGGTGTAGATTGATCTGACACTGAATTTAAGTGCATGGCATTTCTAAAACATAGGAGACAAAATGGTAAAATGTGCTTTCTCCAAGTCTGGAGTTCAAGTCATTTGTTTGAAACCTTGTTGTTGGAATTACCGATCTATTCATGATTTTTGCAATTCGTTACTTATGCCATAGAAACTTGTCTATCGTCAAAATTGTAAAAAATTATTATTTTTTTGTGAAAAAGTAAGTAAATATATTCCATTTCCTTGTACTCAAATCATTATTTTGAAATATAATATGCCTTTAATTCTTTTATCAGTATTTTGGGCATGGGTGAAAATTTCAAAATATTTCCCAAAGTTTTGTTGGACAACCCATTAACGACTGGACGGTGTTTGTTAGGTTGTTTTTTTTTAATTGTGGGTTAACAACACTTTTCGACAGCCAGTGTCACCTTATGTTGGAAAGTTTTACGGGTGTACTAAGAAGGCCGGAATACCCAGAGAGGGTCACCGAGCAGTGGCTAGCAACTGTCAAGAGTCCCCAATGTACTAACTCTGCACAAGCAAGGTTAGCATTGGTTGAAGACAAGTTCACCATCAACATGCAGTATGCTTTAGTACACAGTGCTACTGTACCCCCATGTGGGCAATAAGGATTTAGTGTCTTGCCCAGGGACACAACACAGTTGCCGCTGGTGGGGATCGAACCACAGACCTTTCGGTTTGAAGTCCAATGCCGTAACCACCAAGCCACCACACTCCTCTTGTTTGGTTTACTGCATGTCCAATACAATACAGCTGGTAATCAAGTGGAATGTTTTAGTAATACAAATACACTAGAACCAAAAAAAGTGTAATGCTGAAATGATGCAATGTTTTTGCTAAAATGTTACCACAATGTAACAGTTTTAAGGAACAATTTGGCTAAATGTCTGTACAAGATGAAAAGTAGTTATTGATTTGGGCTCAATTATGAAGTGCAGGTACTGCAACTTAAAGACTTCAAATTCAGTAGCCATGCTTCAAACTATCCTTGAAGT
Organism: Pictodentalium vernedei; assembly: GCA_031216915.1. Lineage (NCBI taxonomy): Eukaryota > Metazoa > Mollusca > Scaphopoda > Dentaliida > Dentaliidae > Pictodentalium > Pictodentalium vernedei. Next base: position 154,626,790 of record CM062294.1, read on the forward strand.
GATATTATTTAGTCTGTTAGGATTCATCTTGTTACAATATATGGGAGAGTACTCTCCCATGAACTGTAACAAGGCAAAGACAAATGAACAAATTTTGAGGGTCAAAAATAATTTAGCACTCTACCAGTTAAAGCATTATTATATAGTACATATAATTACTAAAGTAAGTTTGGGGAAAACATTTCAAGAAATTTTATTTTTTTAACAAGGAGGAAACAGTTCATAAAGTGCAAGAATCATTTCTTCATAACACTTGATTATTGTCTCATTATTGGCAGATTACAGTTTTAATCTGGCCATAACGAGGCAATAAGCTGGATTTATTATGAGAATCAGGAACGAAGGCAGCATTTTGAACTTTGGCAGGCATGGCCATAAAATGGCACACATATTGATATTTATTATGCCTCAAAGTGAGTTTGTCCAATCAGAATGCTGGAATACCATCTAAGGGTTCCACCATAGCAGGTAACTCACCTGATATTATTTGATATCAGGTTAGTAGCAGCCATTACTATTTTGATCAAATTGATTGCTTTCCACTTACTTTGAATTTGCAAAATTCAAATCAAAACAAAATAAGAGAATTTAAGTACCAAAACTATTTCCAAGGTCCTGTATTTATTGATTTAAAACACTATAAAATATTTAAACACTGTACAGAAAAAAGTATTTCTAGTCCCAAAAGTTCTTTGTTGTTTTTATGACTCTATATCGTAATACCGACTAGTATGAAGCGAACATTTTCTTTACAGTTTACTCAACAGATTAAAAGTGATTTTTTGAACAAATAAAAGTGCTTTGTTAACCCTATTTCTAGCGGTAATGACAGTAACATGTAAGGGTTATTGTAGCTATGCTTGTAGTGATACATTATATTTTGTAAACAGATATCACACTTCGAACAGCGAAGATTGTTTACTGTCACCATGGATACATACCGGTGTAAGTTACTGTTGATGATTCAGCACGACACTGTCAATGGTGAGTTCTAAAAAAATAAACGTCTGATTGTTCGGCATTTCTCATGAAAGTTAAAAAATTTATAGTAATTTATATATTTTTTATACTTACCAATGACCCAGATTTAGCTGGTGCTAACTCCTTAAATTATAGGGCCAAACACAAATTTTGCCCCCCAATCCCCAAAATTTGCATCAAAACCAATATTTCAGTGTCCTATGTGGTCCTCCATACCTTATATCCACTGCGCATGCGCAGTGTCAAGGATGTCTCGAAATTGGCTCCAAAAGTCATTCTTATAACCAGTGCCTGGTAAGCTTTATGTAATCAGCGGGGAGGTAAGAGTTCCCAACTCCTGGGGGGGGGGGGGGGGGCCCATCCCCGTCTGGGTCATTGGTAAGTATAAAAAATATATAAATTACTATAAATTTTTTAACATTTTTATACTGTACCAATGACCCAGACTTAGCTGAATAGAAAAAAGACTGGAGGGCCTAGGACATAAAGGAAATTCCAATAGACTCAATTACATGGATACAGAATTATCCCCTCAAGGAGAAGAGAACAGGTTTTACATGTATCTTTCTTCTTTGCATCAAAAAAGAAAGATACAATACCATTCCGTAATTGAGCACAATAATCATCAATGATCTCTATTAACATCCAGTATAATCCCTTATACTAATCTTATTAAAGGTAAGCCAATAATTAAAGATAGTCCAGATAATGAGACTCTTTATACTCATTAAAAAGTGTCCGAGGATTGTATATTAGCACTTGTATGATCCGTGACATATACAAATGTTCCACACCGAGCTACACTTTAAAAATATTATATGAATTAGCTTTACACTTTAAAACCATCAGGGCACCGACTCGGAATTACTGACTCCAGAGGAGGTATTCCCTTGCTTTTCACTATAAAACAGGTGATATAAGGGAACACCATCCCCCCGCCCTTTCCCTTGCTCTGGATCAAATACCCCAGAGCAAAGAGGGCAGCAGGACAGATATGCTGCCGGAACAGATACTTCATGCGCCGAAATCTTAAGCACAAACTGCCGAGTTGAAGATGATTTTTCATAAACAGTGCGGATAGTTAATTGAATCCACCTTGCAATAGAATGGACCGTAATGTCCCTACTATTAGGCAGCAGAGACAGAAAGAGACGTCACGTCCCTTTCTGATAAACTCAGATATACGTTGGTAAAAACGTATAGCTCTAACAGGACAGATTAAAGGCCTATGCCCGTCTGAGACGGAAGAGCCTTAATAACAATAGGATCCAGATACTTATAGGAGCCTGATTCCAGCCAAAAATTCAACCTTAGTAGTCAAGGTAATAGTATTACCTACACTACAAAAGTGAGAATCATCAACAGATAGTGTCTGAAGCTCACTAACTCTTCTAGCTGAAGAGAAGGCTAAGAGAAAGCTGTCTTATAACATAAGAATTGAAGCCCACTGTATCAAGAGGCTCAAATGGCGCTTCTTAAGCTTAAGAAGAACCCAAGCTAAATTCCACTTAGGAATTAGTCTAAGGGTTCTAAGTCTATATATCGAAAAGTTTTCCGTCACTTAGATAAAGAGACATAGATCCAATCTGTAAACTATCATGATGTGCATAGGAATCAACAGAATGATCCCTACCTCACCGTGAGAAAACCTTCCACTTAGCAACATAATTAGCGAAGAGGAGGTCCTCCTACAGTTAGAAATCGAGTCCACTGCTCGTCCTGTAATTGCTGCCGTGCAAGAAGGACCGCACAATGAAAATACATGGAGGTTGAAACCTTCCGGGTTGTGATGCAGTGTGCACGAAGATCCTCTCGTGGAGGAAGCTTCTGCGGCATGTCCAACAGCAGACACCTGAGTAGATATATCCATGGTCTCTGGGGTGACAGAGATGCTACCAACAGAATTTGCAGTGAGATTGCTTTATCTTGAGCAATATCTGCTGAATCAAAGGCGCTGGAGGATATGCGTATCCTATTATTCCATCCCAAAAGATCGAGAGAGCGTCTACTGCAAACGCTCAAAGATCTGGACATGGCGACACATACGTCTGCAACTGATAGTTGAGATGCGTCACAAATAAGTCTACCATTGGACGATCCCATTAGTAGCAAATCTGATTGAAAACTCATTGTTGAGAGTCCATTCTGACGACAACATACAACCTATCCGAGAAAGGGAGTTCGCTAGAACATTCAGACAACACGGAATATGACAGACCGATAGAAGAACTTGATGCTCTAGGACAAACAGAAGGATCCTTTCCGTTAAATTGAATAACGGAATGGAATGAGTGCCTCCCTGGTTCCGAATATACGCTACTACTGTCGAATAGTCGGAGAGAATTTGAACATACAAATTCTGAAGAATGTACATTCATTGATGTAGCGCAAGCCATACTGACATCATTTTATCATGTTTATGTACTTGTTATGAACTGCGGATCCTAAAGACCCTGGCACCCTGAATCTGTTGGGCTCCGAGTTGCGCCTCAACCTGTTTGACTCGCATCCGTCATTATCTTTAAACTTGGATCCGGGAGTTGCAGTGGTACTCCTTGAGTTAACCACTGAAAATCTACCCAAGTCTGAATCTCTTGTTCACGTGATTCAACAAGACGATGTTCGATTTGAGCGAATGAGTCTTCACACTCCAATTCTGAGATAAAATATCTATGGAGTGAACGAGTGCGTATCCGCTCTATCTGAATAATATTCGCAGCGGGTCCGCACAAACCTGTCAGTCTCATGAATTCTCTCGCTGTTACATCTGAGTGAATGCAAAAGCGAGCATAACAACTGACTAATATCGCTCTGGTTAATGGCAGATGAATGAGATTGTTGTGCGTCTCTAAGCTCATTCCCACGTGGGTGAATGAGTAAGACGGTACTAGATTCGACTTCTTTTCGTTTACTAAGAAACTGAGATGTCGGAGCAATTGAAGCAAATTCTGAACATCGTTCTGAAGCGTTAACTTGCTGCCGTAACCCTGAAGAATGCCGTCCAAGTTCTTCTTGGTAAGGTGATCTGCGTGAGATAATGCATCTAAATTCTATTAGACAATATTGTCGTCTCCAGGATGCTGGAGTAATAGACATGGACGCCGGCAATGACAATTCCAGGTCTTCAGCCTAGTCGTCCAAACGCAGAGGAACTCTCGGCACGCCTAGTCCTGCCGTTTCAAAATTATGTCTTGCATTGATGAAAGGCCGCTGAATAGCGCTAGGCGATAAGAAACCTAATTTGCCAGTCTTTGAGGCTAGCTTGAACATAGCGTCATTCAAAAGTTCAAATGTCGATGACATTTCTGGACTGGGTCGGAAAGTCAGGGACGGTGTCCTTAATCCGGCCGAAAAAGTCTGTGTCCAGTGACGCCTTCAGTTTCTTATCAGGTAACGCAGCATTTTGTCCAGAGAAACAACTTCTAGAGGTGATGCCGGATGAAATCTTCGGCACCTTAAGTTGTTCGAAAAGGGAAAATTTCAGCCATGCTGATTTCCTTTTACCATCTGTTTGGACCACATAATAATCTCGGTCGTCCCTACTGACTCTGCAGGGGAGCGAACCGACCCAACTTGCTCAGATAGTTCTTTATTGAAAAAGTTTCTGATAGCTGCTGGGATGCTGCGATGAATTGAGCTATCTGCGATAGCTAGTCCATCACAGAGGCCTGTGGAGCCACAGTCTTACGTAATTAGCCGCTGGAAGCACCAGGGACGTTCATTCCTGCATTTATATAATATGCGAATGTCCCAACTGGAAAGGCCTCGTGTTCTTGGCTAGCGGATGGTGTGACCTGGTCGACGTGGATTCCCTGGTCGGCAAAGCAGGAGCTCCAGGGACGTTCATTCCTGCATTTATATAATATGCGAACGTCCCCTGAATATCTGTGGTCACATAACCAAGGTGTGGTCGTGTGTGCTGACGTGAGGATGAGGAAGCCAATAGAACAGCTGCGTCGGACTGTCTATGAGACGGAGCGTCCCGGGCAGGTGGACGTATGCTCCGACTAACGAACGTGACATACAACAACATCTGTGCCAGATGTTGTTGTAAGAGAGAGGGGGCCTCTCTCGCATGTGGTCTGGGCAGACCTGGACGAGCTCGGTACCGGACTGACTGGCTTCCTCCGTACTATCCTCGGATCCGTCGTCCCTGGGTGAGCACGTTCAATGTTTATAGTGCTTACTCCTTCCCTGGACCGCAACGGACGAACCCGGCTGCCGAGCCATTTGATGAATGGTCGCTACACCAGGCAGACTAGCGGACGCCAAAGGCTGTCGATCCTACTTGGGACCTCTTAGGCAATTGACCTATTATATGCACTTTATCTGCTAGCCCTTAGTTATACTGCGACGAAGGAAGCACACTCTTGAAGACATCACGGAAACATCACCCTGTTCTTGTTCCTCTGAAAAAGAAACTGAAAAACTAGAGTGACCCTGCAGAGAGAGGACCGGCATGGACCTCTCCCCGCTAACAAATTACCGTGACACACGTCTCCAACGTTTGTCATCCATTGACACACACTGCGCAAGAATTAGTGCGAGTACATTGACTACAACCCAACAACATGAGAATCAGAGGAAGACTTCCTTGCATTACAATTTGAACAATATTCTTTCATCATGAAAAAATATAAACAGTCATAGTACTTGCACTAACCCTTGAAAACAAAGATACATAAAATAATATAATCCATTATAACATTTCGAAAAAATAATTCAAAAGAAAAAAATTTTCCGAAAAAAATTTCAGAAGAGCCCAAGTTCCCAATGGGAACAATGACTCCAAATGGATCCCAAAAAAGCCTAAGTGTGGACAAAAATTTTAAAACATATTTAAAAATTAATGTAACACCTACGGACAATATTAATGTATCTTGCTATGAACTGAGCTAAACAGAAGACAAGTAATCACTATTAGAAGTAATCGTTGTCAACGTAAACAAAAAGTGTACAAAAACCAGAAACATGACTCCAGGCACTGTAAACATGGCCCAAAATCAGTTACCAATTAAAACACTATCTGATGTAAAACAGAGACTTCCAGAGAAGAAACTGCAGTAACTCAGATGGTAGATGCAGACCAAAACGCCTAAACACCCAATGGTGAGGACGTAAGGATGGGGATAAAACAGAATAATTATTCTGTTATCAAGCCAAAACACCCAAGAATTTTTAGTAATAAACATTACAAAATATATGCCAAAAGCATGGGAGAATAGCAAGGGGGAAATAAAGGAAAGGGAGAGAGGAAACACTGAACAAACAATGTTAAATTCATAGCAAGAATGACAACATCAGGCTCATGCCCCGAAATTAGGGAACATGAAATAATTTCGTAAAAAAATTATAAGTTACAGCCCTGAACACATCCTGCTACTGTTTCTTCCTCTCATCCTTCTATTTCTTCCTTAGCTCTACCATTTCTTTCATAATTATGTGTCTGAGATTTACAAGCACAAATATCAGTGATATGTTACTGATTTTCGGGCCAAACAAAGAATGACTTTCTGAACCAATTTCGAGACATCCTTGACACTGCGCATGCGCAGTGGATATAAGGTATGGCGGACCACATAGGACATTGAAATTTCGGTTTTTGATGCAAATTTTGGGGATTGGGGGACAAAATTTGTGTTTGACCCTATAATTTAAGGAGTTAGCACCAGCTAAGTCTGGGTCATTGGTACAGTATAAAAAATATTAGTTGCCGGTGGAAGGTTCTTAGAGGTTTTAATTCAAAACGTTGGAAGTGTGTTCACATGTTCTGATAGGGTGTCTGGATGTGCATAAAGGTTTTGATTTTTTAATTCTGCACCATGTGGTGCCCGTAGCATCACTTTTATCGTTAGAGAATCGGTTTCCCACAAAAGCTCCTAGGGGTTTTAATTCTTAAAGTTGAAAGTGTATTCATACGTTCCAGTAGGATGTCTTGATGTGCATAAAGATTTAGGATTTTTGATTCAGCCATATGTGGTAACTGTAGCACCACTTTTTGTTATTAGAGAATCGGTTTCCGGTGAAAGTGCCTCTGGGTTTTAATTCGAAATGTTGTTCATATGTTCCGGTGCGGTGTATAGATGTGCATAAAGGTTTCAGATTTTTGATTCGGCACTATGTGGCACTACTTTTGTCGTTAGAGAATCGGTTTTCAGAAAAAGGCTCCTAGGGGTCTTAAATCGAAATGCTTAAAGTGTGTTCATATGTTTAGGTAGGGTCTCTAGATGTGCATAAAGGTTTTGAATTTTTTACCCTGCCCCATGTGGCTTCTGTCATGCCACTTTTGTGCATAAAGTTACGGATTTTTGATTCGGCACCATGTGGTACCCGTAACGACACATTTGTCATTAGAGAATCAGTTTCCTCTGACAGGCTCCTAGTTTTAGAATATTTCGAAGCAGTACAACATTTAGATTACCAGAAATTATAATTCTGAATGCAGCAAGGGCATCAATTTATATTTATGAATGAAGATGTGTGTCACTGGAAACTGGAGAAAACTCTTGATCTTACAATTTTTTCATAGTGCATTTATGATTGACCGTTCAATATCCAATCAGCGTGTGGAGTAACATTGGGCAGTGTTAGCACCGACAGTGTAAACATGGCAAACCATCTAATACAACTTTTTAGTGATGTTAACCGTACAACACCAGACAGTAATTTTTGATCATGTGACCATAATTCTACATTCTGATTGGTTGATTCTGTTTGATGTATAAATGTCAGTAATTAATTAACATAAATTGATACACTAATTCCATTATTTAGTAATGTTATTTGCTTGTTACTGTTGCTATCACATTTAAAATACAATGCATTTTTCAGATATTACACTTAAATTATTATGAATCCATACAGTTAGTTTGAACCTTAGCGTATATTCATTGGTGTACTTTGAACAAAATTTTTCATCACTTACAATCAAGGATGTGAAATTGGACAAACAGTTGAGGGCTTTGCACACACATACAATATTGTTTATACATCATGGCAGATGGAGAATCCAATATCAGATGGAGAATCCAATCTCAGATGGAGAATCCAATCTCAGATGGAGAATCCAATCTGGGATGGAGAATCTTCAACAGGAAAGAAATAATATTGTTGTTTATCAATCAATTTAATGTGCCATATAATACCTTTTCATTTCTATCTGTATCAAGCATAAACCAATAATCAAGAATGCAAATACGGGGATATACTATAGTGTGCTTTGCACACAAATAACACCATCTAGTTTTAAATTGCAATCATGTTGAACAATAGCCATAATTACAAGCTTTTGTTTTTAGAGCAAGCATCGTGTGATCTCATTGGTCTAAAAACTGGAACCAGCCAATCACATTGCTATAAAGAACTCATGACAGATCAAAAATGAAAATGTCAATGACACTGTAGCTTAACTTGTCTGTGTGTTGTGTTTGATGAAAAGGATAATGTTCAATAGCAATGAAAGGATTATGACATAAGACAACAATTGTGATAATTAATATTAATTTCTGTTCCCTGTATGCTATGTTTTCAATAAAAACTATAGGGAACTGTTTTAGTGAACTAAAACACATGTCTCCCTTTCGATTTGTTCCATGCTTCCAACTTACAACTAACAAAGATCAAACTAAAGGTCAAATGTCAAGATCATGGAAGTTCAAGATAGAATGTGACACATCAGCCTGGCTGTTGCATTCATATGCCAAATGTCATAAACCTAGCAGAAAAATTCAATAATTTGACCTTGATGTCAAAGATCAAGGTCATCTGTCATCACAACAGTACATGATACAATGCTGTCTTATGTTGATACACCCACATGCCAAATATCATAAGCCTAGGTGGAAAGATAAAAAAAATCAATAATTTGACCTTGAGGTCAAAGATAGGCAGGGTATTTTTTGGTTTCTAAAAGTTTGATTAGCATTTTCCATCTTGGTTTCAAAAAGTGATGATAAATAGTTAATATAAGGCCAATATGAAAGAAAAATGGTTAGCATTTAGTCATTTTTGTATGGCATTTTGCGATGCAAATCCGGTCATCAAATACCCTGGGTAGGTTATGAAGAAGCGTGACACATGATCTTTTGGTGATTCACTCACAAGCCAAAAATCATATGCCTAGGTCAAAAGATTTTTAAACTAGAACTATCACTGAAGGTGATTAATACCCCCGCTTTGGGTTTTTTGAGGAATGCACTTCTGATCATGTAGGCGAAGGCCATAAGGAAATGTATACATAAAGATCATTTTTTGTTGTTGAAATTTGTATTTGCATGTGGCCTTCCACAGAACAGCACTGAATACTTAAAGAGCCCACCCATATATGGTTTACATTTGGAAAAACACATTTACAATGTGCAACATGTATTCAAAATCAGTTCATTAATGTAGGAGGAGTTGCACACACAAGAATCCCATTTGAAAACCTATAATAAATCCAAGTTAAAGGGAGATAACCTGGTTAAAATTGTCGCAGATCAAAAATTTGGGAATATGCGTATGTTCACTTAGTTGTGATAATGTTTGAAAGGTTTCGTCAAAATTGATTGATAAATGTAGGAGGAGTTGCACGCACAAGAATTTCATGTAGAAACCCATAATAAATCTAAGTTAAAGGGAGATAACCTAGTTAAAATTGCCACAGCTCAAAAATTTTGGAATATGCGCATGTTCACTTAGTAGTGATGATGTCTGTAAACTTTCGTCCAAATTGATTGATAAATGTAGGAGGAGTTGAGCACACAAGAATTTCATGCAGAAACCCATATTAAATCAAAGTTCAAGAGAGATAACCTGGTTAAAATTGTCGCAGATCAAAAAGTTTGGAATATGCACATGTTCACTTAGTAGAGATGATGTTTGAAAGGTTTCATCAAAATTGGTTCATTAATGTAGGAGGAGTTGCGCACACAAGAATTTGTTCGAACGGAAAGACATTATAAATCTAAGTCAAAGGGAGATAACCTGGTTAAAATTGTCGCAGATCAAAAATCTTGGAATATGCGCATGTTCACTTAGTAGTGATGATGTCTGAAAAGTTTTGTCCAAATTGATTGATAAATGTAGGAGGAGTTGCAAGCACAAGAATTTCATGTAGAAACCCATAATAAATCCAAGTTAAAGGGAGATAACCTAGTTAAAATTGCCACAGCTCAAAAGTTTTGGAATATGCGCATGTTCACTTAGTAGTGATGATGTCTGTAAACTTTCGTCCAAATTGATTGATAAATGTAGGAGGAGTTGCACACACAAGAATTTCATGCAGAAACCCATATTAAATCAAAGTTCAAGAGAGATAACCTGGTTAAAATTGTCGCAGATCAAAAAGTTTGGAATATGCACATGTTCACTTAGTAGAGATGATGTTTGAAAGGTTTCATCAAAATCGGTTCATTAATGTAGGAGGAGTTGCGCACACAAGAATTTGTTCGAACGGAAAGACATAATAAATCTAAGTCAAAGGGAGATAACATGGTTAAAATTGTCGCAGATCAAAAAACTTGGAATATGCGCATGTTCACTTAGTAGTGATGATGTCTGAAAAGTTTTGTCCAAATTGATTGATAAATGTAGGAGGAGTTGCGCACACAAGAATTTCATGTAGAAACCCATATTAAATCAAAGTTCAAGAGAGATAACCTGGTTAAAATTGTCGTAGATTAAAAAGTTTGGAATATGCACATGTTCACTTAGTAGAGATGACGTTTGAAAGGTTTCATCAAAATCGGTTCATTAATGTAGGAGGAGTTGCGCACACAAGAATTTGTTCGGATGGAAAGACACAATAAATCTAAGTCAAAGGGAGATAACCTGGTTAAAATTGTCGCAGATCAAAAATCTTGGAATATGCGCATGTTCACTTAGTAGTGATGATGTCTGAAAAGTTTTGTCCAAATTGATTGATAAATGTAGGAGGAGTTGCGCACACAAGAATTTCATATAGAAACCCATATTAAATCAAAGTTCAAGAGAGATAACCTGGTTAAAATTGTTGCAGATCAAAAAGTTTGGAATATGCACATGTTCACTTAGTAGAGATGAAGGTTTCATCAAAATCGGTTCATTAATGTAGGAGGAGTTGCGCACACAAGAATTTGTCCGGACGGATGGACGTACAGGGCGATTCTTATATAGCCCCCACTTCTTCGAAGGGGGGGTATAAAAAGTCAATAATGTGACCTTGAGGTCAAAGGTCAAGGTCATATGTGGATCATGATGGTACGTGACACATCGTCTCATGGTGATACACCCACATGCCTAATATCATAAACCCAGGTGAAAAGGCAAAAATGTTCTGGCCCAGACAAGCTTACTTGCCAAAAAATCAGTAATTTGACCTTGAGGTCAAAGGTCAGTGTCATATATGGATCACGAAGGTACGCGACACATCGTATTATGGTGATACACTCGCATGTCAAATATCATCAGCCAAGGTGAAAAGGTAAATAAGTTCTTGCCCAGAAAAGCTCACTTGCCAAAAAATTAGTAATTTGACCTTAGGTCAAAGGTCAATGTCATATGTGGGTAAAGCTGGTACATCATCTCATGATGATACAGCCACATGCCAAATATCATAAGCCTAGGTCAAAAGATAAAAAATGAAAGTGTCAATGACACTGTAGCTTAACTTGTGTGTTGTGTTTGATGAAAAGGATAATGTTCAATGTTTATGAAAGGATTATGAAATAAGACAAGAAATGTGATAATTGGGAATATGTTCATTTCTGTTCCCTGTGTGCTATGTTTATGATAAAAATAATATGAGGTGTACACTGTACTAAAGAGCTGAGGGGTGGGTTAATATGACCTCACAGTTAATGTATGTGGCCCTCACAGTTAACGTGTATCAACAAAAGTTACCAAGCTACAGTGAAATTATTCCAAAACGAGTCATCCTATCAAGTTACATTAAAATCCCCTCATAAATATGGCCTGTAGACTGTGCTAAAGGTTTTCGGGCTTCGGGCCCCTGTAGCCGTCAGTTTCCCAATTGCGTCCAAACGGGACGTTCTCATCTAGACATTATATGAAGTCAATCTACCAAGTTACAATGAAATCCCTTAATAAATATGACCTGTAGACTGTGCTAAAGGTTTTTGGGCTTTGGGCTCTGGCAGCCATCATGGTTGAATGATCGCAACCAAAAGGAGTCATCCTACCAAGCTACAATGAAATCCCTTCATAATTATGACCTGTAGACTGTTCTAAAGGTTTTTGGGCTTTGGGCCCCTGAAGCCGTCACAGTTGCCCAATCGTGTCCAAAAGGGGATGTTCTCATCTAGACATTATATGAAGTCAACCAACCAAGTTACAATGAAATCCCTTCATAAATATGACCTGTAGACTGTGCTAAAGGTTTTCGGGCAACGGGCTCTGGCAGCCATCATGGTTGAATGATCGCAACCAAAGGGGACAATCTCATCTGGGCATCATCTGGAGTGACCCTGCGAAGTTACAATGAAATCCCTTCATAAATATGACCTGTAGACTGTACTCAAGGTTTTTGGGCTTCGGGCACCTGTAGCCATCACAGCTGACCAATCACGACCAAAAGGGGATGTCATCATCTAGGCATTATATGGAGTCAACCTAACAGGTTACAATGAAATCCTTCTGTACATATAACCTTTTGCCTATGCTAAAGGTTTTTGGGCTCGGGCACCCATCAAGGCTGAATGATCACGGCCAAAATGGGATGTTCTCATCTAGACATTATTTGGAGTCATCCTACCAAGTTACAAATGAAATCCCTTCATAAATATGACCTGTAGACAGTGCAAAAGGTTTTCGGGCTTCGGGTACCTTTAGCCGTCAAAGTTGCCCAATCATGTCCAAAAGGGGACGTTCTCATCTAGACATTATATGAAGTCAACCTACCAAGTTACAATGAAATTCTTTCATAAATATGACCTGCAGACTGTGCTTAAGGTTTTCGGGCTTCGGGCTCGGGCAGCCATCATGGTTGAATGATCGCAACCAAAGGGGGCAATCTCATCTGGGCATCATCTGGAGTGATCCTACGAAGTTACAATGAAATCCCTTCATAAATATGACCTGTAGACTGTGCTCAAGGTATTTGGGCTTTGGGCACTTGTAGCCATCACAGCTGACCAATCACGACCAAAGGGGGATGTCATCATCTAGGCATTATATGGAGTCAATCTAATAGGTTACACTGAAATCCTTCCATAAATATGGCCTTTTACCTATACTAAAGGTTTTTGGGCTCGGGCACCCATCAAGGCTGAATGATCGCGATCAAAATGGGATGTTCTCATCTAGACATTATTTGGAGTCATCCTACCAGGTTACAATGAAATCCCCTCATAAATATGACCTGAAGACTGTGCTAAAGGTTTTCGGGCTTTGGGCACCTTTAGCCCTCACAGTAGCCCAATCATGTCCAAAAGGGGACGTTCTCATCTAGACATTATATGAAGTTAACCTACCAAGTTACAATGAAATCCCTTCATAAATATGACCTGTAGACTGTGCTAAAGGTTTTCAGGCTTTGGGCTTGGGCAGCCATCATGGTTGAATGATCGCAACCAAAGGGGACAATCTCATCTGGGCATCATCTGGAGTGATCCTGCGAAGTTACAATGAAATCCCTTCATAAATATGACCTGTAGACTGTGCTCAAGGTTTTCGGGCTTCGGGCACCTGTGGCCATCACAGTTGACCAATCACGACCAAAAGGGGATGTCATCATCTAGGCATTATATAGAGTCAACCTAACAGGCTGCAATGAAATCCTTCTATAAATATAACCTTTTGCCTGTGCTAAAGGTTTTTGGGCTCGGGCACCCATCAAGGCTGCATGATCGCGATCAAAATGGGACGTTCTCATCTAGACATTATTTGGAGTCATCCTACCAAGTTACAATGAAATCCCTTCATAAATATGACCTCTAGACTGTGCTAAAGGTTTTCGGGTTTCGGGCTTGGGCAGTCATCACGGTTGATAGATCATGCCCAAAAGGGGACGTTCTCATCTAGGCATTATACAGAGGCATCCTACCAAGTTACAATGAAATCCCTTTATAAATACGACCTGTAGACTGTGCTAATAATTTTCGGGTTTTGGGCTCGGGCAGCCATACCGGTTGCCTGATCGCGACCAAAAGGAGACGTTCTCATCTAGACATGACTGCAAACCTGCATATGAAATTTCGTGACGATCAGACAAGAACTGCGGGGTGTAGCCCGTGCTAAAGGAAAATGTGAACAGACATCACAGACTAACAGACTTCCGCACGCGTGATGGCAATAGCTTATCTTGACTATGTCAAGTTAAGGTAAAAATCAGTAATTTGACCTAGAGGTCAAAGGTCAAATGTGGGTCGAGGTCAAAGGTCAATGTCATATTGTGTCATGATAGTACATCGTCTCATGGTAATACCCCCACATGCCAAATATCATACGCATAGGTCAAAAGATTAAAAATGAAAGTGTCAATGACACTGTAGCTTAACTTGTGTGTTGTGTTTGATGAAAAGGATAATGTTCAATGTTTATAAAAGGATTATGAAATAAGACAAGAATTGTGATAATTGGGAATATGTTCATTTCTGTTCCCTGTATGCTATGTTTATGATAAAAATAATATGAAGTGTACACTGTACTAAAGATCTGAGGGGTGGGTTAATATGACCTCACAGTTAATATATGTGGCCCTCACAGTTAACATATATCAACAAAATTACAATGAAATTATTCCAAAATGAGTCATCCTATCAAGTTACATTAAAATCCCTTCATAAATATGGCCGGTAGACTGTGCTAAAGGTTTTCGGGCTTCGGGCCCCTGTAGCCGTCAGTTTCCCAATTGCGTCCAAAGGGGACGTTCTCATCTAGACATTATATGAAGTCAACCTACCAAGTTACAATGAAATCCCTCCATAAATACGACCTGTAGACTGTGCTAAAGGTTTTCGGGCTTCAGGCAGCCATCAAGGCTGAATGATCGTGACCAAAAGGGGACGTTCTCATCTGGACACTATTTGGAGTCATCCTACCAAGCTACAATAAAATCTCTTCATAATTATGACCTGTAGACTGTTCTAAAGGTTTTCGGGCTTTGGGCCCCTGAAGCCGTCACAGTTGCCCACTCGTGTCCAAAAGGGGACGTTCTCATCTAGACATTATATGAAGTCAACCTACCAAGTTACAATGAAATCCCTGCATAAATATGACCTTAGACTGTGCTAAAGGTTTTCGGGCTTCGGGCTCGGGCAGCCATCATGGTTGAATGATCGCAACCAAAGGGGACAATCTCATCTGGGCATCATCTGGAGTGATCCTGCGAAGTTACAATGAAATCCCTTCATAAATATGACCTGTAGACTGTGTTCAAGGTTTTCGGGCTTCGAGCACCTGTAGCCATCACAGTTGACCAATCACGACCAAAAGGGGATGTCATCATCTAGGCATTATATGGAGTCAACCTAACAATGTTACAATGAAATCCTTCTATAAATATAAACTTTTGCCTATGCTAAAGGTTTTTGGGCTCGGGCACCCATCAAGGCTGAATGATCATGGCCAAAATGGGACGTTCTCATCTTGACCTTATTTGGAGTCAACCTACCAAGTTACAATGAAATCCCTTCATAAATATGACCTGTAGACAGTGCTAAAGGTTTTGGGGCTTCGGGCACCTTTAGCCGTCAAAGTTGCCCAAACATGTCCAAAAGGGGACGTTCTCATCTAGGCATTATATGAAGTCAACCTACCAAGTTACAATGAAATCCCTTCACAAATATGACTTGTAGACTGTGCTAAAGGTTTTCGGGCTTTGGGCACCTTTAGCTGTCACAGTTGCCCAATCATGTCCAAAAGGGGACGTTCTCACCTAGACATTATATGAGGTTAACCTACCAAGTTACAATGAAATCCCTTCATAAATATGACCTGTAGACTGTGCTAAAGGTTTTCGGGCTTCGGGCTTCGGGCTCGGGCAGCCATCATGGGTGAATGATCGCACGTTCTCATCTAGACATTATATGAAGTTAACCTACCAAGTTACAATGAAATCCCTTCATAAATATGACCTGTAGACTGTGCTAAAGGTTTTCGGGCTTCGGGCTTGGGCAGCCATCATGGTTGAATGATCGCAACCATAGGGGACAATTTCATCTGAGCATCATCTGGAGTGATCCTAAGAAGTTACAATGAAATCCCTTCATAAATATGACCTGTAGACTGTGCTCAAGGTTTTCAGGCTTCGGGCACTTGTAGCCATCACAACTGACCAATCACGACCGAAAGGGGATGTCATCATCTAGGCATTATATGGAGTCAACCTAACAGGTTACAATGAAATCCTTCCATAAATATGACCTTTTGCCTATGCTAAAGGTTTTTGGGCTTGGGCACCCATTAAGGCTGCATGATCGCGATCAAAATGGGACGTTCTCATCTGGACATTATTTGGAGTCATCCTGCCAAGTTACAATGAAATCATTTCATAAATATGACCTCTAGACTGTGCTAAAGGTTTTCAGGCTTCGGGCTCCTGTAGCCGTCACAGTTGCCCAATCACGTCCAAAGGGGGACTTTCTCATCTAGACATTGTATGAAGTCAACCCACCAAGTTACAATGAAATTCCTCAATACATATGACCTGTAGACTGCACTAAAGGTTTTCGGGTTTTGGGCTCGGGCAGTCGTCACGGTTGGCAGATCATGCCCAAATGGGGAAATTCGCATCTAGACATCATAAGGAGTCATCCTACCAAGATACAATGAAATCCCTCCACATTAAACATAACCTGCAGACTGTGCTAAAAGTTTTTGGGTTTTCGGGCTTGGGCAGCCATCACGGTTGATAGATCATGCCCAAAAGGGGACGTTCTCATCTAGGCACTATACAGAGGCATCCTACCAAGTTACAATGAAATCCCTTCATAAATACGACCTGTAGACTGTGCTAATGGTTTTCGGGTTTTGGGCTCGGGCAGCCATACCGGTTGCCCGATCGCGACCAAAAGGGGACGTTCTCATCTAGACATGACCCCCAACCTGCATATGAAATTTCGTGACGATCAGACAAGAACTGCGGGGTGTAGCCCGTGCTAAAGGAAATGTGAACAGACGTCACAGACTCACAGACTAACAGACTCACAGACTAACAGACTTCCGCACGCGTGATGGCAATAGCTTATCTTGACTATGTCAAGTTAAGCTAAAAATCAATAATTTGACCTTGAGGTCAAAGGTCTAGGTCTTATATGGGTCATGATAGTACGCAACACATCATCTCATGGTGATACACCCACATGCCTAATATCATAAGCCAAGGTGAAAAGGTAAATAGGTTCTTGCCCGGACAAGCTTACTTGCCAAAAAATCAGTAATTTGACCTTGAGGTCAAAGGTCAATGTCATATGTGGGTCATGATGGTACGCGACACATTGTCTCATGGTGATACACCCACAAGCCAAATATCATAAGGCGAGGTGAAAAGGTAAATAAGTTCTGGCCCAGACAAGCTTACTTGCCAAAAAATCAGTAATTTGATCTGGAGGTCAAAGGTCAAGGTCATATGTGGGTCATGATGGTACGCGACATATCGCCTCATAGTGATACATCCACATGTTAAATATCATAAGCCTAGGTCAAAAGATAAAAAAAAAGTTCTGGCCCGGACATGGATGTATGAGGAAAAGAAGAAGAAAGAGAAGAATTCAGGGTAAAACAATATGTCTCCCTTCAGGGAAGGGGAGACATAATAATATGACGTGTAGACTGTACTAAAGAATTGAGGGGTGGGTTAATGTGGCCCTCACAGTTAATGCATGTGGCCCTCACAGTTAATGTATGTCAATGAAAGTTACCAAGTTACAGTGAAATTATTCCAAAACGAGTTATCCTTTCAAGTTACATTGAAATCCCTTCATAAATACAGCCTGTAGACTGTGCTAAAGGTTTTTGGGCTTCGGGCCTGTGTAGCCATCATGGCTGACTGATCACAACCAGGGGACATCCTCATCTAGATATTATACTGAGTCATCCTACCAAGTTACAATGAAAGCCCTTCATAAATCTGATCTGTAGTCTTTGCTAAAGTTTTTCGGGTTTTGGGCAAGGGCAGCCATCATGGTTGAATGATCGCAACCGAAAGGGGACGTTCTAATCAAGGCATTATCTGCAGTCATCCTACCAAGTTACAATGAAGTCCCTTCATAAATATGACCTGTAGACTTTGCTAGTTTTTTGGGCTTTGGCCTCCTGTAGCTGTCACAGTTGACCAATCGTGACCAAAAGGGCACGTTTTCATCTAGGCATTATATGGAGTCAACCTACCAAGTTATACTGAAATACCTCCATAAATACGACTTGTAGACTGTGCTAAAGATTTTCGGATTTTGGGCTCGAGCAGCCATTACGGTTGAATGATTGCAACCAAATGGGGACATTCTCATCTAGACATTACCTGGAGTCATCCTACAAAGTTACAATGAAATCCCTTCATAAATATGACCTGTAGACTGTGCTAAAGGTTTTTGGGCTTCGGGCCCCTGTAGCCATCACAGTTGACCAATCGTGACCAAATGGGGACATTCTCGTCTAGACATTATATGGAGTCAACCTACCAAATTACAATGAAATCCTTCCATAAATACGACCTGTAGACTGTGCTAAAGGTTTTCGGGTTTTGGGCTTGGGCAGTCGTCACGGTTGGCAGATTGCGACCAAATGGGGAAGTTCTCATCTAGACATCATACAGAGTCATCCTACCAAGTTACAATGAAATCCCTCCATATTAAATATGACCTGTAGACTGTACCAACAGTTTTTGGATTTCAGGCTTGGGCAGCCGTCACAGCTGACAGATCATGACCAAAAGGGGAGGTTCTCATCCAGATATTATACAGAGGCATCCTACCAAGTTACAATGAAATCCCTTCATAAATACGACCTGCAGACTGTGCTAATGGTTTTGGGCTCGGGCAGCCATCACGGTTGACCGATCGTGACCAAAAGGGGACGTTCTCATTTAGACATGACCTCAAACCTGCATATGAAATTTCGTGATGATCGGACAAAAACTACAGGATGTAGCCTGTGCTAAAGGAAAATGTGAACAGACTCACAGACTAACAGACTTCCGCACACATGATGGCAATAGCTTATCTTGACTTTGTCAAGTTACGCTAATTAGAAGTTTAAAAATTTAGAAGAAATATCAATGTAACAGACCGGTTTATGATAAAATTCCGGAATAGGTTGGAACGTCAAGAAAAATCCAGAAAATTACATTCTTGTTTCCTGCAAATTTCCAACAAGAAAAGAGCATCGCATAACCAAGCATAATCCTCTGCCTCCAATGAGCTATACATAAATAAAAGTGTTATGAACAAAACATTATGAAATCTGATAATTACTGTTCAAATTATCACATTATCATTAAAATTTCCAATAAAACAAAAACAACCCAAGCAATAATGCTCACAATTTTCAACAAATCACGATGGTTTTCAAACTTGTTCCAAGACAAGTCAATATAAAGCAGGATGCCAAAAGTTATTGAAATCTGACGGGGGGCCACCCTGGATGCCGACATTATGTACACCATACATGGTATGGGTACATATAGAAATGGATTGGAGGAGTGCCTAATTTGATGAATAAAGGGTTAATATCTCCGGATCAAATTATTAGATTTACATAAAAAACTATACAGCACAGCACATCAGTAACCTGAAAACATATATAAAGTAACCTGATAATCAGATTAATATTTATTATCGCATGCCGAAGAAATGGATTGGAGGAGTTCTCAATTTGAAGGATAAAGGGTTAATATCACAGGATCAAATTATCAGATTTACACCAAAAACTATACAGCTGGGCACATCAGTAACCTACACACATATATGAAGTAACATGACAATCGGATTGATATTTTTCGTGTTATCTCTTGCCAAAGGGATTGGACAAATTTTCAATTTGAAGGATAAAGGGTTAATATCTCAGGATCAAATTATCAGATTTACACCAAAACTATACAGCTCGGCACATCAGTAACCTGAACACAAATATAAAGTAACTTGACAATCCAAGCAATAATTTTCAAGTTATCGAATGCCAAAGAAATGGATACGGACGCCGGATGGACAGACGCGTGGATGGACAAACAGACAAAGGATGGATGAACGACAGATGGCCACCCCAGATGCCGGCATTATGTGTACCATACATAATATGGGTACACATAAAAATCAAAAGTAAAACAAAATAAACAAAGGACAATAATTCTCACAATTTTCTGCAAATCGTGATTTTTCGATCTCTTACAAAACAATGTTAATATAAAGCAGCATATCAACATTTGTTTAAATCTGATGTTTACTTTTGAAATAATTACATAAACATTGAAAATTCTACTAAACCGGAACTAACAAACGCAATAAGCTCCTCATTTTTCAAGAAATCATTGTAATTTTTTAGTTTGTACAACACATTATTAATACAAAGCATGATATCAAAATTCACTGAAATCGGAGGCTTACTGTTCAAGTTATTGCATAAACAATGAAATTTTTAGCAAAATTCAACAGAGCGCAATAACTCTCTCAAGATGGATACTCTCTCAAAGATGGATGGAGGGAAATAGAATGGAATAATGAAGGTTGATGGATGGGAGGGAGGGAGGGATGGTAGAGCTCTTGACTACATATCCTTCCTTGTGGGTTGGTAAAGATCATAATGTCCGCATAAACTCACACTCCCTCAACCTTTGAGTCAAGATATGTTCAAAAGATTGCTGAATCTTTCAGGTAAAACATGCAAGATTCATAATTTAATAAAGTTATGTTGTATTATTCTGTCATAACCTGTAGTTGTTTTGCATATTTCACAATTGATGTTACCCACACAGATCTAAACAGCCATTATTATGCCTCACGTTTGTAACATCAACCGTGATTGGTTAATTTGACACCTTCTAAAAGTCATAGTACTGGAGTTTTGGGGCAAAACACGGGTACTATCGGAACGTTCTTCCCTGGAGACAAGAGAACAAAGAAAATGTAAGCTCCACTTCCATTGATCAGTGTCGATTACTCAGGCCCTGATTGGAATTTCTCAACGCCAACTGCTGGCGCCGTGTCCGTTTAACTTTTTCGTCACCGATAGACACAAACTTACCAACAAATATATCATCTAAATATATCATCTTCAGTGGGTGTGTTTTCAATTTTAACTGCAAACAATGAATTCAAAAGAATCAAAAATATTAAAAAACTCACATGTCGTTCACCACTTCAGTGAATCCTGAACATGAGTTATGACTTCAATCAATTATATTTCTACAACTCCTCGACCTTACTGAGCCTCCGCCTCAAGTTCAAAATAAATTGTTTCACTCCACTTAATTCTATCAAGTGTCGTCATCCAAGAAACATGAATTTATATTCCATTAATTTATACCACTTACCACACAAGCATTAATAATGAATTATAACGTGAACAGCATGATGCAGTTATAAACACTGGCATTTGGTGATACAGAAAGACCCAAAGCGACGGCGCTTGTGACAAGTCATTTTCAAAGAGACATCATTCATTCGAAATGACGTCATGTTTTTGGATTCGACTACATTGTTATTACAAGATTGACGGCATGAACATTGCAGTTAACGCTCAACAATGAAAGTTATTTTTTGTTCGGCATAATAAAATAATTAGAACGTTTCTTTTCATGTTCTATCGGTCGATAGTACCTGACTTTGTGTGATTTCCAAAATAAAACCTGAAGCAGCAAAGCTGCTTCAGGTTTTATTTCGGAAATCACACAAACTCAGGTACTATCGACCGATAGAACATGAAAAGGAAAGTTCTAATATTATATCGGTGGGGTATTTCTTAGCCAGTGGATGGACAAATGACAGATGGTTGAATGAAGCACTGACAGAATAAATGAAAGTGTCAATGACACTGTAGCTCAACTTGTCAAGACAAAGACATGTACTGGTATAGTATGTGACACAGCAATGACAAACATCTAGGTAATGACCTGATAACAAAGGTACATATAAAGTATTGTAACGGTCTGTACATAAATACTGACCGTTGCCTGTAACAAATGTATAGGTAAAGTATTGTAAAGGTGGGTGACAGTCAGATGCTGAACTAGAAAAAATCTTTGAGTCCCAGAGTGGGTCTGACTGAACCCCAAAATATTTGTTCTCATAGCACAGTGATAACAAAGGCACCCCAAAACACACTCGTTCCTGTCCCAAGGTGAAAACAAAAGTACTCAAGAAGTTTTGTGAAGATCAGTTCATAAATACGAGCTGTATAGAACTTGTGACAAAAAACTGATTGGACCTAATTTCGGTACAAAATGGCCACTGGCAGCCATCTTGAATTTTGGACCGTACCCAGAAACACTCATTCTCATCCCAAGGAGATAACAAAGGTACCCAAGAAGTTTTGTGAAGATCGGTTCATAAATACAGCCTCTACCCTGAGCCGTATTGACATGTGTGCTTACATTGTGTAAGTTGCACTGAATAAATCAAAGTTCATCTAATTTGCATAATTTCTGCACGAAAAAAAACCCCTTACAATATGTGATGTATTCCATGTTACTAAACATTCATACAAAAATTTATTAAAATCAGAACTTTCATACAGAAGTTCTATACAAAAGACTGATTGCACTAATTTTGGTACAAAATGGCTGCTGGTGGCCATCTTGAATTTCGGACCACACCCAAAAACACTCGCTCTCATCCCACGGTGATAACAAAGGTACCCAAGAAGTTTCGTAAAGATTGGTTCATAAATATGGCCTCTAGTCTGAGCTGTATAGAAGTTGTGTACAAAAAACTGATTAGACCTAATTTCGGTACAAAATGGCCACTGGCAGCCATCTTGAATTTTAGATCGCACCCAGAAACACTCGTTCTCGTCCCAAGGTGATAACAAAGGTACCCAAGACATTTCGTGAAGATCAGTTCATAAATACAGACTCTAGTCTGAGCCGTATTGACATGTGTACTTACTGTGTGTAAGTCGCACTGAAAAAAATCAAAGTTCATCTAATTTGCATAATTTCTGCACGAGAAAAAAACCCGTATTATATGTGATGCATCCCATGGTACTAAACATTCACACAAAAAAATTATTCAAATCAGGGCTTTCATATGGAAGTTCTGTGCAAAAATCTGATTGCACCTAATTTTGTACAAAATGGCTGCCATCGGCCATCTTGAATTTCGGACCGGACCCAAAAACACTCGTTCTCGTCCCACGGTGATACCAAAGGTACCCAAGAAGTTTCGTAAAGATCGGTTCATAAATACGGCCTCTAGCCCGAGCCGTATTGGCATTTGCACTTACAGTGCTGAAAGTAACCCCCAAAAACATCAAAATTAGTCTAATTTGCACAATTTACGTACGAGAAAAAAACCCGTATTATATGTGATGTATCCCATGGTACTAAACATTCATACAAAAAATTATTCAAATCAGAGCTTTCATATGGAAGTTCTGTACAAAAAACAGATTTCTGCATCGTCGGTACAAAATGGCAGCCATCTTGAATTTCGGTCCGCACCCAAAAACACTCGTTCTCGTCCCACGGTCATAACAAAGGTACCCAAGAAGTTTCGTAAAGATCGGTTCATAAATATGGCCTCTAGCCCGAGCCATAGCAGCTTGGCACTTACAGCTCTGAAAGTAACACTAAATAAATCAAAGTCAGTCTAATTTGCATAATTTAAGCACGAGAAAAAAACCCGTATTATATGTGATGTATCCCATGGTACTAAACATTTATACAAAACTTTATTCAAATCAGAACTTTCATACAGAAGTTCTGTACAAAAAACTGATTTTTGCATCATCGGTACAAAATGGCCACTGGCAGCCATCTTGAATTTCGGACCACACCTAAAAACACTCGTTCCCATCCCAGGGTCATAACAAAGGTACACAAGAAGTTTTGTAAAGATCGGTTCATAAATACGACCTCTAGCCCGAGCCATAGCCAATTGTTGACGTACGTACGGACAGACGGACAGACGGACGACGGACGACGGGCCATGACAATAGCTCAAATTTGACTTCGTCAAAGTTGAGCTAAAAAATCATTTCCATTTAACCACACCATAAAGAATTACCAACAATGAGGTGGGAGTTATTCTTGGTATTTAATAACTCACTTGGATTTTTTTTGTAGTGACATGGAATGTATGCTGTCTTTCAACTCAAACCAAGTACCTCTCTTTTTACAAGCATCACAGTAGAAATAACCTAAAAAATAAAATGGAGTTTGTTGAGGAAATATTTTGTTTCATATATCATTAGAGAGTTTATGTAAAATTAGATTTGAAGGAAACATACTAATACAGAACACAAGGAGGGTGGAATGGGGGATGGTGGTTGGGGGTGGATTGGAATCAACGATCTAAGTTGAAGACATTCCTGAATTACACAAGTGCCAATGGGCGAGTGAAATACAGGAACAACTCCAACAAGGGTGGTTGAATCTTGACCCCCATACTCTACCCGAGTTGTATTCTGTATTTATACCATGATTAAACTTGAAATCAGTGGCTGAAGCTGATATTTTTTAAGAAAAATATCCCCTTAAAGGAGGGTCTGTTTACATCACTCAGATGCAGAATGACCAATCAGTGGTGTTCTTACAGAATGTTCTTACACGTAGGCCAGATTCCATGCAAGGTATACTTTTTAATGCCTGTTCTGTCTAGAGTAACATTGAATGAACACAGCAATTGTAGTATACCACAGGGTTCTGAAACTGATAGGAAAGGTAACACCTGCACTAACCCCTATGAATTACACAGAAATTAATTTTAGAAACTTAGATTTTTCTGACTACTATGAGAATGGTACCCAGAGTCTATAATTACACAAAGAACATGAAAACACATTGCTGGTTAACTCTTTACCTGCTGAGTATTTTCAAGATATTTTTCATCAAAACTAGATTTGATGAAAAATTAATCTAAATGTAACACAAGAAATTATTGGTGAAAAATCTTTTCAATTTACACGGCAAAGATATTATTCAATGTGCCCAAATTATACTTATTTTAGTGACAAGAGACACCCTGTCCTGGGCAGGAATATCGGCCAGCAGCATTAAAAGACTTAAGCCCTAGAGCAAATTGTGTCCCAGACAGGAATTAAATTTGAATCTTTTCATTTCATTCAAATGTACTTTTTGTGGAACGTTCTTGTTCATTCTCAGGTTTTGGATCATGGCTACCTTCAAATTTGCCAACCTTCAATGGGAAAAAATTAGGATCATTTGTAGAGGACCTCCCAGTTGTTGACCACAGTTGCTGTAAAACTCATATCAAACAACTCAGCAGTACTAACGTTGTTAGAAACAAGAGGCGAGGCTTGATTTGAACAAACTTGACAATCACAAACATGGCAGAGATATAAAAAGTATTTAAGCAGAGTTTAGTCACTATTTGAAGAGAACATTTTTTCGTATTTTGTTCATCCTCAAAGATGTTAAAATGGGTGTCTCCTTATGGTGTATCATTCTTGGACTATCCTGTATACTGACTTCCGGAAAACCAGATCTAACTATATTTCAAATGCCTCTCGATTTACTACAAGAACTAGGTAAGACGATGGCCAAGATGGCAGTGTTGGATATGGTGGAGGGGTTGGTTATGGAAAGTAACAATCATCTAGTCAGGCCTAACCATCATAAAAAATAGGAGCCATTGGATATATAAGTTCCCATATAAGCTGAGCTGAGCAGTAATGCAATTTCATGTTCGGTTTTGGTATCACTATGTTTATAATGATTCACCTCGGTATCGGTATGGTATTCAATGTCAGCAACATACATGTACTCACACCAATACCAAATGGTATTTTGGGTATAGTGCCCCCACTGTAGTTCCCCACTGTACAGCAGACAAAGCCGCCAAATTGTCAAAACGCTGGAAGAAACACAGGCACTCACCATCGTTCATTTGCGTAACAAACAAAAGGCTCTAAAGAGCCTGTAATCGCTCACCTGGCAGAACAGAAGATGAAAATGTGATTTCTATGGTAACTATAAGCTGCAATTGTGGCCATTTTTGCAACCCAATCAACATTAAATGAGGATTGTTGGTAGAGGGTATCCCAGTCATCAACCATGTGAAGTTTCAAAATATCTGGCCTTGTAGTTTCAGAGAAGATTTTTCAAAATCGACCAATCAGAATAAAAGATGCCCCTGGAAGCCATGTTTTTCATCCAACAGCAACAAAATGAGAAACAGTTGTAGAGAACCTCCCATAGACCATTCCTGCCAAGGATGGTTCACATCGGCTCAGTAATTCCAGAGAAGAAAATGAAAATGTGATTTCCCATAGGGTTCCTATAATAACTATTATAAGTCGCAATTGTGGCCATGTTTGTAAACCGATCAACATTAAATGAGGACTGTTGGTAGAGGGTATCCCAGTCATCAATAATGCAACGTTTCAAAAATTTGGCCTTGTAGTTTCAGAGAAGATTTTTGAAAATCCACCAATCAGAATCAAAGAATGCCTCTGGAAGCGATTTTTTTCAATTGACAGGAACAAAATGAGGACCGTTTGTAGAGGACCTCCCATAGACCACACCTGCCAAGTTTGATTCACCTTGGCTCAGTAGTTCCAGGGAAGAAGTTAAAAATTTGATTTCCCATAGGGTTTCTATGGTAACTGTAAGCTGCAGTTGCAGCCATGTTTGCAACCTGATGAACATTAAATGAGGATTGTTGGTAGAGGGGGTCTCAGTGGTTGATCATGCAAAGTTTCAAAACATTTGGCTTTGTAGTTTCGACCATTCCTGCAAAGTTTGGTTCATGTTGGCTCAGTAGTTCCAGAGAAGATGAAAATGTGATTTCCCATAGGGTTTCTATAGTAACTATAAGCCGCAATTGTGGCCATGTTTGTAACACAATCAATATTAAATGAGGATAGTTGGTAGAGGGTGTTCCAGTCATCAACCACAAAAATTTTCAAAACATTTGGCCCTAGCTGTGGTTTCAGAGGAGAAGATTTTTGAAAATCCACCAATCAGAAACAAAGAATGCCTCTGGCGACCATGTTTTTCATCCGACGGGAACAAAATGAGGATCGTTTGTCTACCTCCCACAGACCATTCCTGCCAAGTTTAGTTCACAGAGGCTCAGTGGTTCCAAAGAAGATGAAATGTTTACGTACAAGGGACGACGGACGCCAAGGGATAGCAAAAGCTCGCATGGCCTTTTTGGCCAGGTGAGCTAAAAAGCTGAGAGAAAATACCCTGTCAATGGGCTGTTCTTATGGTGAAATTTGCAGAATGTTCTGTTGTTTGCAATTTTATTTTTTTAACTAATGTCAGCAATATTTTTCAATACCGAAATTTTGTTATTTTGAGATTCCCTCAGTATGGTACATACAAACAGAACAGTATTTATGGTATCCTACTCATCTCTATAAAAAAGGTGCGAATGATCGAATCAGATCAAATATATAATCTTTCAAGTAAATTTATTTCATTCACTGATATTTAAGGTCACTTTCAGCATGTGTGGATATATTATGACTGCAACAGGTTTAAAACATCGCTTTTACATATTCTGCCCACCTTAGATGAATTTCAGCACTAGTATGTCTTTTTTCTGAACTGACTTGTATATGCCTAATGCTTTTGAGAAATAAAAGTGTCAATGACACTGCAGCTCAACTTGTCCAAGAAGGGTCTGAACTAAATAGAAAGATCCAGTAATGCCAAGTCAGTCTCATGTTTCTGAAAAAGATCAGGTGAGGGGTGCGGCCTTTAGGGTGTTCAAATGGAACTGTTGGCAATTTATACGCCAAATGCAAGATGGCCACTGGTGGTCACGTTTTTCAAAGAAATTCAGAAAAATTTGATAGCTCTCATTTAGACATCACACCAAAGCTACATATAAAATTTCAAAAAGATCAGGTTAGAGATGTGGCCTGTAGGGTGTGTTAATGGAATTGTTGACAATTTATATGCAAAATCAAAGATGGCCTCTGGCGGCCATGTTTTTCAACAAAATTCAGAAAAATAGAATAGCTCCCATCTAGAAATCACTCCAAAGCTACACATGAAATTCAAAAAAGATTGGGTGAGAGATGCGGCCTCTAGGGTGTGCTAATGGAATTGTTAACTATTTACATGTCAAATCCAAGAAGGCTGCTGGTGGCCATATTTTTCAAAAAAATTCAGAAAAATTCAATAGCTCCTCTCTAGACATAACACCAAGGTTACATCTGAAATTTGAAAAAGATTGGGTGAGAGATGTGGCCTGTTGGGTGTACTAAAGGAATTGTGGACGGGTGGACAGAGGAACAGATGGATGACAGATCAAAACCCATCCCAATAAATCATACCTGACGTCCTCAATTTGAGCTAAAAATTATATTTATTTACCAGTCTTTCAAATGCCTATTTAGAAGCATCCAAACAAAATAAACAAGGATGGAATTTCTTACAAACAGAAACATCTTATATATATTTGAAAGCAGAAGGATAAGACCATTTCTGGAATGTCTTAAAAAATGCCTGTTAATCCTTTAACCAACGAATCGGCCACATCCACCTGGGTAATATGCAAATTCAGCAGCTAAAAAAATATTATTGTTCAAAAAATTTCAACAAAACCATATCTTATGACCCCTCTCGTCGAGCTCATCCCAATGAGGGGTCAAATGATATGGTTTTGCTGATTTTTTTTTAAAATTTAAAAAAATGATATTTAAAATAATAAATTTTGATATCTTCTGCTTTGGGTAAAGGGTTAAATACAATGCACAACTCGCTGAAGCCAGAATATATTACACAGAGAGTAATCGCTTGACTGGACTGGTTACATGAAATAATTCATGAGAGGTGAGGGACAATGTACAAACACAAGTCCCACTTAGTGTGCGAATGCGCACAAGTGTTTTACAATATAGTCCCTCACCTCAAATGAATTATTCCATGTAACCAGTCCAGTCAAGCGAT
Organism: Pictodentalium vernedei; assembly: GCA_031216915.1. NCBI lineage: Eukaryota > Metazoa > Mollusca > Scaphopoda > Dentaliida > Dentaliidae > Pictodentalium > Pictodentalium vernedei. Next base: position 154,655,765 of record CM062294.1, read on the forward strand.
TACTCTGCTTATTACTTTTCATTATTAATGATAATTATATTATTTAACCCTTTACCTAACGTAACGGCCAGAGCTATTCTCAAAAATCGCCAATTAATTTTCATTATGTTTTCATCTTTTGTCTCTAAAACATAGGTTATGGCCCCTCATTAGAACGAGCTCGTTGAGCTCGTTCCAATGAGGGGTCATAACCTATGTTTTTGAGACAAAAAATGAAAATAATAGCTATTCAAAAAATTTTTTTGCAAGTGTAGTCTGCTTTTCATATTAGGTAAAGGGTAAAAAAAAAACACAATGAAGTCCCCATTACACCCACAGCGAAGCGTCTTCGTTTGCACGCATGGATACATGACCCAACTGTTGATTGCATACTTCACTTGTGAAATTATTGTTTATAATCAAACTCGGAAATCCCAGTAAATCACACTTCGGAAAGTAATAAAGGTAAAAAAAATAGTCCTTGAAACATTTGACAATTGAAGGGTAAATGTCTGAACACATTTGATCAAGTAACAGGTCAATTCAATATCTATGACATAATTTCATGCAGCAAAACTTGCACCACAAATAAGGGGGCTGATACCAACAGGTGGACATCCACATTTACGGGAACACAGTCTAAATTTAGGAGATGCGTGGTACATGTGCACTGGAGCACAACTTGTGTATATAGGCAGCCAAGACTTCAAAAGACACCACTGCCACGATACTGTAATTTTCATCAGCCAAGTCCATCAAAAGCCTAAATGTTGTTCTACATGCACATGTAGGAGAAAATCGATAAAATGGAAACTGGTCCTTAAAGGGGAAACCCTCTTAAAAAAATATGACGTTTGCCTTTTACTGTGGCATATGTTCATGTTGCACTCACAGAGGTATAACAGTACTCTCAAATTCAAAATATTTAACCCCTTTACCTAACATGAAAAGCAGACGACACTTGCAGAAAAAATTCTTGAATTATTAATTTTTTTCATTTTTTTGTCTCAAAAACATGGGTTTTGACCCCTCATTGGAATGATCTCAACAAGCTCGTTCTAATGAGGGGTCATAACCTATATTTTTGAGACAAAATAATACTGAAAATTAATTGGTGATTTTTGTGAATAGCACTGGTCGGTTTTGGGCGTTACATTGGGTAAAGGGTTAAGAACTGAAAATTGATTCTCACAACAGGAGCTTGTGAGAACTGAAACTGATTCTCGTGAATTGAGACAAATTTTAAGGCCCAATTAATGGCAACTTTAGGACACAGGGTTAACCGAATCACACTGCCTATATAAGAACTATTTTAATCATGCCACCTCATGCCATTTTGGAAATTAGACTTCACACAGAATAAATTAATAAATTGACAAAATATTTTCAATTTCCAAGTTTTAATTTTTCGATTTTGTGTTTGGCTTGTGTATTTACAGAGGTAAGTCTTGTTAATCATTACAGTTATTAATTATGCAATCATAGTGTTAGTGATCAGGAATTCTTTTATTTCCAGGTTGGACAAAAGCATGTATCCTACTGTTTGTTTTCCCTCAGAGTTAAACATCGCTCCATCTCTGAATATGCATTCGTTCCAAGGTCGAGATGTGATATGCCTCTTCCAGAGTAGTTGGGGTGCGGGTGGGTGCGTGGTGGGGGGGGGGGGGGGGGGGGTGGAGGGCGACAGTTGAGCATTTAAAAGAAAAAGGATAAGTGGTTAGGATATTTTGTCCACACCTGGTTGTATTGCAAATGGGGTCCAATGACCTTGCTGGCACTCCTGTACGGACTGTTGGAAGTGCCATGGCGATTTGGCACCTCAATTAAAACATGATGACTTTGGTGTACACTCAGTTTTTGTCAAGCCTTTTACAGGTCACAACTACAGTACAGCTGCCATGGACTGGTCACTTTCCATGGGTGGGTTATATTTCCACGGACGCAATATTGGATACCAAACACTAATTCTAGGAATAGACATCAAAAATTTAATTAATGAACCACCGAGTACAACCCGGTGCTTTATTAATTACAATTTTGTTGATGATGATTTTTATTACCTAGTAAACGCATGAGTGGACATCACTGCCAATAGATGGATTACGACCAGTCCATGGCGACTGTACTGTACGCACAGTCTCCTCATTCTAGAAAGTGGCTTATCAGTCTCTGAATGTAATTTATAAACTGAACCTGTTCTTGGAACATGTGCTCCCATCCACCTCACCGTCAATTTTGTTCTGGAAGCACAGTAAATTTCACACTGTTGCTACCCAATCACTTTGTTTTTAGCTTGTTTAACTATGAATTTAGCAAATTATATCTTGTTTGACAGAGCTCACTGAGCTCTGTCAAACAAGGTATATTTGGTTAAATATCAAACTGCTTTATGGGAAATATTTGCTGCTGAAAACTTTGACATTTTGACATCCGAGTGCAGAAGGTTAATACCCATCTGACTTGACTCATCTACTCATCGTTTTTGTGTATATAGTGCCCCCACCCTTTACTTGAAAACTTCCAATTTTTTTAAACAGTAGGAAATACCTTGGTATCTATTATCTCCTAATGCAGGTAAGGTTTGATGTTATTGGTCTCAACTCCCCCATCCTATTTCTTGTTTTAACTGCCTGCAACATTTCAGATTTCCTTCACTACATCCACACCCCAATTTTCCACATTGATGACATGACTGGGGGTGGAGGTGTTCCTACGGCTCATGCCATTTGTGTTAAATGTACCTAATCTTTATTACTTCGAATACAGAGGTTAGTCTTACCTCTGTGCTGCGATTATATCACCAACACCCCCAGATTTCTTTCCCTACACCCCCACATCAAATTTCCACATTGATGATATGCTTGGGGGTTGGGGTGGAGGCATTGTTACGGTTCACACCATTTATGCTGAATGTGCCCAATGTTCAGTAAGTACTTCGAATACAGAGCTTAGTCTTACCACTTTGTGATGAGATTATTATTATCCTGGATGGGTGAGGGTGTGAGATGGGTAAGTCTCACCCGAGGACAAGATATTTGGGACAGACATGAGGCTTGGTGAGTGTCTGGACCAAATATCTTGTCCCGTGGGTGAGATTTTCCCATCTCACACCCACCCCATCAGGGATAATTTTTCTTCCCCCTCCAAAACACTCGGACAGCATCAAAAAGTAATTCAGGTGCAAGTGCAGCAATTTCGAACAGTTTTGTTGTCCGTTTCTGAAAAAAATTAATTTGCTTATCGGAAAGAGCGCACAAAAGTTCTGTACAGCATATAGATCACGAAATTAAGTACCAATGCAGGCAAGACCGGGGTTAAATATTTGTAGCGAAATGAACACTGACACATTACGATGACATCATATTATGAATTCTGCAATGTATTCGCATAATTTTTCGACGGGAATTTTGTGTAACTCTCTCCACTCATAATGGCGTTCACCCAGAAATTCATATAAAAGAGTCAAGTGTCCTTTGGTTTTGCGGTCTGTGATTTTATTTCTTTTTTTTCGACAAAAGTTTGTCTGCTAATATTTCGAAATGTGACACCATGTTGTTTGTTTACAGAAGAATGTGCGATGATTGAATCGTCTTGCGCTCATTAAATATGCTAATAAGCCGGTCACGTGAGATAGATATCTATCTCACATGGCCTTCTTACATGAGACACGCATATCTTGTTTGGGAAGTGGGGGGGGGGGGGGGAGAAAATATTGTCTAAAACAATCCTGTGGGATGGCAACGAGCTCATTCTGAAGAATACTGTCAGATTCACTTTCAGTTCATTGTGTGGTATCATGTCAGGATAACCCTTTGCTACAAAGCTTTTGCAAAAAAAAGTGGGCTCCACAAGTTTTTTTATTATGCTCTCACCAGCTGCCAGCTCAAAAAACAAATACAAATTTGCCCCTCATTCTCATCCTGGGTGTGCTATAAACACACCTTCCACAGCTTGATAACTTAACTGCCTACTGACATTGCCAGTCCACTTCATTTTCATTCCACTCATGCCACTTAAAAGAAATGACATCACCTACAAGATGGATTGTTGGGTAATTTCCCACCTACAAACTCAAAATGGACATGTCGTCCCACACAAGCCTGGAAATAAAGAGCTTACAACGTAACCCATTAGCAGGTTGCGCTATATCACATGATGGTAACCTATAAATAGAGGCTGTAATCACTCACCTGGAACTACATATAAAAATGAGATTTCCCATAGGCTTTCCATGTTAACTATGAGGTACAATTGTGGCCGTGTTTTGCAACATTTCATCAACATTACATGAGGATCATTGGTAGAAGTCCCTGTCCTCAATCATGTGAAGTTTCAAAACATTTGACTTTCTAGTTTCAGAGGGGAAGATTTTTTGCAAAATCCATCAATCAGAATCAGAAAATGCGACTGGTGGCCATATTTTCCAACCAACAGGAACAAAAAGAGGACCGTTTTTGAGGGCCTCCTATAGACCATTCCTGCAAAGTTTGGTTCATGTTGGCTCAGTAGTTCCAGAGAAGATGAAAATGTGATTTCCCATAGGGTTTCTATAGTAACTATAAGCCGCAATTGTGGCCATGTTTGTAAAACAATCAATATTAAATGAGGATAGTTGGTAGAGGGTGCTCCAGTCATCAACCACAAAAAGTTTCAAAACATTTGGCCCTAGCTGTGGTTTCAGAGGAGAAGATTTTTCAAAATCCACCAATCAGAATCAAAAAATGCTTCTGGCAGCCAGGTTTTTCGATGCACGGTAACAAAATGAGAAGCGATTGTAGAGAACCTATCACAGACTATCCCTGCCAGGTTTGGTTCACATCAGCTCAGAGCTCAGTAGTTCCAGAGAAGAAGATGAAAATGTGATTACCCCATAGGGTTTCTATAGTAATTATAAGCCCGCAATTGGTAACCATGTTTCATCTTCTACCAATGAGGATCATTGGTAGATGTCCCAGTCCTCAATCATGTGAAGTTTCAAAACATTTGACTTTCTAGTTTCAGAGGGGAAGATTTTTGCAAAATCCATCAATCAGAATCAGAGAATGTCTCTGGTGGCCATATTTTTCCAACCAACGGGAACCAAAAAGAGGACCGTTTATAGAGGGCCTCCAATAGACCATTCCTGCAAAGTTTGGTTCATGTTGGCTCAGTAGTTCCAGAGAAGATGATGAAAATGCAATTTCCCATAGGGTTTCTATAGTAACTATAAGCCGCAATTGTGGCCATGTTTGTAACACAATCAATATTAAATGTGGATCATTGGTAGAGGGTGTCCCCAGTCATCAAGGCATGCAAAGTTTCAAAACATTTGGCCCTGTGGTTTCAGAGGAGAAGATGTTTCAAAATCCACCAATCAGAATAAAAAAATGCTTCTGGCAGTCATGTTTTTCGATGCATGGTAACAAAAAATGAGGAACATTTGTAGAAGACCTCCCATTGACTATCCCTGCCAGGTTGGTTCATGTCGGCTCCAGGAAGAAGATGAAAATGTGATTTCCCACAGGCTTTCTATAGTAATTAAAAGATGCAATTACAGCCATGTTTACAACCCAATCAACATTAAATGAGGATCGTTGGTAGAGGGGGGTCCC